>JANEYF010003001.1:280000-610328 GCA_029963845.1 Rhamnusium bicolor | reverse complement strand
TAAATTTGGTTGTAATCTGCATATTGGTGGAACTGACAATACTTTAAACAATTGACAAAGTCAACAGTATACACTGTGAGTAGTAACGGCCCTAAAATGCTACCCTGTGGTACACATTGCTGAATGGAAATACTTTCAGTCTCACTTTATTCCAAATCTAACATTTTAAAAATCATCATAAGTCGAAAAATCACCAGTCCTTGTATACTGGATTTTATGATGTTCTTTCAGGCGGATTTTTTTATGATGTTGCAGTTGAACAAGGAGGGTATTTTTTTCTACGCACAAGTAAATTTTTGGGTACACAGGATTTAAAAACAAAGTAAAGTTTATAATAAAATTTTGAGCATGCGCTGTTGACACCATTATAAGAAGAAAGAAATGACCAATCAGTATTGAGAAGACTATCATATAATTTGGAGAAATCAGATTTTCGAAAATTATATAGGTTATTAGTTAGTTGGGAAACTATTAACTTTTCAGTGATGTTCATCTGAACTGATATAGTTAGAGTTGGATGGTGGTTATCTTCATTAATCAGTGGATCAATAGACGAGTTACGATACACAGAATTAAATCAAAAATAACCCCGTTAAAGTTATGTATCAAGTTATACTGAGATAAACTGTTAGCATTAAGAAAATTATTCAGGGCTCTTACTTGACCATTAGATTATTAATCTTTTAAATCAGGGTTTTAAATAGTATCTTGTATTTTTTGTCATCTGCCACACTGATGCATCCACTAAGTGCTGTTCAATTAAAAAAATCTTGATCCTAAAAATCCTTCGAAAATTTATCGCAACAGCCTGGACGTGATTTTTCCAATTATATTCTCCATGACCTATTGTAAAAATTGTCCACTATACACCTTCTTTTGTTCTAATCCACTATTGATGTGACTGAGTTTTAATATTTATTGTTTTTAGGTTATTTAATGAATCTGCTATATTGATAATTTTCAATTTTGAGTGATTCTGTAGGTATTTAAATGAATGGGGTAGCTTCCATTTAAATCATTGCACTCCGTACTGCTTTCGGCAATTAATTTTAATTTTGAAATTTTAAAATCTCGAGGTTCTTGATGATCAACAGTGATATCCCTGCAAGCCTAACTTGACTTTAAAATTTTGAAATATTCAAAATGTAGTAAACACCAAAATATTCCGTTTGATTCTTTTGGATTTTGTTACTACGAGTGTACTCGGTGGGTGGCATCAGGGACAAACTGTGCTCTTATATCTAACACGTGGAAGCCTGGACATCTTTTTGAATTGACCTTTCACAATATATTGAACTCGTTAGTTTTTCTGCCCACTCGTATGAATAATTGTTTGTTATAGACTAGTCATCAGATATTTGATATGGGAAATAAATGTAAATGCCAGAAAATGTTTGATCGCTATATTTTGATGGTCCCAGTAAGATAGGTTACTGAGTTAATAATATGTACAGTAAAATAGGTTAGTGCCTAAATTAGATACAGCATTAGTCAAAATCGAAACAAGCTGTTTTCGCCGGTGTGGGACGAAATGCCGAATACGTGGACAAAAGTCTCAATATTATTAAATTTGAACGAAATGTAGTATTTATATGTTTTTGAGGTGGCTGAATTCGAATCTGATATCAAAATTTTGAAATTCAAAATGGCGGATCCAATATGGCGGCAAACATTTTTAAAAAATCGGATTAATAAGTTCAAATTGGGTATTTATATGTTTTTGAGGTCGCTGAATTCGAATCTGATATCAAAATTTTGAAATTCAAAATAATTATTGTCAACTCATTATTCCGATTTTTTAAAAAACTGTCCACCAAATTGAGTTTCCAAATATTTATATCAAATTCGAAATCAGAGTGGTCAAAACCATATGAAAACCAATTTTTAACTCATTAAATTCATTTTTCAAAATTCTATCCGCCATATTATTTTCAATTGTCAAATTTTAATCTTAGATTCGAATCCAGCGAGCTCAAAAACATATAAATACCGAATTTGAACTTATTAATCCGGTTTTTTGAAATTTTTTTCCGCCATATTGGATCAAAACTGTAAATCACTAATTTTCGATAAAATTGAACAATATTTAGAGCTTTTTTTACCTTATGGGCAATCCATTATATATAGTGAATATATAATATGTTTATTTTCATGATACGGGTCAAAATATTAAAAATAGCACATTATTTGTCTTTTTTTTACGTATTTTTTGTTATTGTACGCTAGATATCAATTAGTACATAATTTACAGTCATAGGGACTATTTTTTTTAATATTCCAGCATTCTATACGAAATGAAATAAAAAATCAACGTATTGCAGCTGTAGCTCCATCTGTGGTTTAGTAACCGATTCGTGGCTATTCGCGGGATTTTATCCTTCAATCTTAATGCAAATATAACCGGTTCATCGGAAAATTCAAAACTTAGTGGAATTCCGTGGAATTCGTAACTTATCTCTCACTTTTCACTGAATTTTATTAAGGTTTTTCGTTATTTTACAGTATATTTGTTAAATTGAATAACAAAAGTTAATACATTACTTAACAAGTTATTGGCCGTTTAAAATCAAGTACATACCTTGAGGAACATCCTCCATTTTCAATATTGGGAATAGTCGTTGACAGAATCTCTACGTGCACTTTAATTTTTGCACAACTTTTCAAGCACACAGGGCTTGACACGCCACTAATAAAAGTACGTCACTTTCGACTCGCTGTGTAGCTTCAGAAAAAAACAGCTGACCGATTCGGTTACCGAAATTCAATGGTGCCAACATTATTTTAGCCAACCCAAAACATAAAAATCCCTACATTAAAACTTTCCTTTTGTGACTTTTGTCCACGTATTCGGCATTTCGTCCTACTGTGGCGGTGTGGTGTGCTTTTTTTGTTCTTTAACAGTGAAAGAGAAGTGTTAACTTCACATCAAAGGTTCCAACCCATTCCAGTTTTATTAACGTTTCGCTTAAGTAAATTTTCACCTACTTTTGTACCATTGTACCAATTTTTATTTTATTCTGATGTTTAGTGGCATAATGTAGTATCGTGTGATCTACAAAAGATATGGAAATATCAAAGTGGAATAATAATACTCCTCTTAAGTTATAGTATATTAAGTATTAAGGTCAGTAAGTGTTCTTTACTAAAACCAGTAAGACACTTATTGACCGCAGTGTTTATGACGTTTTTTGCACGCTCGAATATTACATAAATTTAATTGAAACGATAAATCAACTCCTATATGAAAAAGTCTATCTGACAGCACATTTTTGTCACTTTGACAGCGATAAAAAAGGTGCATCGTTTTTTTTCACCGATAAAAATGCTTGTTCCTCAAAATCAGAGTACATCTAATAGTCGCACGTCACTTTAAAATCTGTCCTGTCAGCTATAATTTTTTAAGTATTGTTGAAACTATACTGTACAATATGAGTCGTTTTGGGAAAATTTCGACTGAACAAATTACAAAAAAACATAGAAAAATCAATTCCGCAATCCACAAAAAACACGAAATCGTCAATATGGAGACAATTTATGGAGTTTTGTCAAATCCGAAATCACGAACTGTCAGAAATAACTCCATTACAAAATATAGCAGATATGTTATAGGATTGGGCTTATAAATATGAGAAAGAAAAGTGGAGAAGATTACAAAGAATATGCAGTTAAAACAATTTGGAATTCTGCGAAGATGATTCAAGAAAAATATTTCAGTGAGTACAATATCAAATTTGATCCTTTTACCGACATAACTTTTAAAGAAGCACGTCATGCAAGGAACAGTAAACGAAAGGAATTACAAGCTATTCCAGAAAAAAGAAAGGCATGTTCTGTAGCAATAGACAAAAAAAGATATACTTAAGATGGCAAAATTGTGGAATATAGACGAACCAGAGGGATTACAAAAGAGATTCTTTCATATAGCTTCTTATGAATTAGCTTGGAGAGGAGGAGAAGCAGTAAACTGTAAAATTTACCATTTTAATGAGGAAAAAAATCAAGATGGAACTCCAACAGGGAGAATTGAATACAATTCAATATTTTTAAAGACGGCACAAGGGGGGTCTAAAAAATTGGCAGACAGCAAATGGATGAGAAAAAATGACACGGATAAAAGTATTTGTCCCGTTACATTGTTAAAATTACTCTTAGGAAAAAGAAACAAATACATAACATCTGAACGACTTCTTTTAACTCCAAATCCCTTTTGGAAAAACACAAATTCTAAAGTTGGTATAAAAATGTTCCATTGGGAATTAATACGATATCTACTTGGACCAAGAATTCTGCAGCTAAAATTGGACTGGACATCACAAATAATAAAATTACGAATCATTCAAACCGTGCCAGTACAGTTACCCATTTAGCCAAAGCAGGGTTAAGTGACCAACAACTTATAAAGATAACCGGATACTCCTCATCATCATCAATTAAACCCTACCTCCAAATTGACCCTGAACATCACGAAAATCTTGTTAGTAACTTACGAGCTTCGAATAAAACAAGTCAAAACGAATATTCGACATATGTGGAAACTAGAGAAGAGATAAGTACACCAAACCAAACAATTTATAACAACTGTATTTTTAATAACTGTTCCTTTAAATAATTGTATAAATAAAGATAATTATTGTTGTTGTTCGTTCACATATTCTGTCGTTAATTTATCTTGCCAAAAAACACTCGAGCTTTTCTTTTATGGATAAATTTCTTTTTAACTCAAAATTTTGCCAATCAGTAATTTTGCTCGAAAAACTGACATTTGACAAAATCGCTCGACCTGCGGTGTCGCGATTTTTTCATGTCAGTTTTTCTTATAAAATTACTGATTGGCAAAATTATTTCGTTACAAAGAGAAATTTATCCGTGCTTTTACTGTTGATAAAACTTAATATTTTAAAAATATATAAAACAAACAAGTCGCACATGAAAAAGTTTTCGCTTTGGTTACTATGAGACCGAAGATTTATTGTCAATTGACATCTGCTGTCATTAGAAATTTCTCCAAGATAATATTTTTGCCACAGCTTAAGCATCTTGTAAGTTATGATTCAAGAAAGTGACATCCCAGCCCAGAGTGCTACTACAAAATGTGCAGCAACTATAGCATCATCAAAAGAGAACGAATTCTATTGCTCCAATAAATTTTAGTAATTGTTCAAATTGTAATTTTAATTTTGTCTTTACTAAAAATTGATTTTTAAATTTCTATATTTTTTAGTTTTCTTACCTCCTGATCGGTAAGTAATCACTTAGCGATCGATAATTTGAAAACGTCACTTACAAATGTCTCAACAAATTCAGTAAAGGGGTCAAATTACCTGAGTGTGCAAAAAAGAAATTAATCTAGATTTTGTCATAGTTTTCACGAATAAACCTTTCCATTTGAACAAATAATACATTATATTTCTAAACAAATTGGTATATTCCGGGATATATTCAAAATCACACATTTCTTGTGTGTACAAATTTCGATATTAGTATAGTAACTCGGTAACTGTAAAAGACATAAAAAAAATGAAAGACGCATTCTTGATCTCTTTTTTGAGAAATTCACTGGCGTAAACAAAAATTTGCTATCGTCTTTTGTTTTCGAGTTATAAACAAATGTTCAATTCGACTTTTAGCCACATGTCAGTATCTTGGTTGTTTGTAAAGTTATGAAAAAACAACTTTTACATTCCTGACGCACTTTTTCTGTATAATACACTGGCGTAGAGAAAATTTTGAAAAAGGTGCAATTTCGAGTTATGGCTTAAAGTTGTATTTTTTTTAATGGGAAACGTAGTTGGCTATGGTTTAGTTAAAAAAAGATTTTTTTCTCTTTCTCTTTAGTTTTTTTCTCTTTTAAACTATATATCACATGTGGGATTGCTTTTAATATGTAAGTATTTAATAGCGAAAATAATCTATTAGTAGATTACTTTTGCGTTTTTTTATATTTATTCCAGGTAGGCGTGTGTCATCTATGACTGTTTATCCATTTGTCAGTAAATTGCATATTAATATTTTTTTTCCGTTATAATTACACCCCCTTTAATTGTAAAAGTGAAGATGTCTTACGAAAATTACGAGTAATATGATGTGCTAGAATGGTTTATTCAAAGTAATAACAATTGTGATATTGCATCCGAAATACATTTTAATCACTACCCAGAAAGAAGACAACCTAATCAAGCTATTTTTAAGAGGTTAAAAGAAAATCTCATTAGTTGTGGGTTCTTCAACAAGCCAAGACCAAAAAATTAAATATTTATATCTAATTTTATAATACACTAGCTGACCCGACAGTCGTTGTCCTGTCAATTTATACAAAAATAGATATAGGTAGAAGATAGATAGATTATTTTAATTAGGATTTAATGTTGAGACCAGGTTGCAGAGCACCCATATTTGAATATTACAATGATGCCAGTGGCTCTGGCGGCAGTGTCAATTGTGGTAATTTGACCTTTCCGTACGCACAACATAGTCCTGGCGGTTCGTGTCGGAACCTCAAAGCATTTCACCGTTGACAGGCAGTGCTCATGGTTCGGAAGTCGACCAATACATTTACGGCATAATCGACTATTGGATCGTATCTGAACGCCAAACGTTAATATCAAATTGTTACATTTGGCCGTCTATTTAGTCGACGTCTCAAATTATTTTGACCGTTATCTCCAACTGAGCGAGTCGAACTCGACTGTATCCGTTGTTCCGGAGTCATAATTGAACGCGCTTGAGAAATTCTTATTCGATTTGCCTCCAAACGCTGTCTACGATCTTTATTAGTCTCATCGACTCGACGATCATATATTGCTCTTGCGTTGCGCGTACGCCGACCGATTTTTCGACGCCTTATTGGTGGCATTTTTCCAATAAAAGACATCAAAATAATCTTTTCAACACACGAACGATTTTCAATGCACCAAAAGATCACCACCGATAACACAATTTTTTTTTTTCGTTTAATGAAATCACCGCAAAATGTCAAATATCAAAAGGTTGCAAGACCTTTAAACCATGCACGTTTTTTTTTTGTTATGAAAACATGTGAGAGCAGAACTCTCTATCTGTGCCTCATTTCACGTAATGACTATCAATATCAAAACGTCAAAATTTAACATAAAGATTTTTTTCATATAATAATACCATCAAAATTTCCGACTTTTTCCGTGGATTTTCCAAAATTTTTCATTCATACAAACCTTGTCCTGACAATTACGGACACAACGGAAAAGAAATCAGCCAAATCGATCGAGTCGTTCTCAAGTGATGCTCCGTCATACATGTGGCAACTGATTTTTATTTATATAGATTACAATTACAAAATAAAAATTCAAATCAAAGTAAATGTTTAAACTGATGTCCGTTATGTTCGATACATAAATTACATCGCTTCATAACACTCAGAACTGCATTGTAAATATGAAGATTTGAAATTGAATTCACACAGTCTATCAAATTTTGTCTGAGTTCATTTATGTCGGTACTGGTTTTCTTGTATAATTTGTCTTTAATGTGGCCCCAAAAGAAAAAATTCATTGGCGTTAAGTCAGGTGATCGTGGTGGCCATCTCATTGATCTGTTACTTCCCATCCAGTTATTTCCAATATTGGTATTTAATAATTCTGAAACGGTCCTGATATTATGAGGTGGTACACCATCTTGTTGGAAGAACTGATTTCTTGCCTCAATTAAGGGTAGGTCGTCCATAAATTTCTCAACAATTTTCTGGTTTAAGATTTCGTAGTACTGTTGGCCATTAAGATTTTCTTGATAGATGTGATATGTTAAAACATGATTGCCACGTAGAGCAGACCAAACACTAAAACCAAAGCGTCCTAGATCGCATGCCAACGGTACGGTGAGGGTTCATATCAGATCAATAGTACTCGTTATGCCTGTTGAAAATGCCTGCACTGCTAATATAGGCTTCATCTGTCCAAACTACATGTCTAGAGAAGAATGAATCTTGTTGACTTTTTTAACGATACCATATGCAAATCTTTAATCGTCGCTGAGGTTCAGTTGGTTGCAGGTGATGTTGTTTGCTTATTGAATAAGGCCTGAATGTGTGTGTCTTCAAAATACCCAAAACTCGACGTCTTGAAATCCCAGAATCACCTTCAATTTGACGACTTGAAATTGAAGGACTTGCAACCACCATTCCAATTACAGTTATAGAAGTTTTTTCAGCATCTTCTTCAATGATGTAATTTTTTGGTCTTGGCTTGTTGTAGGACCCACAATTAATGAAATTTTCTTTTAACCTCTTAAAAATAGCTTTATTAGGTTGTCTTCTTTCTGGATAGCGATTCAAATATATTTTGGATGCAATATCACAATTGTTATTACTTTGAATAAAGTATTCTAGCATATCATATTTCTCGTAATTTTCGTAAGACATTTTCACTTTTACGATTAAATGGGGTGTAATTATGACGGAAACAAAATTATTAATATACAATATACTGACAAACGTATAAACACTGTTATAGATTACACACACCTACTTGGAATAAATAGAAAAAAATGCAAAAAGTAATCTACTAAAAGATTATTTTCGCTATTAAATACTTACACATCAAAAGTGACCCCACATATGATATACAGTTTAAAAGAGAAAAAAAATTTCCTTTTTAACCAAACTATAGCCAACTATGATTCCCATTTAAAAAACACAACTTTATGCCATAACTCGAAATTGTACCTTCTTTTTAATTTTCTCGACGCCACTGTATTATACAGAAAAAAAGTGTACGCAGAATGTAAAAGTTGTTTTTTCATAACTTTATAAACACCAAGATATTGACATGTTAAAAAGTCGAAAAATCGAACTCGAAAACAAAAGATGATAGCAAATTTTTGTGAATTTGTCTCAAAAAAAGAGATAATTCCATTTTTCTGTATCTCTTACAGTTACTGAGTTACTGTAAACAAACATCGAAATTAGCCCACCTTTTACTTACATTTATTTTTAAAATAATTGTTCTTGTAATCTATATGAAATATATGTGGACATATCAAATTATGTATAGTAAATAAAGATTAATTTCTTCTAAGTAGATTAAATAAATATTAGCAGCTTAATCACGATCTGTGTAACTCTACACCATATCCAGTTCATTTGCGTTGCTTAATGTAAAGGAGATGTCCGCCTAAGTATCTTTATCGACAACCAGATTGCAGGCAATGGCATTTATCTAGTTAGTCTAATTAATGTTTTACACGTTCCACTTTACACCTGACTATTTGTCATGTCGAACATTGAGTAAACTTAACAACCATTTAACACCTTAGCGAGGCAATTTCATATTTATAACTTCATCCGATTTCTAGATCGGTTGTAGACGATAATTAGGAGATTAAAAAAAGTTGTGATATAAGCAATGAGATAATTTAAACTGTATTTGAAAATGTTATAATTATTGTCATTCGTATCTGAATGCACTAGTATTAAAATATTTGTAACAGTTTCTGCGGTAAAAGGTATCTGAAGTGCCTAAAACTTATTTATACTATATGTGGATAGGGAATGGACTCGTATTGCATGAGATGAGAAACACAACCGATACAGTTTTTTGGTAGCTGCTCTCAGTTAACAGAACAGTACTTTTCTTCGTCCACGACATCTTAGCAACTGAAAAAACGCATCGTGTCTTGTCGCGCACTACAGGCCCACGTAGGACACTGATTGCGTGTACCGCACCAGTCGCGTCGGTCGCTATTCACCGCTCATCTAGGACACCTCGTTACGCGCGTCCTGCGTGAGTGATCAATTTTGCAGAGCGGTGTGTTGAGGCACAGGCGATGTGGCCGTCGCGTCTAAAGTATCCTATGCACAGTGCAGCGATCTTATGGGGCAAATGGAAAAAAAATCAGAACTCCAAAAAAAATCAGTAGTATTATATGATTTATTTACCATAAAATTGTCCGACATTAGTCTACATTTACATCCACAAATATTTATTTTACAATGTAAGGTTAGTAAAAAAATAGTGCATGTAAACGTGCATGTATATAATACCATAAAATATTATAAATTATACTTTATATTAGAAATGTTGACAGAGAAAGAGATGTAAAAGTATACTTAGGATCCAGAAATATTTACATAATATAAACAAAAAAAATGTCCCATGTCTATTCTGCCCCTGAATCACTTTCACTGTCATCGCTAACTTCAAGAGGAGTTGTGATATTCTAGCTGTATTTCCGTCATTGGAACTACCATAACCTTGTTTTGGTTTGTCTATATTGAGCCCTAACTGTTTTTTAAACTCACTTTGAATTCGTTTTTTGGTTTGTTCTTTCAGATCCTTAAATTCCCTTGAAGCTCGCCACTTTTTTAAAAGGAAGGCGATATGCTATTTTTAAACAACATTCCAAGAAACGAATCCAACAATGCAAAGTTGACAATCCATATTTATATTTTTCAGAATCCGCTACAAACTGAGTCAAGTCTGTTTTATTCATCTGAGTCGGTTTTGCTCCGCATAGATAACAAGTAGCAGTAGACTTTGTTTCGGTCACAATATTGCATACACTTCCGTCAATCATTGTCAAGTGAAATTCAAAATCTACGTTAAATTCTCTTTCGCCAATTCTCATGCTAATGTTTTTATTATCTTTAAAACAATTTTCAAATTTATTGTATTCTTGTTTAATTATTTCCTCGTTGTCCTTAGAAAACATAAATTTAAGTGGTCGACAATATTGCGACAAGGACGAACAGGGATTTTTCCAAACCACCGTTTTAGAGGATTTGTCCATGAGCATAATACGTACAAAATCTATAAAAAACATAAATTCCTCAGTTTTAGATTCTTTTGAAAATGTTTGCTTGTATATGTATACTGTGACTGGAACTTCCATCCATGCCCCATTTACAGACAAGAGTTAAATTTAATGAAGTAATGCTATGTATATCTACAACATTAATAAGATTGCAAATACTAGTAAGAGTTTTATATAACATATTTTGAATATTAACTTCAACAGCTGTCTCAGAAGCGGATGATATCTCAATATATGAGTGTTGTTTGAACAGATTAAGTCTATATAAACTAGGAAAAGTATCTCTATGTACGATATTTACCACAGTCCTTAATAAATTGTACTTGCGTTCAAATACGTCTAGATCTAAGTAAAGAGCAAGTGCTTGCTGCAAACTCAATTCTTTCTTTATTTCTAAAAGTCCTGTTAAAGTTGATGGACCAGCGATACTAGAAGCGAACTATAATTCCGCACTACCGAAGCTCTTTACCAATGTTTCCACTTTACGTTTTTTTTTTTTTTTTTTGACGGAACACTCTTCGAACAGCTTTGGTGGACGGCCCCGGCCACTAATTGAGGTAGTCGAACTGATATTGGTAGATTTTATTAAACTTTCAAGGATTGAAATTTTCAAGGCGAGAAAACCACTTTCTTTTTTTAATAAATAGGATCTTGAACGTGAGCACTATGTCCACCTTGATTTTAAGTTAGCACATATTAATTTTGCAACATTCAGTAGTTCTGGAGCGTCAGGGTTTGTAATGTTATACGAGTTCGTAATACATTGATTTATTGCAGTAAATTTGTCTTTATCTACTGTTGACACCCAAACTTCAAAACAATCACCATACGTAAGAGGGTGACCTATAAATGAAAAAAGGCTTTTTATACAAATTTGCAAATATTTGCACAAAATCATATTATAGTTTTAATCTATACTAAATTGACTACAAAATAGCAGAAAATTGCATATATATTTTTATATACTTTTTTTTAAGCTTACAGAAGTTGTTAAAAAAATCAATAAGAAACAAATTTTACACTCTTTTATAAAATTCAAATTAACAGGTCGAAGAATGCCAAATATCGAGGTCATTATGTATTATTTAAATAGTTAACATACCTGGATTTATATTCTCCATGACCAAAATAGCACAAATTAAATACTGTTCAGCACACAACTATTCACAAGTAAAGCATTCAACTGACCAAGTAGGTAATACACTATGTTGAAATTACCTTCGATTCTGTCCAATAACCCCCCCCCCCCCCACCCCGATACCGGGAAGTTCCAAGAAACGTTTCTTCGAATAGCTTGTTTGGTTACTTACCTACTTATGAGGTAGGTAATTAAACCCAAAATAAAGGATCGGTTTTTACATTTTTCTCCACAGGTCGCTGCACTGTGCTACATGACAATTTTTCTCCCCTAATTCTTTAGCTATTTGAGTCCGCCAGGAGTCGATTGGTACCTTTTATCAGTCATATCTTAAAATAAATTGGCATTTCTAACAGCAACTATTAGTAATTCAAAACATGTATCAGGGATCGTAAATGTTATATTGTTTATTTTTCAAATAACTATTCACCAAAACACTTCTTGTCGTCAATCACACTGGACTAGGACTAACACGTTTGAGGCGAAAATCGGACGGAAATAGCAAATAATTTGATCGCGTCTACCACGAGAATTTCTCTTGGAACATTTTTATAGCCAACGCGACTGCACGTAGGATAGCTCTTATGCACCGTCCTGTTTGAGCCACCAATTTTGCGAAGCAGACGGTTCAAACGGTGCGGAGACGCGGGCGGTGCGTCTAAAGTGTCGTACGTGATACATTTTCTTACGGTGCGTCGAGGCTAAACACACGCTGTTCGTGTTCATTATCTATCCACCAAGAGTCGATTATGGCACATTTTATCAGTTGTCCCAAAGGGACAGAAATTTCAAATAATTTAATCGCGGATTCTGTGCGAAATATTTTTATGGCCTATACGACTGCGTTTACGATGAGTTACAGGAGACGCAGGCGAAGCAAATTTATCAAAATATAGAAAACTTAAGCATCCATAAAAATGTTTCGCACGGAATTTGTGCGAGAGACGCGATCTAATTATTTTCTAATTTGCGAAATAAAAATTATAGCATTTGCAATGTCCGCCACGTATTCTGAATTATTAATAGTCACTGTTAGAAAGGCCAAATTGCTTTGGGATTGATAATCGGTTTTTGGTGGACAGAAAATGGACTCGAATAGCCAAAGAATTAGGCAAGTAAGATCAAAAATTCAAATTATTGTTTTAATTTTTTTTAATATATATTTAAACCTCGATACGCCGCGTGAGAAAAATTGTCACGTTGAACACTTCAGATGCGCTCGCATCCCCCGTGTCTCGTCGCACCACTTGCGTCGGCCACTTTGTAAAATTGGTCTCTAAGGCAAGACGGCGCGTTAAGTTGTATTCTCGATTGTCCTTAAGGGTGTAAAATCTTTCCTGTAGTGAACTTTTCGTTAAAGGTATGCTACTTTTTTCCGTTTTTATTTAACATTTTTTAATACAGTTATTTTTGATATTACCTTATTTAAAATATTAACAAAAAAAAGTGCTGTTATTATTAAATTACATATTTATTTAGGTTTATAAAAAATTGCACGCATTTGCACACTGTAATTTGAAGTTTCTAAAGATGCTTATACAATAACTGTTAATAAAATTTAGTGCCCATTAGGGACATATAAGGATAACTTGTTTTTATTTGAACTTTGTTTTGCCTTGAGTATTGGCATATTGTTCTATTTACAGAGACAATGTCTATTGCGAGAAGAGAGTTATTTAAATTTTTAAAAGTCAATTTGCTTATAAATATAGTTAGCTAATTCTAAATTTAACTGCACAATCCGGATCATGAGATTGCCCTTGTCTTTTAAAAATTCAAATAACTCTCTTCTGGTAATAGACACTGTCTCTGTAAATAGAAAAATATGCTAAAGAAAGCTCAAATAAAAACAAGTTATCCCTATGTGTCCCTAATGGGCACTACATTTTATCAACAAGTATTGTGTAAGCTTCCTTAAAAACTTAAAACTACAGTGTGCAAATACGTATAATTTTTTGATAAACCTAAGTAAATATGTAATTTAAAAATAATTTGTTGTTAATATTTTGAATAAGGTAATATCAAAAATAACTGTATTAAAAAAGTTTAAATAAAAATGAAAAAAAAGTAGGATACCTTTTGTAACGTTATACACGTTGATCGTCAAAATGAAACGATATGCGTCAAAATGTTATGTTAATCCACGTTGGGATGCCAAGTAAAACGTACCAAAATAAAATTGAACACCTTACCAATCCTCGACTAGCTCGTTATATCCCAGATTGGGTTACCAGTGTCATACAGACGAAACTGGTGCCTTCAGTTTCTCAGCAGGTACTCTAAATGCAAGAAATAAACAATTAATATTTGACCAGAAAATTTGGTATACCTTACCACACTTTATGTTGTTAATGAAACCTATTCTGGGAAACTAAACAACATAAGTTTAGTAAAATGTTTAATTATATCAAGTCCAGTTAATCAGCCAGGTTTTAAATATAAAAGAAATATTTACCAATAAGTATGTGAAATCTTTAAATTCATAAACTATCCCCGAAACAAAAGTATGTAATACCAATAGGTTGATTTATACCAAATGCAATTGCATGTAGTTTACAAAAAACAAAACACATGAGAACAATATTTATATCAAGATATCACTCTTATTACATTTTTCGTAATCAAAGTTCAACGATCTATCACAGATCTAATTTTGACTGGACTATATGTACAACATGAGTGCCAGTACTAATTTAAATTTGAATAAGTAAAATTGAAAAAAAAAACATGCACAAAATTCATGATTAATTATTTACATCAAGGTCGAAATTTTTAATAAGTACATAAAAAAAAAGAATATTAAAACGTAACTTAACCTAGAAAGTCGAAAGTGTGTTCAATTTTTGTTCTTCAATACTAGACCAATATTGTTCCATTAACCAAACTGCATCATTACAAACCTCGACGATGAAATTAATTGGTTCTTGACTTCCAACACGTGTCGAAAACACAAATCGACCCTCTAATCCAGCTTTACTCGGTACATTAGCAAAACTTGATAAAATTCCATTTTCCATGGCATCAAAAGTACATAAAAACCGCATTTACAGCATGAACAAATTACCTAGGTCATTACCTAGCGGAGCCATATAACGTTCTTATTTTAAACAACAATTCACCAAGTTGAAACCCAGCAAAGGTCCTATGATAACTCATTGATAGTTCCCTGATAGTTAATGAAAGCCAAGTGATAGCCACCTTTCCTAAAATCATTCACGGGAATCCAGTGTAAGTTTCGTGGTGGTCTAATAAAAGCCCAGTGAAAACCTCTTGACAGTTGCCTAAAATTTTAAAAATAAACACAAGTAAATATTTTTTAATTATCGTCCTAATTTAAAAAACTTACCCTTCTATAGGTCAAAGTCCTACGTCCATACACATATTTTTTTTGTAGAAACAATCCAGCATTTAGCTGACTAAATACTAAGTAGCACCCTAAATAATCCAGCATTTAGCTGATAAGATACTAAATAGCATCCTTTAAATATGTGAACGAAATAATCCCAACACAACGATGATTAACACCCACTAAAATAATTTTGGATCAAAATTTCAATCCTTTACCACTACAAGATACAAAATGTAGGTACGTCCGCTCACTAAGACGACTGACTATGAAAAGGGAAAGAAATCAATCGCGGAGCTATAACGTGATAGATGGACAGAATACGCAGAAAAGTCACTAGCCAGAAAATATCAAGGTCGGTCACCTGTCGATGAATGTGAAATTATGTAAACACGTATCAATACTGATCAAGACAAATATAAAATGTAAAACGTTAATTAGAAAAGTTAAAAAGATAAGAAAATTATATAAAGTAATATTTATGCAAGGTGAATCACAAAATACCACTGCCTGAGATTCGGTTATTTGCAGAATTCATAAGGTTTGTTGACTCTAGTGCTAGTAGCTGAAGTGCGATCCATTAATGTAATTAGTGTACTAACATTCTTAGCTTAAACGGTCTAAGTAGTATCAGTCTGGAATTACTTCGAAACAATCCAACTACTGTCCAAATCATTCTATAGTTACTCGTTTCACACACAAGGTAATGATCGTTATGACGGATCAAATGTATAAGAACAGACGAGATCACGTGACCACAGATCAACTCGGTGTGCAACCCCCACAACAATTGAACACTGCCAATAACATTCGAATAAATGACATTTAGAACTGATGGCACAATTTAAGTAAAAATACCCCCAATAAATGTCATCCTATATCTTGCAACACCCCCCGTCCAATTGCTGGCATAACACAATAAGCTGGGGGTTGTACTTATTGACCAGCTCAGTGAGCAGGTCGTGAATAAGGGCTTAGATTGATTTGAGTTCTCACCAAAATCTAGGCTGGGCGCCAGGACTTTTGCAAGTACCAAATAATTAAAAGTTTACTTTAAAAGGTAAAGATAACGTTAATACTTGAATTCGGTTTTTTTGTTTTTTTTATGTTTATATTTCCACTCTAATTATGTTTGTTATTTCTATGTATGTTTGTTATTTACTTACTGTTGACGACCACATCTATTTATTGTAATAGCCTAAGTGTTAATAAAGGAATTGAATTGAATTGAATTGAATTGAATCGGTTGGGAAGGAAGTTGAATAAAAAGATATTATTTAATAAAATTATATAATAAAGACTGGTATATGTACACAATATTTAAATTGGCTCAGATGGCCTCTTTTAGTCAAAAAATTTACTTATGATTGAAGACCAACAACTAACCACACAAAAAAATGATATTGAAAGAGAAAAAAACAAAAAAATGAAATGCCTGATCTCTTACAAATTTCTTCTGACCAAATATAAATGTTTACTGGGGACGAAGATCTTACGTAACTTCCAATGGGTTAGTCCAGCGAAGAATCCACCAACGGCTAAGCTCTTAATAAGTTCGGTGTCAGTTTGACTCACCACTGTCAGTACTGCAGTTACCCTTGAGAAAAAAATGCCAGTTGTAATAAATATCATTTTCCTGCTCCACCCAGTATATAATGATCAGTTCGACCCACCAGTTATCCTCTTCTCTTGGTCCAGGTATTTACATAAAAAGGGGAGTTTTATGAGATCAGTACTAAAGGCAAAACAAAGTTAAAAGCTGTGACATTTGAATTGTCCAACTACGTAGACAAAATATGAGTTAACACAAATTTACAGAGTAAATTGCAAACTAAACAAACTAGGATCGGTATCCTACAATATTTTAGGAAGTTGAAGAGACTTCAACTAACTTAAGTATCAATAAAAGTTACGTTAAATAGAAAAAAATACTAGTCCAACAAATAAACTAGGTCTAGCCACGATAATAAACAAGTGAAATAGGTATTCACTAAATGTTAAGATATTTTTGTACTAAAAGATGTTAATCTTCAAGAAAATAGAATTTAGAATGTCTGTATACAGACAGACAACTAGAAAGATAACGTAAATAAATATTTGCTAAATATACAACAGTATGATAGTTTTCAAATTGAAGGTAACGCTAAATTAAATTATTTATTAGTTCCTCGGAGAGAGGGAATAATGAATTGGAAATAAAGTTAAATAAAGATATACAGTATGGGGACCGTAAGCAAGGTAAATGGGAAAAAACCAATTGTGTAGAACAAGGACAGATTGTTCTCATATAATACGTATGTTAGAAAAGGACAGAAAAACTGATAGTAAATAACGAAATTTGACGCTGGCCGGTCTCCCTACTTTACATAATACGCGCCTGAACAATCAAATAAACGGTGATAAGAATATCGCCAGCTTCTCTTTATGGGTTCCTGTTACCACTAATTCAAATTTCGCTATTTACTATCAGTTTCTCTGTCCTTTTCTAACATACGTATGATATGAGAGCAATCTGTCCTTGTTCTACACATTTGGTTTTTTCCCATTTACCTTGCTTACGGTCCCCAGACTGTATAACTTGACTATATGTTTACTGTAGATAATCAAAAGTTAATCAATTGCCAGATAACTAGGCAGGTATCTTTGCCAGAGAACTAGGCAAAGCTCCACTAGAGCAGCGTTCCTGACAATACTAAGTAAACGTTCAAGTAAGCATTCGATATTTTAAATTTAGAAAAACCTTACGTTACTGAGGTCTGGTTGATAAATATATGCACTGGTATAAAATAATACACCACAAAACAAATGCACCAAATTAGATAATTTTCACAAAGGTTATAAACCAATAGGTTTGGTCCAACCAGGTGTACCAATCTCCAAATGTCACCAGTCACCACTGTTCAGAGCGCTACCAACGTAGCTAAGTGACCTAAAACATCAACAGACAAAGACAGAAAACAACTAACTACGAAATGGCGACATCCGTTGCCGAATAAATCTAAAATTTACAATAACCGAAAGTTAGTTTAAATTAGCACACGAACTTATTACAATATCAGAGGGATATTAGATAAATTGCCAACAAGGCACGATAAATCGATACTAATCAATATTAATGATGGCTGTTCCAAAGAACCAAGGTGAACTGATCACCGAAGAGCAAATTCGCCCAAGGCGTAAATTAAGATAATTACAGTACAATATTATTATGAAAATTACCTCAAAGGTACTTTAAATCAATATAACAATTTTTTAAATAATGATGATCATAAAATCAAATGATAATACCAGAAAACATATAACTTTTACCAGACCGCAGAATTAGAGATGGTTTCCATCTGAACGCTACACTAGTAAGAAGCAAGAAGTCCTGTTCTTTCCTCCCACCTAAACTCAGTTATAGTTTGGAAAGAGACAAACATTTGAGAGTAGAGTATGAGCAATAAAGATAGATAGATATTTAGTGCAAGTCTGCAAAACCAACTGTTCCAGTACAAATCAGTGACGCCATCTCGACTAGACTGGCAGAAACTTAATTCATCGTGGACAACAACAAACTGGAATGAAATGGCCTGCAATTTCGTTACAATCTCTATAGAAGATCAGAAATATAATGTTTAACAGAAACCATGACGTCTACGATATAACCATGAGACGTGACCTTTTAATGCAAATGGATAAAATATTACTAATAATAATTTTTGTGAAGTAAATTTTGAAAATATGATGTTAAAAATGTAATTTATAAATAAAGTTAATGAATTAGTTGATTTTTATACTTAATATACATAAATATTTCTCACAATGATGGATTCAACCGTAACACTTTAACAAACAGATTCTTACAGGAAATATTTTACACCCTCAAAAACAATCGAGAACCAAACACCACCTCTATACAATACAAATGCAACTGATAAACAGAGAATGGTCGCGCATTATTAGTGTTCTTTACTTGCTTACTATTCCTAAATGATTTGTTTTTAGGAATTCTCATGTTAATGTCGTTATGCACTGAACATTTCTGTAGATACTATTATTTTCCCAAAATTAATTTTTACAAATTTAGATTTTGTCCTGCTAAAAAATAATGCTGGCACACTGTGCGCCGTGCCGTGCATAAGTGGGCAACAGGCTTTAGAGTTGCATATTTAACATCAAAATAGGTCGGGTAGTTCCAAAGATATGCATTAAAAGTAAACCCTTGTAACTTCTAAACTGAAGAGAATAACCTACCTGTACATTATTAATTCTACTTTTTGTTAATTTTTACGTTCAAATCACCAACTGCACTGACATCACCTACCTACATTCCCCACCTTATCTCTGGATACCATTATTAAAATTTAAATAATTAATACAACTATTAGCCTTGAAATTGGAATTGCTAATTTTATAATGAATAGTCAGAATAACACCCTTATCTTCATTTTATTTTTAAATGCATTAATCTACAATTTAAAATTTACCATGCCACGCCGGCGAGGCTATGGAAGAACCACTGGAATTAATTTTATGATTCACATGCAATTTTTGACAAAAAATGGATTTCGTTCAAAGGATTCAGTTTTAAATCGTGAATAAATTTTTCATCATTTTTAATTTTGAGATCCCTACGGATACAATTTAACATCTGTTCATTGTTTAAGTCATAAATTTTTACATCAAATGATATGGTTCTATTTAATCGTTTGTATATATTTTTAAGATAGACCCTCAGGTTTGTAAATTAATTTCATCAGACTTAAATGTTGTTTCCAATACTGGAATAATGTACAGGATGTTCCATTAAAAACAAACAAGTTGCTCCGGTTAAACCAGGAGTGATATAACCGCAATAGGAGTGATCACTATATGATATAGAACTATTATTTCAAATGTCATTTATATCTCTAATGAATTAGCTGTTACGACTCGTAGAAAGATAAGGGAATGACCCTGTATTATTTTTTTAAATATCCTAAGTTATTTTATACTTGTAGTATAGTTATAGGTGGTGGTATACATATACAATCAATTCAAATTGAGGGCTATGTCCTTAAAGATTATTTTTGTAGAAGTTTGTTGAAGAATGGTGGTACTGGTATTTACGTGCGAAATGATATCCAATGCTGTGAACTTAGTTACATAAAAAACATATCAACAGAAAAACATTGTGAATGTGTTGGTGTAAAATGTGCTTTAGATAATAATAAATCCATTCTGATATTGGCATTATATAGGAGCCCTGATGGAGATATTGATATATTTTTAAATAAATTTAATATGGCAATTAATTTACTTATAAAAAATAACAAACATCACAATATTGTAATCTGTGGAGATTTCAACATAAATTTTCTAAAACCATCCAACAACTTAAATAATCTCCTAGATATTTTAAATTCTTATAATATTAGTCCATTATTTAAAGAACCCACGAGAATTAAAAACTGTTTGGATAATGTTTGTACGAATTTGGAAGAAACAACTTTCAACAACCATATTATAGAAAATGGTATTAGTGATCATAATGCACAGCTCATCTCTGTATTTAAAAATTCTCGTCATATTAAAAGCAAAATAAAATATAGATCGTTAGACAATCCAGAAAACATAAATTATTTTTGCAACCTAATGGCTTCGGAAGATTGGAGTTATTTAGAAAATAACAACTATAATGTAAACAAAAAATTTAACCTTTTTATGGATATTTTTCTATATTACTTTGAATTGGCATTTCCCGTGAAAAGTAAACATATTATAAATAATGACTGTAAAAATTATACTTGTAAAAAATGGCTGACAAAAGGTCTACAAATTTCCTCACAAAAAGTTAAAATCTTGGTATCGCCTTTCATCAAGTGGAAATCAGGACATAATATCATACTACAAAAGGTATAAATCGATATATCGGCAATTAATAAATAAAGCGAAGAAAATGCATAACGACAGAATTTTGCAAAATTCCGAAAACAAATCTAAAACGGCCTGGAAAATTATAAACAAGAATAAAGTGAGAGATAACACACCAATTAGTTTAAAGATTGACAACGATGTAACATCTGATCCATCAACCGTAAGTAACACATTTAATGATTATTTTAATAATATTCCTAGACTTTTGGCAAGTAACATAAATGAGCAAAATATTGTACCACAAATTGATAAAAACAAATTTTCATTCTTTTTTCAACCAGTTGACGAATTGGAAATATGTGATATAATAAAAGGTTTAAAAAAATTCAGGATCCTGTGGTGACAACAACATTAGTGTTACCTTATTAAAGAAATGCCTACCAGCTATAGTTAAACCATTATCAATAATAATTAATTCATCTTTCTCTGAAGGCAGTTTTCCAGAGAGACTTAAAATTTCAAAAATAAGACCGTTGTTTAAAGCGGGTTGTAAAAACAAAGTTGAAAACTACAGACCTATTTCTATTTTAAGTTCATTCTCCAAAGTTTTTGAAAAGTGTGTATCGAATAGAATAGTAAGTTTTTTTGATAAATTCAATATTTTTAATAAAAATCAATTTGGTTTTCGGAAAGGTCGTTCAACAACAACAGCAATCATTAAATTCTTGACAGAATTATATGACAACCTAGATAATAAAAACAAATGTCTAGGGATATTTCTCGATCTCAGTAAAGCCTTTGACCTTGTTGATCATAACTTACTGTTATTTAAACTGGAAGGCTATGGAATCCGAGGTATATCACTAGAATGGTTCAGAAGTTACTTGCAGGGTAGGAAACACTATGTACAAATAGATGATATTAAATCTAGGCAAATGGAATTTACAGTAGGTGTGCCACAAGGGTCAGTCCTGGGACCAATTCTTTATATAATTTATGTCAACAATTTTAAGAGTATAAATTCAATTCTTTTTGCTGATGATACTTCTTTGCTTATCACCGCCAAAAAAACTATAGATGTAGTCAGAAACGCTAACGATCAATTAGGTATTGCTCATACTTGGTTTACTGAAAACAAACTTGTTTTAAATAGCAACAAATCAATATTTATTCGTTTTAATATAAGTAAAATTAGTAATGACCACAGTCTCTTAATAAAATCAAATGAGGGATCCATTCAACAAGTTGTATCCACCAAATTTCTTGGTTTACATATTAGTGAAAACTGTTCTTGGACAATACATATCCATGAAATTTGCAAAAAAATAGCTCCAATATGTTATTGTATGAGTCAACTACGACAGATAATTAGTAAGGCAGTATTAATTACTTACTATTATGCACATTTTCAGTCAATTATTAATCATGCCGTAATTGCTTGGGGTTCTTCACCCGACATGTTGAGAGTTTTTAAATTACAGAAATGGGCTGTGCGCATAATAGCAGGAGTAACAAGGCGAACTAGTTGTAGAGATATCTTTAAAGAACTAGAAATACTTACGCTGCCCTGCTTGTTTCTCCTTAGTTTATTGTTATATGCCAGATCAGAATTACATGACAATACCATTACTTCGAACCATTTGTATAATACGCGAAATAGCCATATCCTGGAAATTCCTTATCATAGACTTACATTATGTGAACGTAGTCTGAAATATTTAGCAATTAAAGTATACAATAAACTACCCATATCGTACAAAATATTAGACGAAAGAAATTTTAAAATAAAAACTAAGAATTTACTTAAAATTAAATCATATTATTCTGTTGATGAGTACCTAAATGATTTGCTATAAATTTTAGAATTATTAAGTTATGATTTAATTTGTGGCCTCTGTTTTATATTCTGTTTTATAATCTGTTTTATAATCTGTTTTATAATCTGTTTTATATCATGTTTAATGTATGTATATATATATATATATATATATATATATATATATATATATATATATATATATATATATATATATATATATATATATATATATATATATATATATATATATATATATATATATATATATATATATATATATATATATTTTTTATTTATTTAATGTGTTGCATGTATATTTTACATTTTATTAATTTAATTTAATTAAAATTAATGTTATATTGTCTGACTTTTCAGATATATTTTTGACATATCCTATATCATGTAAATGATCCAGTGGACAAATAAATTATTATTATATCATATCATTCAGAAGGCCCAATAGGATCTAAATATTCAAAAACTAAAAAATGATTCCTGTATAGTTTTAAAGTATTGAAAAATGTGTTACATTCACGAGAATGCTATAAAATTCAAAATATTAAAATATGGTAACAATAAATGAAATAAAGAGGAATAAGCTTTTATAGTGACCACCCAGTACGTACTCAGAAACTTGATATTTCGCGATGATGTGCAGGTACCTACTTATTTTCAATTAAAGCGCGTTAACGAGATCCGTACTATGTTTTGTTAAATAAGTATATGTTATTAAATTTCGATTTATTTTAGATTAAATTGAATAAATAATAAAGGTATTTGTGTTATACACATAAACGAAAATTAACATATTTTTCCCTACTTTTGTGTATATAAGCACGCACATGCACAGCAGCCTCTTTTATTTGATGGGTACATCTTTGCATGGCCCGTAGAGTATTAACGCCATGCACAAATTACGAAAGTTATCACAACTCAAAAACGTAAAACGTAAAAACTATAATTATTGTAATTTAATTTTTTTTTATTGCATAATTTTATATTGAATTATGAAAAGTTTACAAATCTTTAATATATTGAAGCACCCCAGCTCTGGGCTGCTTCATCGCGAATAAATTTCCTATAATTTTTACATAAAACTAAATTATTCCCAAGCATTTATATCATTGAATTACAAATTAACTATTACATAAAAAAGGTTAAATCATTTTCTTAGAATTTTGGCAGAAAACGTATGCATTCAAACTATAGAGTCTAAATTATTCAAAAGTAAAAGAACACACAGTATTCATTTAATATTTTAAAACATTGACAAAACTGTACAAAATCTTAAAGCATTCTCCAGCCGAGAACAGATAACATATACAAACCGACGTAAACACGTAGGGTTGTAAGAATTTTACTAAGAATAGGGTGAAAAGTTATAAACATAGAGTCATTATATCACTTCTCACCTAAAGCATCTTGAGATTAATTTCGTGGGTAGAGTACAATTTAGCGTTTGGCTATCTCCGTCTAGCTTGCAGGCTTGGACAACGAACTCACTCACGGGAAATCATATAAATACGCGAGGCAGTGTACGATCGTGGTCACATTTCTGGCAGCCCCAAGCGATACGCTTTGGTTCTAAGGAATCGGGCACAAAGAGATTGTCCAGTTCTCCGTGGCAGAGTCGTGCCATACCTCTGACAACCCCAAGCGTTACGCTTTGGTTCTAAGGAATCGGGTATAAAGAGATTGTACGACTGTCTGTAATATAGTTGTACTCCAGGTCAACTCTGACAGCCCCAAGCTTACGCTTTGGTTCTACGGGATCGAGAAATAAAAGAGTGGCCCTGTCTCGGAGTTATAACTAGCATTGGGAGCCGCGCTTCATTATCGTGCACTAGCCACCGACGCCGCCGTCGACATGGAGGCGAGTAACTCGGTCGTGTTACTCAAGAATCGAGGGGAGTATGCCCCGCGAAACTCTCCGTGTATACCAGAATTGGTAAGGACGGCATTTAAATAATTATTATACTGCGTTGCCATTTTCTACGTACTCGAGCTCACCAAAAGTCCTTAAATTAATTCAATTTCTTTGTTCCGAGTGAAATGGCTATTCAAAGTACGACTCTATATGCTTGGGTTTCGCGATTTTTAACAATATCTGACCGGTGGTACCAAATGATTTACTTATAGGGTTTTTCTGTGATAATGTACTTCTCATTACATGTTTATTAATAATTAGTACAGTCGATATAAATTCCGTTAATAGTTGTTGGAATTTTCATTCATTTTTCAATTGTACAAAAGAATTAGTGTCCAGTTGAATCTGCAATATCTGTCACTTTATCAAATTTCACTACCCGTATGGGGATCAGAGTGTCACGGTCATGTGGGTGCGGTTAGGCGCCGACAACAAAAACATGCAGTTCACCACAACCGCTGAGTGCCCTGACCACGGACCTTGTCTCTCGACAGAGGGTCTAGGGCCAGATGACCAGTGTATACCGATTAATGATTTATGGCTATCGCTCCCATAAGCGTGCCGCAATACAAGCGACGTCTGCCAAACTCTTTAACAAATCTACGGGGTAGTTCGTTTCATGTTGGTTTAAACCTTGATTGGTGGCATGCATTCGACACACCCAAAACAATACGGGCAGTTGCTCGTCATATGTCGGAGTATTTGTGGTACTGTTTCATGGTAGCACCAGCCCGCGAATTAAATAACAAGGCATGGTTGTCGGTCTCTGCCCGGCTCATGTGACAGGGGACACTCTATGCCACATACAAGGGAAGTTTCTCTTGCACCCATATGTAGAGTTCTACATATGTCATTTAAACTACGGAGCGGAAGTAAGTTTCCGCGCATGTAACCAGGTTTAGTTACATTGCAGGTTCAACTAGCTAAATATCAATGTATTTCTTGTGGACCGTTGTCCACCGTACATGTAACAAGGTTTTGTTCATGTCGAGTTCTGTAATATATTTCTTATAGACAGTTGTCTAAGCATAGAAATAAAATGTGTGAAAACGTTATTTGAGTTTCCTTGACTTATTTCTACTTTCAGGTACAAAAGTAAATTCTAAGCACATTAGTAGTAATAAACATAAAGTCAAATCTTATATTAAGTACTCTTTTAAAACATATATCAGTGCCGTGCAGATTAGTGGTCATATTAATTGGTAAAAATTAGGTAATCACATTAAAGTTAATTAAATCTCATGAATGAAACAAAGTAATACCAAACATTATAAACGTACCTATGAGGTTACAGTAGCACAACAAATTTGGGGTCCTACCACTAAAACTAGACGATCACGAAAAAGGCCAATTAATTAATTAAGTATTACGTGTCGCTTCACGACAGGTGAGATTTAGTAAAAGGGGAATAAATTAAATTATTTATTAACCAATTTCAACCATTTTTATTTTTATTGTAGAGCATGAACAATTGTCTCATTTGAATCTGTTTGGATTTATCCGCCATATGACTAAGAGATTTTTCGGTGCTATATAAAAAATATAAATTCAGGTAGTCTTTAAACCTAATTTAGTAACAATATAAAATATGTTGGATGAAAGTGGCTGTACGATTACTTTTAATGAACAAGAAGAAAATGATGAGTCTGTTACACCACCTCCACTTAATAGTTTATTCTTCGGTTTATTCCTAAGGCCAGTTAAGGACAATGATATAATAACTTTTATTAACAGTTTAAAAAATGATAACGCCACTGGTATGGATCAAATATCAGTTAAATTGATAAAACACTGTCATAACTTTCTAATAAAACCTCTAACCACTAATACATATTATCAACATTATATTTGGAACTGGATGTGTTCCAGATCACTTCAAGATATCAATTGTTACACCTTTCTATAAAAATGGAAGTAGGTTAGAAAAAACCAATTATAGGCAGACCTATATCGGTGATCAACAAATTTGCAAAAATATTTGAAAAGGCACTAAAACATCACATCGCCTTGAGGAAACTAGAAAAAAATAATAATCTTTCTGGTAATCAGTACGGTTTTAAAAATTCCTTCAATACTATGGATGCAATTTATAAACTGGTAAATATAATTAACTGCAATTACAAGAAAATAAAAAATGTATTTCTGTTTTCCTGAACATTCGACATCGTGCATCATTTAAAATTATTACAGAAATTAGAAAACAGGCACTGTGTTGAAAGTTTTTACTAGTTACCTGGAGAACAGAAAACAGTTTGTAAAAATAGATGACAAAATTAGTAGTGAAAAAAAGTTATAACAATCGGAGTTCCTCAGATATAGTACTGGCTCCGATACTGTTTTTAATTTTTATTACTAATTTATGTAAATTGAATATATTGGGATAAATCATTTCATTTGCAGGGGATACTGCAATTGTCTGTAAAGGTAATAATTGGGATGAGGTTAGAAATCTGTTTCACAAGAAGTGAATAAAATTAAATCATGGCATAATCTAACTTTATTATCACTGAACACTGAACGTATCTAAAACAATTTTTTTTCTTTTTCTATATATGATCTAAATTTACCCAACTTTAGTGATGTAACTATTCAAGACAATAGTGAAAAAATCACTTTTAGAATCATTAGAAATTAATAAATTAAAAAACACAGATTGTGTTTTGAATAATCAACTAGAAATTAATTGTTCAACACGTTTAAATCTATTTTAAATTCTGAGATTCAGTTATATTGTACTTTTTATAGTTACTTTCTTTTTCTATTTTATTACCTTAGGCTAGTTTAAATACCCTTGTTCCGTAGTAAGTAATTTAGTCTTGTACTCAACATCTGATGAAGCCACTGTGTGGTGAAACAATTGTTATGTTAAAAATAAAAATGTTGTGACAATCAAACATACCCACAAGTTTAGTTATTTTGTGATAAGCTGGAATATGGATTTTCATCAAGTAAAAGTCGGATCAATTAATTAGATATTCAAACTAATTTCCATTTTCATTTACCCCTATCACTGTACCATATCATAAACACCCAATGAACGATTAAATATAAATATATAAAATAGAATTTATCCAAATTTAATCATGCCACACACTTACACACTACCAGATCAGTTTTAAACAAAAATATACTAATCCCAAAATACAACAGAACCAAACAACAACATTTTATTGATTACCTTTGTCCAATTTATTATAATAAATTACCAGCTGATATAGAAATTATTAATAAACTATCAAAGTTTAGAAAAATAGAAAAATTATATAATGAATAAGGCACATCTTTTTTTTTATTAATGTGTCTTAAAATCCGTGTCATTTATAGGTATATCTATCAATTATTTATTTTTATCTACATTATTTTTATATACATTTATTTATACCTATAGATTGTTACTCAGCATATCCCTCCAAAGGTTATTGTTGCCAATTTACTATTATTAATGTATTATGTACTCTAATTTTGTACGGCTAGGGCAACACAATCCCTTCTAGGGATTGTATTGCGCAATTTATTTAAGTAATTATGAAGAAAGTATTGTATAGGTAATTATTTAGTTAATTTTTTGAATTTGATTAAAAATAGTTTTAACAGTTATCTGGAATTATTTATAATTTGTTTGTAATTCATTTTTTATCGCAAAAACTCCCTTTATAAATTGTGTATCTCCATTTAACATTCAGTATTGATCGTACATGTTCTTAATTAATTGTGGCTAAAATTGACAACTAATCAAAGTTGATAATTTAAAATTAAAAAAAATGCTTTAAAATAAATGCCCTTCAAATTTTGTCAGACAGGTAGAAAGAAGTATAATTTTGATTAGTGTTAAATAACAACGGTAGCCTTATTCGCTGACAACATTCCTAAATGACTCAAACTGCTTCGAGATTTATTGAGGCCGGTTTTGAAAATGTTGTATTATTACCTTCAGTAAATGAAAAGTAAAAAGTGGCTATCTTATTCTGTTTGTTTAGTTAATGGATGTAATTTATTTTCTTACTGATTAGTCGACTGAGCCAAATCTCGAATAATTCAGGTTGTCATAGAAAACGAATTTATATAGAAATTTGAGGACTTAAAATGTGATGGTATGGCTGTTATGTGTACCGTATGTTGGAAATAAAACTAGAAAACATACACGAAATAAAAACAGCGAAATCTCATATGTGAATTTTGTGTGTGGCCTTATTTTCATGTTCCGAATCTGTAATGTTCCACTACATGTGCTTAACAAGGAACCATTACGTTTGTCTTGGAGCAAATATATACCACAATGGGAATTGCCAAAAAGGACGACCTTGTGAAAATTTAACCCTTATTCGGAAAGCGATACTAAAAAAATTTGGGACATTAAAACAAACAAAAATAATTAGATAGCGATAGATGAAACGACAGCCGCAACAGACAATCATGTGTCATATGTGATAGTACCAATTCTAGGTCCTGGTTGACCGTCGCCTGCATTTTTACATGCTAGTAAAGGAGGTAAAGTCGTAAATGCGACAACTGTAGGGAATCTAGTTGTGACATCCTTGAAAGCAATGTGTACTAGTGTTAATGCCAGCGACTGATGCAGCACGGTATATGTCTAAAGCTGGCCAGTTGTTAAAGGCTGTTATTCCGTATTAATAACATGTATAGTCCACGCCCTACATTTGGTAGCAGAGAAAATTAGAAAAAAAATACGCAGGGGTTAGGTTAGGTTTTTCCGGCTGGGTCCTTATGGACCCTCCACTGCGGCCATTAGCAGGCCTATTGTGGCTCATTCCGAATTATATTTCACCCAATAAGTTCAGTCTCTTAATGAAACTGATAATTTTATTGGGTAAGAATGTGTCCAGATCCTCTGGCAGCTGTTGTCCTTTGCCAAATATTGAGAATGGGATTCTCTCCACAGCGGGACAGGTGCATAAGACGTGGTCTGCCTTCTCATCATCCTCCAGGCATAGACAGCACTCGGCGTTTTCTTCTAGACCGAGTTTATGCAGATGATAGTTGCCGCGATATCGATACTTTTCAGTGCATTACATATCTCTACACAGAAGATTCTGTCACATTAAAATGTCTCTAACTGTAGAGTCAGAGTCGCCTTGAACTGACAACAGCACAAGGAACATCTTCATTTACTGATGGTAGTCCGGATTTAGGTAAATATCTAACGTGGCACATATTTAATTATTTTTTATGTATTGCCCACGTGACTTTTTTTGAAACGTCAATATGTGACTTTTTTTGAAACGTCAAAAAATGTGACTTTTTGAAACGTAAAAAATTACTTTAATTATAAACTCCACCACACGTCGAGTTTTACTACGGTGAGGAAGTTTTAATCCCCAAGTAATTGGCAGCTGTTTTTTTTTTTCGAATACTTAGTAACTGTTTATAGCAGAAAAAGTGGACATTTCAGAATTTTAGATTTATGTAACGGTTTTATTCAATTTAACATAAATTTTCATAAAATATTTTTTTTCTCAACAAAATTGTTATGTAACATACTATAATTTCTATGACTGGTTTCTTGAGTACATTATCATGGGCGTGGGCACCGTAAATAGGCATCTGCGTATAAGTTATAATTACAGATCGAAAGGCAATGATAAATTCCAGATACGACTTTTACGTAGATGTAATATTATGTTGCAAATACCTAATGAAATATTCACAAACAGATAGGATATTAGCGTGTGTTTTCATCAATTTCCTAACGATCTTTTTGAAGCTTTCTTTTTTCGTTCAAAGGGATTGTGACTTTTATACATGGTAGTAGGCTGCCAAAGTCGACAGAGGGGATAGGGGTGTTCTTTCATTTTTTGTTTTCAACATTTGCATCCCTTGGTGTCGTCACTTTATGCTTTACATAGTTAACATCTATTCGATATTGTCTATAGTTATTTATTTGTGGCATCCTATAATGTTTTTTCTCACCTTCTTTAGGTATATACTCAAAGAAGGTGAGAAGAAAAAATCAATTCAATCTTTTAAAGAATTTTTTTCAAAACTTTTCGTTTTTGGTCCAAAGGATATTGATACTTTTGCACAGGATTGTAGACTACTAAAGTTGACAGGGGGCTAGGGGTTATTTTTGTTTATTTTTTCAGTATCTACGTCCCGTTACAAGTTATAAGGACTTTTGGTTTTGTCAATATATACTTTAGATATGTATTTATTTAACATCTATTCGATCTTTTAAAGTATTTTTTATTTAGGGGTATCTTTCCATTTATTTTTTCGATATCTGCATCCCTTTACGAGTTATAAAGACTTTTTGATTTTGTCAGTTGATGCTTTACATATTTAACATCTATTCGACCTTTTAAAGATTTTATCAATTTTTTTTATTTTTAAATTTCCCAGGGCATCGGTCTGCGGGGTGGTAGATGTCACACCTGAAATGACTTTTTAAATGGCAAAGTAAATTTTTCTACACAGGACATAAATGTGGAGGCTCTGAAAAAATGTACATATTTTAAATATGCGTCAATTACATCTGTCGGCGTTGAACGGTCCTTATCAAATACAAATGGATTTTTATTGAGAGGCACCAGAGAGTAACTCCGGAACATTTATAACAAATATTACTAATATACGTTTACTCTTGTGATCGCAAGTTAAAAATACATCCCCACACACGCCAAATATGGTTAATAACATCTCATTTGCAACGAATCGGCTTGATGTTTATCAACAAACTGTTTCCCAACAGACAAAATTGTAGGAACTGGGCACAGCAGAATCCACATTGGATGATGAAAGTGCACATACAGCGTCAACAAAAGGTACAGTGTGGTTATAGGTTACATAGTTGTGAGTCTTCTTTTTTGAAAACACGCTGACGTGTAATTTACTTACAAATTTTTTCAAAAGGAGTTAATTTCGGCACTAGCAATTCTGTTTCCAAACAAAAAATATCGTGATATTCCTCATAACTATATTATTTTTCAACAAGATGGTGGTCCTCCACTACCCGACAGATGTTCGAAATTACTGAAATGATACTTTCCCTAACATGTGGTTAGAAAGAAGCGGGAGTCTCGAATGGCCAGCTAGGTCGCTGGATTTAATCCCGCTGGTCTGTTTCCTATGTGGCTACTTAAAAGGCAAAGTTTACATAAATATAATTTTTGAATATGTTTACTCTTACCGTTTTTAGTTCAATTATATCCACGACTATGAAAATATTAAGTGTATAATGGCGTGGTACATGCAGTGCTGTGCCTTAGACAAAAGACTATACGATCATCTTTATTAGCTTTTTAATTTGGTTTTCTTCTTAATCTTTCGACGAGGTTTCCTAAATCTCATAAGCAAATTGCTCGAGATAATAACATCAAAGCGTGACGCGAGGAAGAAATATACAAAATTTCGATTCCAGTACCTCACTATTCTGACTATATTTTGAACATTACATGCATGCTTATTCTGCATAATGTGCCTTAGGACATTTACATAAAGTTCTCAGGACGCTTAAAAACCGCTTTAAAAAACAATCTCATTTATTTGAAGTCCATATCCAGTTCAAATAAACAAGCATCCCGGTTACATCAGATAACTACAGTTTAATCTTGTAATGGCATGTCGTATCATAAATATTGCTCTTCAGTTTGGATTCGCTAAAGCCATTTCTAAGAATTGCCCGAGTAAATCGCTGCATTAATGTAGCAGGGTTTCATCGTTTAATTGAATTTTTATTCAATCATTTAGTGATCACTTCAGATGCTCACCTGCGGCCACAGTCATAGGCGCAGTGAACTTAGACTATATATTTACGTCGTTTATCTTCGACATTGATAATCAGTTGAAAGGGCAACCTGGTTGCGTACGCGTCGCGTGTATGTATTAAATATAACGAAGTCAGATTCACAAAGATTTTTTACGGCCTCCTTTGGGCCACTCTAGTGATGACTTGATATTCAATGACAAAATAATGAAAATATAAATATTTTTAAAATTTCAATTATATGTACAGCCTAATAATTATTTTTCTATGATGAATTTAATTATGAATGTACAGGAACTATACGTCAAATAGCAAAGATATGTCGAAAAATGTATTCCAAAAAATTCACCCTGTATTTTTTATACAAAATTGGAATGTGTTGGAGTGTGAATTATTTAAATTAAATTTGCAGCAACGTTTGCCCTTACCACCCTTTTAATATTTCGCCAGAATTTTATTGTGTGATTTTATAGTCCTTTTGCAAATATATCGAATATTGATTACAACTTCTGTCTAGTATTTTTTTTTGAAAACTATTCTAATGCACATGCTTTTTTGTTTTTTTTTTTTTCAATATGTTTTTAAGAAAATATAAAGACAGAGAAAGTGTTCTATTACAGTGCTATTATCCATTTTTTTTTCCGGTTTCCCGACACCGGACAATCCTCGTCCCATGGCTCCGATTAACATGGGAGTCGCGCCTTTCTGTAGATCACAGAATCATGTACCCTAAGCAGACGAAGAGAACTTAGAATGACAGCTTTATGCATTTGTCTTGCCAGCCACTTGGTTGATATTTAGCAGGCTGGTGTGGTCTTCAATTCCGAAAGCAACGTAAGCTTGCTACATTTGGCCTACCAGTCATTGAGCTGATTTTTGGCAGGACTGTATGCTCTTCAAATCCACCAGTAGCATAGGCTATATCTTTCCGACTACACCGTTTATTAGGATGACCATCGTGTCCGAGTAGTCTGGATACAACTCTTGAAACTCGTACCAGAGATCACAATATTTAGTCCGAATCCGCTCGTCTTTAAGGTGATGTTTTTCTCGGCAGGTGCAGAAAATTCGTTGACATACGTCACCTGGTTTGATAGTCAAGAAGTACTATATTAGACTTATTGACTTGGATTAACCTGACAATCGGAAACGAGTAGTTCCAAAAAGTGCGATATTTCACATTCTCAACAACGGACTCAATATATCTGGGAACGTGAAGTCTACCCTGTACGATAGCCTTAGGTGGTAATATAGAACTCGTAACGCCGCGTTAATTGATGGATGTAGGCCCAAATCTCATATGGGGCACGCAGAGAGTGCATGAGCTGTTCTGGCGCCTGGTGGCAGATCCTGCACATGATATCAGGAACTACTATATGCCACACGCGGCATCGGTAGACCAATGTGTTGATAACACTATCCTGGCGTGCCATAATGGAACTCGCGGTTTCCGACTTAAGCCCGGCTGACCTTAAAAAGGCTAATGTCAGCCTTGTCGATAAATCAATGTTATAGAAAATATCATGCTGGAGTTTATCGATGTGCTTCCGAAACATTTTTTTCATTAGTATTTTCAGGTGATTAGGCTGAAGCTCAGTGACTGACAGCACCTCGCCGGCACCCTTGATTGGCGTCAAATGTGAGACCTGGTCTATCTGCGGCTCTCTTTGCTGCCTTGAACTATCCACGCCCACTCCTGCGTTTTCATGATATTTCACAAACCGCCAGATTGGATCCGAATTTCTGAGAATGTTACATGCCATACTCAGTACTACTTGACAAACATATCGTGGCAAAGAGATACAGATGCGCAAAGGGCCAGAGTTGTTTAGAATGGGGACCGTCATTCGCATAACGTTTGTATTAGTGTTTACATCGGTACACTTGCAAAAGTAACTCACAGATAATTATTGTATTTTGTAGTTCAGTGTTTTGTGAATTGTAGTGCAATAAATTTTGGTGTCTCGCACATATCTGTGCCTTGTAACAGTTGTCAAGTAGTACTCTGCCATGGGTACACTCTAGGCTCAAGAGTTCTCGACCCCCTCGTTGACGAGGGAGGTAGACACGAGGAACAGACGATGTAGGATGAATACTTCTATGAATATTCATCCTCTTACGGGGGTCTGTGTCTAATTGGCGCAGCTCCTCTACTGTCCACTTCACTACACAGTTCAAAATTAAACGGTGTTCACATTTACCACTAAAAATATTGTAAAAGTGGTGTGAAAATTTACACATTTTGGTGTAAAATCAAACACCATCCAATATTGTAAAAAGTACTCTCATTTATTGAGTAAATCTGACCATTTTTTTGATTATAAATGATCTTAAATTTTCGTATATTATACACCAGGCGTAGTGTGATTTTACATTTCTGCGAATGCGTCAAATATCTGAAGCATAGTAATTAATTAGCAATCAGGAACAGTTGATGATTTTTGCAATACACAAGATTGTGCCCTGACTTAGTGCATTTGGTAGATATTTTATATATTATCTTCAGTGGCGGTTTATGTGCTGTGAGCTGTAGAACACAAAGGCAAACAGAAAAATGAGAATAGCGATTGGATTATTAAAAACTTACGGCAAATGAATGACTTAAATACACCTAGTTATGTCATTCTAAAGCTTTTTTATTTTAAATGACAATGTACTACATAGTGTACAGTGTACAATTGAGTTATCTGAAATGTGGCAATTACATTTAATAAAATATATATTTTCACATTTTTCTAGTTTATTTAAAATTAATGTGTTTTCCATCCCTTAAGATTATCACCCTTTAGAAAATTTGCGTTTTCATTTTCAACAATTATAAGGTGTATAAATTAATCAAAAATAAAGTATAATTTTACAATTCATAGGTTTAAACATTTTACACATAAATAATGGTAAAATTTTACACCGTACCATTGGTGTCTAATATACACCTAATTGGTGTGTCCCTATATGTACCCCGTGTGGTGTCAATTTGGTGTGAAATGTTACACCGTATTTTCAACTGTGTACTCCAAAGGAGTAGAGCAAAACCGGAACGGCAAGCTTGTTAGTCGCAGAGACTTTGTTCTTCCCCGAAAGTTCAGTAGATCCAATATTTCGGAGTCGGTGTCTGTACTTGCCGCAGACAGAATCCTTTATTTGTTTTACATCCTGGATGTGATGGTATTGTACACCCAGGTATATATAGGTGTCCGGTATCCAGATATCTCAGAATGCTTCCGTCTGCGAGCTGCGCATTTCATATATTATTATTTCACTAAAATTGCCATACATTTTCGGACGTCATTGGTCTATGAAAATTTAACATAACTATAAATTAATTAGAGCTGAAAATAAGTAGGCTTTAAAAATAGTTTCTATAAACACCAAAACACTGAATACCTCTCTCATAGTACGTTTCGTCGACCAAGTTGGCATCATCAGAAAACAAATTTGTTTTAATTATCTCGAAAAGATACCCACTTGATTGACGAAACACACGTTGACTGTAGCTTTCTGGTGTTTTGGTTTATGTGGACACTACTTCAGAATCAAATAAAAAATTCTAACCCACTTTAGAAAATTTTAAGTAAGTAAATCAGTAATTTATACGTTTTGGTTTATGTGGAAACTACTTCAGAATCAAATAAAAAATTCTAACCCACTTTAGAAAATTTTAAGTAAGTAAATCAGTAATTTATAAATATATTATCAAATTTATTTGACAAAGAAGAAAAAATCATCTTTGTTATTAAAAATACTTTCAAATTCAATCGATAAAGAAACGCCTCCGCACACAATGAAATATTGTTATGTAAGTACCCACATAAAATATCGTGTAAAAACAATGATAAATTGTATTTGCATATTTACACAGCTTGGTTGAAACTACGGTCGTAAACTTAACCATGTTGATTTATATTTACCATTGAGTATCAATAATGCTAATATTTATTTTTCCTTAGGTTAGTAAAGGCAGCGCCATCTAATGTAGTACTGCTAGAGCTTACTGGTGTATTCTATAAATTACTATGCCTTTACAAATAAGATAACTTTTCTATATTTAATTTTTATGAGTATAGATTTCTGCTAGAGCAAATTGTAGTTTATTTTTAGAATAATCGTTTTATTAATAATTCTGTTTCATCTCGGTAATTGCTTATTAAATAGTATTAGCGAAGATTACATACATTTAAATCTTTGGTATTAGGTACCTACTCAAGTATGAACAAAATATTAATTAAAAGTGATTCGGGAATTGCTTTGTTACGGGGTAGCTTGAACTTACAAAAGAATGAAGTATGACTTTCTCAGTATAAAGAAATGAATTTGATTTGAAGCAATAAACTATTACTAATATTTCTATCTGTTTAAAAAAATAATTCCCACCATATTTCGTCCCTTTTCCCCTTGTTTATTATATTAAAACAAGTCTAGCGAGAACAAACAATGTTAAATATTTGTTTTTTGTTTGATAAATAAACATCGGAGGTTTTGGCATTCTCGATGAAAAGACAGGTCAACTTACGGATCTATATTTTGTAAGTGTAAGTATCGATATGGATACTTCTAATTATAACTGAATACTTATAGCACGATTTCACAAAAGCACAATAAGTAAACAGGTACCTAAAGTTTGGTCTCCGTATGCAACTAACCTGCCGCAAAAGCAAAAGAAAGGAGTCGCCACGTGCCATTAGGTAACTCAATCATATATTTATATTATATTTACATACATTTATTGTAATTAATATATCATTTTGTTTACTTAATTTCTATGGAAAAATAATATATATGTAAGGGCCGTATCTGGGGAATGATTGATACCAAATCCTCCAACGTTTATTGATAAGTACTCCATTTGGCTGTACATTACCTTTTAATTTATTATTGAACTATACCTCACCAAGAATAGGCGTATTGCACCACAAGGATGATGGGAGTAAGTCTTTATTCACGTTGACATTAAAAGCATGACTAGCAGAATTAAACACATATTTGGTCAATTAATGCCGTAACTTTGTTATTCGTGGTAGTAAGGATACCTACATATATGGTAAAGTGGCGTACGACAGTTATAAAGGATTGAATTGTTACGCTCTATCTTCTAACATGAGCATACGTCGCTAATGATTGTATCAGTAGCTCAATTTCTGCTGAACAATATTGTTGAAAATAACGATAAAAAAGATACTGTAATTACTGACAATATGATAACTAACTATGAGTACTAGATCTTTAAAATGAAGTACTTACATGGAGGGTAGTCTCTCATCAGCGAAACTGATTAGATATTATAGAGAATAAATCGTTGAAATGAAGAAGGAACAAAGTGGGCGATAGAACTGATCTTTGCGGAACAGCAGCTTTAACAAAGAACGTTTTCAGCGCGACTCCAGCAATCACAATTAAAAGTGATCACTGATCAGTAGAGTAGGTCAACGGCGGCCTCTTTCAGTACCTACTCGATAATAACGCTTTCAGGTTGCCACAAATAATAAACAAATAAAGTAACCACGTATTACCCACAGGTATAAAATTGTTTACCTTTACACTGTTTCTATGTTTTCTGTTGAGAAACTTCTCCTTTTAACCTAATTTATTTCAAATATACAAGTTATAGATTTAAACTTATGTACCTGTATGCTTTTATTCCTCTAATTTCTGTAGAAGAAAAAAAAACACTTATTGAAAAAAAACCTGCGATTATTATTGAATCAACTTTCGGTAAATTGTCCAACTGAGCTATGTAATAACCTTGTTTATTTATGTTTAAAACTTATTAAGAAGTCACATTTAATAATTAAATAATATAAACACTGCAATATTAATAGCTCAGACAGGACATAATCAAATAATTTCAGGAAACAATCATCCGTATTTAATTAATTCATGATCTATATAGGTATCGTTCGGTTCACCACCGGGAGATTTCCTGGTTCGTGACGTCGCACAGTGGACGGAAACGCCGAAAAGCTGGCCAAAATATAAAGACATTGAGCTGTTTTACTAAAATTGTGCATACAGGGGTTTTTTGTGTCGCTGATCAAGAATCCGAAGTTGAATTTTGAAGAAAACAAAATGGCGGCCATGAAATCCCCCCAAAACATACCAAAAATCGCCAATTATCGCTGCATTTTTACAAAACTTTGTATACAGTTTTTTTGGGTCGCTGATGAAGAATCCCATATAGAATTTCAAAAAAATTATGGTCAAAGATATATACATAGTTCAAAAATTATTATTGAATTGAAGCGAATTCATGTGTTTCATTTGTTTTGGGAAAATTAGGATCTGGGGAATGGAATAAAAATGTGTAATGACTTTGAACGCATGACGTTCTCATTTCATGAGAACGCATTCAAAAAGGAGCTCACTTTATGGTGCACGAATGTGCATGCATCCGTGCATTCGCGCACAATTTGGTCAATATCTCGCAAAGATGCAAAAAGAAGCAGCTAATTTTTATACACTTTCGAAAAAAATTTTCATTGAACACATTCCAATAAGTTTCAAGACCAACCGCGTAACTTATGGCTTTTTTTGTGGAGTTTATGAATCGTTGCATGTACAAAAATGCACTCCACTTCGATAATTATTTACTAATTACCATATAAATAAACTGATCCGATACTGAGATATTTTAATTGTACTTACTTTCTGATGCAGAATCCATTTTTATGACACAGAAAACTGCACTTTGAGAATTTTTACGCTGCAGACAATCGATTTTTTGAAGCGTTGCGAGCTGCCGTAGTGACGCGCTGCACGGTCGCACAATAAGTAATTTCCTCGCTCAGGTAGTGAACCCGGACCGGTATTAACGGTCGTTTCTAATGCTAGGGATACCACTACAACGATTTAAAACGTTTCCATTTCAAAAAAAAAATCTTAATTTTTTTAATTCTGGCCAGCTTTTTGGCGTTTCCGTCCACTGTGCGTCGCGCCAATAGGACTGCGTTTTCAGACACGCCTCTAGTATCTGATATTCAATTAGTAATTTAGGCATTTTCTAGTCAGAAATTATTAAAACAGATTTGATAATTGCTAATATTTACTAATACTATAATATGTAATTTAATTTAAAAAAATCCAGCGAGTGCAAGGGGGCTATTTTTATATCAAACTAAGGATTTGTGATAAATTATTTTAATATATATATTTTTTTCTTTTTTCAGGTGAGTTTTGATCCCAGATATCAAAAGAGTGTACGAAAAGATACAATCGGTTTTTATGAGCTGTAAGTAGATACAATATCTGATAATTAATTTTCATGTATTCATAAATCGTTTGTGACCAATCAATTGGATCGTATCGTATTCGACCGTTACCACTGACGCGTGGTTTAATTATAATATTAATGCATATTTCATAAGTTTCACACCTTAACACACCATTGACAACAATGGCTGCATCGTTGATATAATGTATCAATTTAAATACTAGTATACGCTTTGTTGTGGATGTTATGAGGACATATCGACATATAACATTTTGTTCAATCGTTATTTTGCCTAATAATGTTATTTATTATGCTTTACGAATTTAATTAATACTATTTCTGTTAAAAAAAACCGCTGCCAATTATTTGGGGATCAGAACTTCCTCACCGTAGTAAAACTCGACGTGTGGTGGAGTTTATAATAAAAGTAATTTTTGACGTTTCAAAAAAAGTCACATTTTGACGTTTCAAAAAAATCACTTTGAGTTTTCAAAAAAAAGTCACATTTTTTTACGTGAGACAAAAATTGGGACCGATTTTGCTCATCAACTAGCCCAATCTCTTCCTTGACCTCTAGAATGTGTGTACCAAATTTGAAAGCTTTATCTCAAAAACTGTAGCTGCTATCGCGAACCAGACCGACATACAGACACAGACAGAAAATGTTTTGTCTCAAATTTTGTATATCGTCATAATTCGTCGAGATTCGTCCAGAAATGCAATACAAATTTTCAACATTTTTTTTACGAATACATAACTTCCTCACTTTGAGGAAGTAATAGCATGTATTTAGAAATTCTGTAAATTATAATCGAAACGTCGATGGATATACATTTTAGATTGAATCATTTAAATTTGTGCTAAACACGATTGATGAGAATTCAAATTAAGGTGAATGTACAGGGTGAATATTCTAATTTGATACCCCCCTTTATCTTCGTAAATTTTGAGATATTTTAAAAATTCAAAATCCTACTTTATGTAATTTTTTCTGCAGATTTCAGATCTGCTATCAGAATTTTCATAGACCTTTTACAATACGAGGGATGTTCTAAAGTTACATTTTTTTTTAAATGGAACACGCTGTATATTCAAAAATGTATAATTGTTATATGTTTATTTCAATAATAACCGTGAAAACCATAAATTCATATTTTAGCCATAAATTAAACCATAAATTTCTTGCTTAGAAACAGTGGGCTTTGCTACTGAAAACAAATTTGAAACAACTTTTGTGACATACAACAATTGATTGTAACAATTAGCGACGCTTTGTTATAATAATGTTCACGTGTTAAGGGAATTTATAATATAAATATGAGGTATTCTTGGGCAGAAAAATTTGATATATATATATAACACATATCTGGAAAACAACAGAAATGCTGCAGCAGCTTTAAGACATTATGGAAGAAAGTTTCCCAACAGACGACAACCCACCAAATTAATATTTAAAAGAACAGAAGAAAAATTCCTTAACACAAGAAATTTTACTGATACAAATAGAAATGTTCAAGCTACAATTTTAACGAAGGAAATGGAATTGAGAATATTGCTACATTTTGAAGAAAATCCCTATGACTCAACCCCAAACTGCGCACGAACAAATGAAGTTTCCCAGGGTTCAGTAATAAAGACTTTAAAGAAATATAAACGTAAACCTTATAGTGTAATGCCAATTCAAAAACTGTTACCTGCAGATCCTATCTCGCTATTACAATTTTGTCAGCAAATAATTCACAGGCAAAAACCACGAAGCAATTTTTCAGAATATTCTGTGGACGGATGAGGCATCATTCACAACTGCAGGATGTTTCAATAAGAAAAACATGCACTACTGGTCGTTCCCATAAATATAAAGAAATTTAATTTCAAGAACGACAATCTCTTCAGGTAAAATGGTAATAATCGTATGTTCTAAAGTTTAATTTATTTTTTTAAAAGGTTTGGTGCGGAATAATTAATAATAGAGTAATTGGACCACTTTGTTATGAAGGAAATTTAAATGGCGAAAGGTATTTAGGTTTTTTTGCGAAATGAAATTGAAAATTTTTTTGGACGATCTCCCCATAGGAATCACTAGGAACATCATTTGGCAACAAGACGGTGCGCCATGCTATAACATTGTGAATGTCAGTAATTATTTAAATGAAAATTACCAGGAGTGGATCGGAAAATATGGAACAATTAGTTGGCCACCGAGAAGTCCAGATCTAACGCCCCTAGATACATTTTTGTGGGCGCATTTGAAGAATAAAATTTACGCGAAAGACAATTTAACATTAGACATTATACGAGAGCAACTAGTTCTTGAAATTCAGTACCTAAATGATAATCGGCATATACTGATTAATGTGATTCAGAATTTAATTAAGAGATACCAGCTGTGCATTGCACAAAATGGCACACATATTGAAAATTTATTGTAGTTACTTTTATTTTTTATGTTGATGGTTAATTAAGTTGTTCGTTTGCTGCCAGTTAATTATTGTTAATTAGTTATTTGAAAAAAAATATAGGTAGGTATGTGGGTATGAATGAAAATATGAATTTATGGTTTTCACGGTTATTATTGAAATAAACATATAACAATTATACATTTTTGAAATCAGAAATACGAGGCGAATCCAAATATGAAAAATATACAGGGTGTTCCATTTAAAAAATGTAACTTTAGAACATCCTCGTATAATAAAAGGTCTATGAAAATTCTGATAGCAGATCTGAAATTTGCAGAAAAAATTACATAAAGTGGTATTTTGAATTCTAAAAATATCTCAAAATTTACGAAGATAAAGGGGGGTAACAAATTAGAATATTCACCCTGTACATGCTGTTTAGTTTTTCTGATATCGAATAAGGTATTTCTAACCGATGAAAATTAAATAAAGTGGCAAGGAGGTTCGCGTTTAATAAGAACGTATCTTTATTTATACTATTTGGGTAATAAATATCATCTCTCTATTGGAATATTTTGGTATTTTTTTATCTTTATTATACCTTTATTAGTAAAGATCGATGTGTTCGAACATTTTCCAATTTATTATATTGCGATTGACACTGGTAGATGGAGTAACTCAGGGGCGGTCGGTCCATGGAAGCAAGGGAAGCAGTGCTTCCCTTGGGATTATTAAAAAAAACACATAATTAAAACCTAACTGTTATTTATCAGATATATTAATCATTAAAATTTACTTTTACCCAATTTCAATAGACACGGCCCTGCATTTCAACAGCTGAGATAATGTTGCACGATAAATCCGTAACGATGACGCACTCGATTAATCGAGCCAACACGAACTCGCGCGACTTCGATATAAGCAACTTCTTGAAATACATCCCATCCCCACTTCATAATCTTGATATCCGAGCCGTATAGCATAGTAATTCGTCTTGTTTTATAGATTTTAATCTCGATTTTAATATTATACTTAATATTAATCTTCCTAGTATTATTCTCAGCTTTTGTGCTATATTTGTAAAAACTTTTTTTGGTGTTTCTAAACCTGTGGTGCGGCGACAAGTGATTTTTAAAACGTTGAACATTAGTGCCCGTATAAGCAGTTTTAGAATTGCTTATTCAATATAGAAACTGGTCCTAGCACTGTGGAAAATATTATTTGCCTTTGTGTGGTGTGCAATTTGTTGAAAAAGGGATTTTCAACATATTCGTTTCTAGATAAACGGAAGACCAACACCTGATTTAAAACTTTTAAAAACGAAAGTTAAATCATGCTATAGGTACTTTAATATTGAAATGTACGATACTAATCAGTGGTTAACGGGTTGTGAAAATTTGTGTAAATTGTTTTGTTGACCATGTGTACTTTTCACAAATAAAAAAGGTGTTTGGAATAAAAATGGCTTTTCAGATTTAAACAACATTCACAAAGTGACAAAGAGGCATGGTAAGTGTGAAACTCATTTGCGAGCAGTGCTAAAAGAATAAACATTTGGAAAATCACGAATTGAGCATTCATTAGATCAGCAGTTGAAAGAAAGTGACCGTAAGCATAATGAACTTGTAAAAAAAAATCGAGAAGTGTTAAAAAGAGAATTATTGACATTGTTTGTTTTCTCGGCGAAAATGAACTTAGTTTTAGAGGTCATACTGAATCTCGGAGGGTTGCTAATAGGGGCAATTTCATCAATTTAGTTGATTTATTAGCAAAATACGATACAATTTTAAGTAACCATCTGGAACACTCCACGGTATTTCGCGGTACATCAAATCATTCAAAATGATTTGATTCAGTCGATAAGCAATATTGTTTTAGAAAAGATCAAGCAAGAAATAAAAAAAGTTCCTTTTTGTTGCAATTATGTTAGATGACACAACCGATTTTTCGAAAATTAGTCAGTTGTCAATCGTAGTACGCTACATAAATCCAAATGGGAAAGTCCAAGAGCGCTTTTTAGAATTTTTAGACGTAACAACGCAAAGAACTGCCGCAGCTTTATATGCTACAGTTTGTCAGATAGTCGATGATCTACAGTGTGGTGCTAAACTTATCGTCCAAAGTTATGACGGGGCCGCTGTAATGGCTGGTGAATTGGGGGGCCTGCAGGCCAAAGTAAAAGAGACTTTTCAGAATGCAATATTTGTACATTGTTTTACGCATCGATTAAATTTAGTTCTTGCTCAATCTGCAGCGTGTCTTAAAGAGTGCAAAGTATTTTTTTCAAGTATTAGTAGAATGGCTGCTTTTTTTTCAAAATCATCAAAACGGACACGAGCTTTAGATTTAGAAGTACAGAAGAGACTACCCAGAGTTGCTCCAACACGATGGAATTACAATGGAAGGCTAGTACAAACTGTATCTGAATATCGACAGCTTCTAATTGATTTATTTGAAAATATTTTACAAAGCAAAGATATTTGGACACTGAGACTTTGAATGGATCCATAGGTTACTTAGATTCATTGAAAAGAGACTTTGATTAAAATTTTTTGTTAAATATTTTCTATGAAATATTCACATTTACTGACAATTTCTTCAATATTTTGCTAACTAAATCAAATGACGTTGGATCTTGTGTAAAGAAAATTGAAGAATTCAAAAATTTGATTTGTAACAAAATAAATGAATTTGAAAAGTTCTGGGAGAAAACTAGTAATAACAATTTGGAGCCGCAAAGAAAAAGAATACGAACTGAATTTACAGTGGATCGTAGAACTTCATGTCGAGGACTTTTTATCGAAATTTTGGACAATATGATAATGACGATACCTGAAACTAGTGCTTCGGTTGAACGCAGTTTTTCGACCTTAAAAAAGAATAAAAACTTTTTCAAGAAATTCAACCAGTGAAGAGCGGCTTTCAAAATTGTCCCTGTTGACAACAGAAAGTGACTCTGTGAAGGAGATGTCTCAAAATTCAAACTTTTACGACGAAGTTATTTCCGACTTCGCAAAAAAGGAGAGGCGGATTAAACTACATTATAAATAGGTAGGTATGTTAACTACTTAACTAGCCGGCTCGATTTATAGTTGTCTATAGAGTGCACGATGGCAAGTGTGACTGAACAAACTCTCTATTTCGCTGTGGGTTTGATCCCCGCCACCGGCACTGGCAATGTCGGTGGGTATGGTTGTTTGTCTGCGTTTTTTTTCATAAGTGTAACCCTCGCCCGTGCAGCTTCGGCTTTGGAATCGGGGGTTGTCTAATTTTTGTGGTGTTTTTATGTTTTATGTTTATTGAGGAGCGGCGGTTCTACAAGTGTACTTTTTTTCTAGATATCATAACTTTGTGGCTTTCGACATTTGCTTTAAAATGAGTATACGGAAGCCATGCCCCTTTTCTTAACAAAAAATTTTGCCTCGCTTCGCTCGGGGCTTCGCACTACCCATCGCCCTATGTCACAAACTGCTTCCCCTGTATCAAAACTCACCGCACGCCCCTGGAGTTACCATTAACTCGTTAGCACCCCACTATCACATAGAAACTAATAATACACGAAGGCAATAACCAGAAACTGGTCTGCGAATGATATACATGATAGCTTCAAGAAGGATATTCATTTATTTGATAACAATCTTTGACTAGTGGGCAATCGCAATTAAAACTTAATCACTTCTCTTTGTATGGTACAAATTTATAAAGCATCAAGAAGTGTGTGTGGCAACTTTATTTAATCTTCAATTAAATACAATGAAGGATTATGACTTTGGTACCTTATATTTAGGTATTACTGTGAATATTTATTAACTGTAAAAACTCCAAATTAACTCCAATGACAAAAATATTAATATAACATCTGCAAAAATTATTAATTATCTGGATACCATACTTGACAGTCATCTTAAATTGGATCTCCATATAAATTCTCTCATAAAAAAAAATTAAGATATTTTATTTCAAAATGGATCGTCTAAATTATATTTAATAGAATTTACACATACTCTAGCTATGACCTTTAAAGAGAAGCTAATTAGTGCTGGGATAATTCGAATGAAAAATTATCGATAATTCGATTATTGAAATATCTCGAATACCCTTGTCATGAGAATTCGAATGATTTAGTTCTCATAGTGTGGTGCCGCCGACTGCCGATTGAATAATCGTCATTCGTTTCAGCGGCTCATCAATCAAATTTCAAATACGTGATTCGAACAATGAGATACGATGCGAGTACCAGTGCACTTGAACACATGTTAGTTGTTTACCGTCGCGCGGCATTTTGGTCTTGCTAATCTGCGGAATGTAGATGGCTATATCAGCCATTATACTATGATATAAATATACAATTATTATATCATGGGTTGATGCCATTCGGAGTTGGATTGTCTTGAGTGCAGAACCGGATTGAGTTATGTTAAGATTTATAATTGAGAATTGTATAGAAATAATAGCCAACTGCTATCCAAATCGATATTTATGATTATGAATTATGACTCGAGTTCTCGAATGTCGCCGAGCCAAGCCATAGATGTCGATTTTCCCACTTCTCGAGTTCTATTCATAATTCGAATGATCATTCGATTATTAAAGGTATTTGAATAGCCGTTATTCGATTATTGAAATCGTTCGATTATGCCCAGCACTAAAGCTAATATTTTTGACATGAGGCAATTGTTTTGTCGAGATATTTATTAATCAATTTAGATATAAATCTGGTTTAAAAAATATTGAGCGTAAATACATAAAGAACAAGCGACTCAAGTACCCAGGACTAACAAGACCATTGACCAGAGAAGCTAATATTTTGTTGGACCCAAAATATTGCCAATGAAAATGAAAAAAATCGGACTCGGCTAGGTGCACGTACTTTCTTATACTCATATTCAATTTGGCATGAACGAAATAATTTTTTTTAATTAAAAATGTAATTTTTATTTATTTTACTTATTTATATGAAATAAGTAAAATAAACAAAATAAAAAGAAATAAATTAAACAAATCACAAATAAGATAAATAAGATATAAAAGATAAATAAAGCAAATAAGATAAACAAGATAAGTAAGACAAATCAAACAAACAAGACAAATGCGATAAACAAGATAAAAAAATAAACAAGATAAATAGGACAAATAAGACAAATGAGATAAATGAAAGAGAAAAAATGAAATGAGATAAATGGGAAAAATGAAATGAGAAATGTGGCAAACGAAACCAATGAGATAAGTGATACAAATGAGCAAGTGAGACAAATAAGGCAAATAGGATAAACGAGTTAAAGAAAATAAATAAGACAAACAAGATAAACAAAAGAGAAAGATAAACGAAATACATGTGGCAAACGAGATAAATATGCTAAATTAGATTAATGGGATAAGTAGGAAAATAAGATAAACGAAATAAACGATATAAATGAGATAAATGAGACAAACGAAACAAACGAGGTAAAATAAATAAAATAGCTTATTTCCCACTTATTTCAGATTGGATATGATGAGTGTAGCTTACTAATTCTGAGATAACAGCTACATGTGCATTTTCGTGCATTAATAGATAGAACTCCTAGAAGAAAAGAAAATCGGTAACGGGGGAAACAAAAAAAAGAAGAAGAAGATAATAATAATAATAAAATATTGTAGATACATGTTAATCAAAATTCATTATATATAATCATATTATCATTTTAATTATAACTTTTAACCTTTTAGTTGATGAATATAAGAATTTATAACAAATTGAGTTTTTAATTGTGCGGAACTCAACAATGAGAAAGTACTGTGGAGACAGACTACTTTTTTAATTGATTGAAATTTATTTTGGGCTGTTTTTCTCAATAACGGTTAATCTGACGAGAAATTTTAAAGAGTTGTTTTCGGAACATTTCCTCATTCTAAACATTTTTTATTTAAACAGTATTTTGGTCTGCCGCAATCTTTTTGGGCCCTCTACAGACGTTCCCTTCTTGGTGCACCAATTTCACTGGTATTCAATAGGGTTCTTCCGTGGACCACCCAGATAGTATATGTAAAGTTTCAGATTTCTACGTTGAGACGTGTTGGAGATAATGATAGCACAACGATGACCACCGACATGACACACAGACACACAGATTCACAGACATTCAGACTCACAGACACAGACGGTATGCCGATTCGAATAAATTTTCGTCCATCTTCATCATAATCTGGAATTTGATTTTCTACACGACCCCAATACTTTCTCTATCAGTATAGATGGATGAGAAAGTAAAAATCAGTTCGTTCAATATTTTCAAAAATAAAATAAAAAAAATGGGTTTTTAGTAAAAATGGACTATTCACTCACAACTAATAGACAAAAAGAATGTCTATCAAGTCAGCAAATAATGTCTGTGAATATGTATCTCACCCCAAGAATTGTCCGGCTACTTAAAAATATATCTGATGTGGCCATCACATAAATTTCTTATACCAGTATATATCATCCGGATCTAAAAAAATCATTCTATTTAATTCTTCACTTACCTCAATTAAATTTTAATAGCGTAGTATATGTAAAGTTTCAGATTTCTACGTTGAGACGTGTTGGAGATAATGATAGCACAACGATGACCACCGACATGATACACAGACACACAGATTCACAGACATTCAGACTCACAGACACAGACGGTATGCCGATTCGAATAAATTTTCGTCCATCTTCATCATAATCTGGAATTTGATTTTCTACACGACCCCAATACTTTCTCTATCAGTATAGATGGATGAGAAAGTAAAAATCAGTTCGTTCAATATTTTCAAAAATAAAATAAAAAAAATGGGTTTTTAGTAAAAATGGACTATTCACTCACAACTAATAGACAAAAAGAATGTCTATCAAGTCAGCAAATAATGTCTGTGAATATGTATCTCACCCCAAGAATTGTCCGGCTACTTAAAAATATATCTGATGTGGCCATCACATAAATTTCTTATACCAGTATATATCATCCGGATCTAAAAAAAATCATTCTATTTAATTCTTCACTTACCTCAATTAAATTTTAATAGCGTACCTTGAAATGTTTCATTTTTAAATAATTAATTGTCAAACTGCTAAGTTTATCCTGACCCCATTTTACAAGGTCAAATGTGTAAAAAATTTCAATTTATATCAGCTTTAGCTTTATTTAAGTAGCTGGAAAATATATTTTATTGGCTTGATATTGTAGACATGATTTATAATCTTTCATCAAGAATATATTTTGTAAACACATATAGAAAAAAGTTTGGGTCCCTCTTTTCAGCTGGCCAATTTTGTTCATCACCGAAAATGATATAGTCATTTTCTTTGGTCTTTAGAACATGTGTACCAAATTTGAAAGCTTTATCTCAAAAACCGTGGCTGCTATTGCGATACTACAGACAAACCGACAGATTTTTTCCATTAAGTTATGTTTTCTTGTTATAATTCGTCGAGATTCGTTTTAATTTGTTTTTCCGAAATTGTATTTTTTTTCTTCTTTCATTCATTATGTCTCTTCTGGTGGTACCACATTCACCAAATTTAATGTGCCACCTAAAATGTTGTTGAAAATCTTAATTGCCAAAATTTGGGAAGTCTCCCATTAGTATTTTTTAAGTTATCTCGGCAACATACACGCACGCACGCACACACACACGAACCGACATAGATCATTCGGAAAATAGTCAGAATGGTTTCAGTAGGGTTCAAAACATATATATCAATCAAAACCTTGAGGTCGGAAAAAATCACGAAAAAGTATATAAAAAAAAACTGAGCAACATTAAATTTAAAACTTACCTTATTTCTTCTTTTATATATGAATATCTACACTCATCTGCATTTGTTCAAATTTTGTTTAGTTTTAAATTTGTACTTACCCTTTCTTAGTTTCCAACGTATAATGTGTACTAGTTAGTATTAGAATTTAGTATAACTCGAGTATAAGGATTCTGAAATTCTTTATCGAGTTTCTCTTTGTTTATTTTGTTTACTACTATATGGGATTATTGAAGCCTTTGATTTGATGTCGATCATATTTAGTACTGCTATTTGAATCTGATAGATGTAAATTAGGTTTTGTTTTTTTTGAATCTTAATAAACATTTTTTTTTTGAATAACCAAAACCGGACGCATGTTTTAATTTCGTCAGACATCTCGGCACCGCTCAGCAATGCAACGTTTTCATTGGTTAAAAGACGTCATCCTACTGAGTGCTGAGATCGTGATCGGAAATAATTGTTCAAAAATAGCTTATTGCAAATGTATTTAACAGTAGCAGTATTTTTCCATGTCCTAAAAAATTAACGGGGAAATTACATAAATTTTAATTGTTATTGTAAGGCAAGGGAACACAGTAAAATCAATAAAATATATGTTGTAAACTAATAACATGCGGCACTTGATGGAGTAGTTGTTACTACTTGTGTAACCTTACCATCTATCATTGTAAAGAACAGCTTATATTTAATAGACATCTGCTGTTCATTCTTCACTACAAAAGAAGGCAAAAGAGTGCTTATTTGAGTTTCCACTTCATTGACAACAGATCTTGTTTTCTCTGGAGTCTCTTTTGAGAATTCTATTAAAATGGGTCTACAGTATCGAACAGAAGACGGGGTTGGATTTTTTCCAAACGACGTTTTTTTTTGTGACTTCATCTACAATTTGTAGTGGAACCAAGGATGTAACAAACAAGTTAGTATCGGATATTACGTCATTTTCACCAGACAATATTTGCTTGTACTCACTTTGTCCCGAGAATCCATCACAGCCCCATTTACTGTATAATATTAATTGTGAAAAGTTGTCCACATTCACAGAATCAATTTTGATTATTCTCTTACATGTGTGATCTAGAAGAGACTGCAAACATACTTTAGCACCAATTTCAGTTACTTGCATGTGCTCTGGATAACATTCTCGCTTTGCTTCTGTAAGTTTGGTATATGATGGGAGCACAGTACAGTATTTGTGTTGTAAACAGGTTCTAAGGTATGTATATTGATTTTTCGTTAAATCTAAATCAATGAAAAGCGCCAAGGCCTCTTGATTTGTGAAAGGCTCAACAGAAGTATTACGTCTTAATAATCTGTGGATAAAAGCCTTCCTTTCTTGTGATGCATAACGTAGTTCCTGCATAATTTCTGATTCCCATGTCTCATCAATTTAACGTAATCCCTGAGTATATAAATGATAAATCTGATCAAGTCCAGAGTCTCGAAATAGTTTTATTGCTTTTCGTTTCTGTGTCTACTCTGCGGATTCGTTAAATTACTTACATGGTCTCCCTTGTTGGTTTTCAGATAAGGACGTCGATGGTTCCTCGTCTTGGAATGGTACAAAAAATTCGCCATCTAACCATTTCTCGTTGCTGCGTAAGAACACATCCCTTTTTCTTCCGGCTTTATTCCAGCGTATCTTAAATTCGGGCAATAAGTGTTTCTGAATTTTGATGATAACACATTGCTTACCCGGGCGAACCCTGCTAACAGTTAAAATTTTTCTTGAAGTTGAGAAAATCATACCAGTAACATGAGACCTTTATCATTTTTTTATTGTAGTAAGGGATAAGCAATATACAAATATTTTTTTATGTTTTTAATATTAGAAGAACTGCTCTTTGAACGATGTATAACACATTGCACTTTATATAATTTTTAAGCACGAAATTGTTTATTTAAAATAAGCATCAAAACAACACATCTAAATCTCTCCATATTTCTACTTTTGAAGTCTACTAACTGAACCCAGTCAACATTTAAATAAATTACCGAACCGAATTATAAAAGTTTGATTTATTAGTTATAAGAAAATTGAAGTTTGTGTTCCTTATACGGTTTTTGGTATTTTTGACACGGCGCCTCCACCATCGGCCGATATCGCAACGGACCAAATATCTACGTGGACGTAAGGCAGCAATGGTGTCTGGTTTAGTACGAGTGCATTAATTGGTAATATAGCACTCGTAATGACGCGTTATGTCGGTGGATGCAGGCAGAAATCGCATATATGGGACATGTTGAAACTATGTATATGAGCGATTCCGGCGTTGTAACGATAATTTTAACAAATTATGGTTACGACCTTGCTATTCTGTTTTAAATCGAAATGTCCTTATTTTGGTTCATGCGCGAATCAATCACTTGACGAGTGCACGGACAGAACAGAACGGAAGAGTCTTTGGGTGTTCTTCGAGTAGGGAGGTGAGCGTAGCAATTTATTATCGTCAAATTATTAATTTGAAGTATTTAATAATTATCTTATCGTACCGCGTAAATTAGCATTATTGTTGCTAATTTGTTACCCTCACTTACCTCCTGGACTCAAGTCCTTTTTTCTTCCTGCTGAAGAACACGCAAAGCCTCGTCGTGACTACAAAGTCTGTCTATATTGATGTCAGTTAATTACATTTTTCTTTATTATTACAAAGCTACATATCTTGAATTTACGGATTCATAAAGGCTGTTGCCTAGATTTTTAGCTAGTATTAACGTATTGAAGACGATTAACTTGATTTCTTAAAGTTTATTAGACTACCGATTTTTACCGTAAATAACGTTTATAACAAAGTACCGCACCACTTATCTTTTCTGTGGAAATTAATAGAATTTATTTAAATAATAAATTATTCATTATCTCTCAAATAATAATTAATAGAATTTATTTTTGTGAAAATTCATATAATTTATTTAAATAATAAATTATTCACTATCTTTCCTTATCTAAAAATTAATATAATTTATCTAAAAGGTAAAGAAGTATCTTTCTGCTTTCCTGTTATACTGTTACACGGTGTGACACTGAAATAAATCACTATATTTCAGTTGCAGAACTCATATTTATTTTTTCCTCTTTTCTATTTGTTTAAGCACATTTATTAAATTGTGTTTCAAAAATTTATTGTCGGGTATTAATTTTTTTACTTTGGATGAAGGTATATATTTATGTTTGGTAAACCTTATAATTTATTTCAATTTTCATAATTATTATAAATAATTATTATTGTAATTCTTAAGAGTTATCTTAGTGTTTTTTTATTTTTTTATCTTAAATTCATTTTTTTAAATTGAATTAATTAAACCATAATTTATTACTTACAAGTTGAGTAATTTTTTTGATTAAATAATTATCTTTTTACTATTTTTGTCTCTTAACTACTTTTCTTATCAAGGAAAATAGTATAACTTTTTTCAAACCTTTGGATTAAGTTGTTAGTATCTGTCGGTAATTTTCTCATCTAGAAAATTGACCGAGTAGTAATTTTTTTAACTAATTCTATTAGTTGATTTTAGTACTGTTTATACACAGTAGTTTTTTCTTTTGCCTTATTGTATTTTTTTCGTTCAACCGTAGCTTCACCTATACATATTTTCTGTATTTGTTATTAATTTTGACTGGTAATTTTTCTTTTATGCTCGAGACCGAGAAGAAGGTTCAACTATAAATCCCATAGGACAGGGTATTTTTTTGTTGGTTGAAATAACCATTTAGATCAGCAGTAGCCGTTGTTCCCCTAGGAGTTTGCAGTCTATATATCCTCACCAGGAAACTGTCCGCCGAGCTATAGTTCGAGAAGGAACAAGACGATCAACCTGGAGAGATTCTATTGACCTAGTTTGGAATAAGGTACTGTCTATCTGTCTGTTTAAAAAATCTATAACCTGCCAGGTCTTATCTTTCATCGTACCAGCCAAAGTAATAAATTTTGTAAATGTTGGGGTAGTTGCGGGGAAGGAAAAAATACAATCTCCTTGGTAATATTTCTTTGTTCTGCTTCACAGTTTTAATTTTCCACTTTTCCTGTTGTAAATAATTTTTTTATTTAATTTGTAATATATTTGTTTTTATTAAAATTCTGTTTTTTTATTTTTCTAAGAGGGACGGATCTGTTCTCACATTCTCGAGTTTGTTGGATTGATACCAGTAACTATTGTTATTAATATTTTTATTGATAACATGGCGCCCAATTCTCTTGTCTTTTAATTAATTTAATATCGAATAAAAAAAAAGTAGTTACGGGAATCATCCAGCATTCTATAAGTGATATTTCATAAGGTTAAACTACAGTAATCACTATTTAGCTTTGTTGATAAATAAGGCTAAAAGCATCTTTGAAAATATTTATCAACATTTAACAACTGTCCTGACCTACGAACCCACCGAAATCACTGAGCAGCCGACAGGCAACATAAAAACTTAACCAATTGGACCACTCTTTGTTTATGAGAGGCCTAATAAAACAGGTAATTATAAATTATATCTCAGGGTGGTTACAGCGTCTGACGGTAGGTCCTGCAATTGATATTAGGAACCTATACACGCCACACACGCCTATGGTAGACCAATGTGTTGATACACCAGACTTACAGGCCATAATGAATAATTAACATTTGCACCCTTCAAAACACCATGTTGAGTAAATTTTGTTGTAATTCTCTTCTCTTATGTAATAAAATAATAATACGGCGTTAAAAAAGTATTAGTACAGTACTAGCAGTAGCTGAACTTCATTTCATAAAACTATTAACCATTATGAATGAGGATATATTTGCAAAACGAGTTCGTTGGAAATTATTAAGAGAGTAATTACCAAACAATAGAATTTTGATTTATGGCATATCTTTCATCTTTGCACCGTATGTTTTTTAATGAGATAAATGTGACATTGAATTTAGTTTCGCCTTGACTAGTTTATTGAACCGAAAAGTTCTAGTGTATTAGAACTTTAGAATCACTACAAACATGTGGGTATGATATTACCAAGTAAAATATCATCTATAAATAGATACATATGTATGTGAAGCCAGTTATTTAAAGGTTAAATATTAAGTTTTTTTTTATTTTATGCAGTAATTTTCTTAGAAAGATTTTCTTTATTTAATCCATTGTTTTGTTTGAAAAACAAGGTACCTTTGCTTACAGTGGAATCGATATTTGTAAGAAAATCACTTTCAAGAAAGAGAACGCAGTTCTTTATAAAATAATGGATGTTTAAACAAAAGTTGTAGGATTTTATATAAATTATAAATATTAGTGTTTTCTTTTCCATATAATGTATAGATGAGGGATTTATGAATGTATATATCTTACAAATGGCGACAAGTTGTAGCGTTCATCCACGTCATAATGAATGATTGCATAAACTGAAAATTCTGGTAAAAGACGTATATTGCCCTTATTCTGCCCCTTGTGCTCTTTAGTCTGTGGTTTTTTGCTAGTACTAACTTTTCTTATTCTTGCATTTCTCCAGAATTTTCCTCTTCTTCCATACTGTCGATATTCTGGTTTTCATGTATTTCTTTACACACTGCCTCCATTTCTCCATTTTGTATCTCGTCTTTTTTTGCCGTCATTGTCTACATTATTTTTATCCAGACTACGTGGAGAAGGTTCATCGTCTTCACTAGTATCCAACCCTGAGAAATTTGGTTGGAAATTTTTATCAGTCACTGAATCGTCATCGTCAAAATCGATATCAGTGTTATCGAGAATCTGAAGCAATTGTTCATTGGTCAAAGCCGAATATCGTTTTGGTCCATAAGCAAAGCACAGATTTAAGTGACTAGCTGCACCGTATTGACTACCTGCCGTATTGACCTTGTATTTTGTCGGAGGCGATTATTTTGTTTACATCATTTAGCAATTTTGTTCAAGTCGAGAAATTTCAAGCTAGAGATCTATTGTGTGTATGTTGAACCCGTTCTGGATTTTGGTTATAAAGTAATTCCGAACTCAAACGGATTTTGCTGTGACAGATGAACCTGCTTTGAACCCGTTAGTTCTGAGTCAGCTCCGAGTAAGCTCAGAACATAATTTTTGGTAATTACTCATCTTTATAAGTACAGAAATCAAAAATTCGTGTTTGTAAACTTCACCAAAGTAATAGCATGTTTTCCGAGGAAAGAATTCTTAGCTTATTGAATTATACCATAAAACATGGCTACTCCAATTGTATGGCCAGAAATAAAGTAGGAGGAGAAGAAAAGAGAGAATGCTGACTTTCTTACTAATTGAAGTATTTGCAAAGTTATGTCCAGATCAATAGAGGGAATCTAATGAGGATGAAAGTGTTGGTGGTATATGCAATACTGAAGACTGGTCCATTTTATGATCCATTGACCATTACAGTATGCCATGCGTTATATGAGGACCAACATTTCCAAACGGCTTTTGTTCACAATCTTTGGCTAATGAGATACATATGGCGTGTCACTTCTCTTGTTTTAAGGAATTCCTAAGATACCATTGGGGCTTCAAATGAGCTTCCATCTAACTTAAATTTAATGTTTAACATAGGAATTGATATGTAATATACATAGTATTACATATAATATTAGCTATGCGCATCTCAAACATTAGAGGAATCATTTTAAAAGCAATTTTTATCCTCATACTTGTCCTTTTCAAAATACCATTTATCCAGTGTTGGTGAATTAGGACCTAACCGAAGAAAATATTGCCCAAATTGAATGTGACATTAATGAAGAGGATTGTGGAATATACGTTTCGTGTTTTTATTGACTATCATTGATTACAATAAAACTATGCATTGAAAATATTTAACTTTTATTAATCGTTTTCGTTTCAAAACAGCTTGAATCCAAAGAATTTTTTCAAAATTGATTTTATCCAATATAATAACGTGCTAATCTTAGTTAATTAACGTAATCGATTTCCAGAATTATGTTATTGAAATTACTAATTAATCATCTTGTAAAGGAATCCGAATACAAAAATTAGCAACTAAAATCAAGTAACAAAGATATAAGTGTACAATTTTTATATTAAAGTTTGTTTACAAATTTTACTATAAAAATTTTTGATCCTACAGATTGTTCAACTAAATATGGTTTCACAATCTTACGATATAAGTATGGAAGTTTCTTAATGTCATAAATAAATCGCCTCGTTTACATTCCTTTGTAGACTTGATCCCGCCATACATCGAACTCACGCCGCAATATCTTGCAGGCAAAAGATAAAAATTCAATATATTTTTTATAACACATTATGGTAATAATTTGCATATGAATAGAATAGAATATAATAGGTTTCATTATGTATACATATAAAGTATTTACACAACTCAATTAATGATTAGCGATAAGTATAATGTAAATTTAATACACAGTGTACAGAGTGTTTTTGAAACACGTGCATATATTCAAATCTCTAGGTCCTTATGAAAATGTAAAACAAACCCCACACTTGAAATTCAAGATATCAAATAAATTAAAATAATGTTGGACCCACGCTTTTCCCCCAATCTCGGCACTAGGAATGCTAGGAATGTAGATCAACTATTTACTGAATTTCCACTGTTCTATGAAATCATAAAAAATAAATTAAACTCTTCACTTCACCACACACACAAAGTTGGAACTTTTAATTTATTTATTTTCATATACATATCCTACAGGTAGAACCCAATTACAGGATACAAAACACTTCAATAAATTTAAGTAACAAAAAAGCAAAAAATTGAAAATCTACCAACAATTAGAGTAAAAAAATTATAAATATTACAACGGAAAGGAAATAATAAACATTTATATAATACATAGTAATAATTTAACACTAACAATACATTATACTTTAATTAAAATATTGCTATTCAACAATAATAATACAACAATTCACAATAGTAATAAAAATAAATATAAATTGTACAAAACTATACAAATATTGTCATTCACTCATTAAGTACAACTTTTTTAATTTTATCAATGGTACAAGAAAAAATATGTCCTCCACGTTGCAATAGCTTGCGATCATTTGATATAAAGAGGATGCTATCATAATATTAGTATTAGCCGTAGGAAATTTAAAAATGTGGTTGTGACGTGATGATATTCTTGGAATTTTAAAATCAATTTGGTTTAATATCCATATACAGTCAACTAAATTATTAACCACCTTATACAAAAAAATTATAAATTGTGCCGCCCTACGTTTTGCAAGCTCAGATAGATTGAGACGTGCAAGTAAAATATTGTTTTGAATGCCTCTTTCCGGATATTTACCATCAACTACGTATACTGCTGATTTTACAAATGGTCGTTGTATTTTTTCTAAAGACCAAATATGTATATTATAAGTGGGGCTCCACACTATTGATGCATATTCCAACCGCGATCTAACAAATGAAACATAGAGCACTCTAAGCGTATGCAAGCTACCAAACCCCTTTGAATTGCGTATGATAAGTCCAAGGCTTTTATAAGCTGACGAAGTAGTCGTTTCGATATGCCGTATGAAAGATAATTTAGGATTAAAAACAACTTCAAGATCTTTTATGTAATCTGGCCTTTGTAATATTATCATCCAGTTTATAATTATATTTGATTGAGGTTACCTTCCTCGTGAATGTCAGAACATTACATTTTGATCCATTTAACGGTAATGTATTATTCGCACACCAGAGATTTATGTTATCTAATGCTGTTTGAAGATATTTGCAATTTGTCTCAGACTTAATTTCGCAAAATAGATTTAAGTTGTCCGCATATAATAGATAATGTACTCGATGGAGATTAGATGTGATATCGTTGATAAACAAGACAAATAAAAGTGGTCCCAATATCGAACCTTGTGGTACGCCTGACTTCTGCAAGAATTTGCCAGACCTGTATCCACGGTATTGAACAAATTGATACCTATCTTGCAAATAGGATTTAAGAAATTTAACTATTGGCCTGGAAAGTCCAAAGTTCTCAAATTTAGTTAATAAAATACCATGGTCAAATCTGTCAAATGCCTTGGAGAAGTCAGTATATATTACATCTACCTGATTTTGTTGATCTAATTTGGCGCTGATATACTGGGATTTACACACAAGGTTTGTGACTGTAGACCTGCCTTTCACGAATCCATGCTGCTCAAGCGATATCATACCAGATACGTGATTGTATATGATTGCATGTAGAATAATCTCCAACAATTTTGCAAAGTTACAAATGATGGTTATTGGCCAATAGTTTGTTATTTCATTTCTATCTCCTTTTTTGTAAATAGGGCATACCCTCGAGAGTTTACATAAATCAGGAAAACAAGAAGTTTGCAATATTAAATTAGAAATTATAGTAAGTGAGCCAGTCAACTGATGCGCAGTCCTTTATTATGAATGCTGGTATTAAATCAGAACCCATAGTCATAGTCGGCTTAATCTTTTTGATAGCATTCATTACATCATTTTGTGTGGCAGAACTAATATTTAAGGATAACACGTTTTCTGAATTAAGAGCATTTAAATTATTATTACCAGGTTGCGTAAAGGAGTTAGAGAAATAATCAGCGAAGCTATGAGCTAATAGTTGAGGATCTTCAATGGTTTCATTATTATATTTTAATATCGAAGGATTAGATAAGTTATTGTTTCTTGTATTTATGTATAACCAGAATTTCTTAGGATTATCTTTTATATTATTTTCGATATTTTGAAGATTTGCCGCTAGTGAGATATTTACATCATTTTTTATTTGAGATCTCAATAACTTGAACCTATTTAGATCCTCAATACTGGAAGTTCTTTTATATTTTCTGCCAAGCTTTATGTTTTTGTTTTAATTTGTTTATGATTTGACCATTAAACCAAGCAGGATACGATTTAAAAGTTTGTATTTTCTGTGGAATGTTATTTTCAAATATTTCTTCGAATTTATTATTTAAGACTTTAACAGCAGTATTTGCTTCTGTATAATTCTCCAAAAAAATGCCAATCGGTATTTGCCAAATCTTCATATAGTGTAATAAAATTTGCTTTCCTAAAATTAAAGTCGGCACTGGATTTAAATAGACGTTTAATAATAAATTAATGTTGCCATTAGGATTTTTATTAATGAATAAAAGGCCAATGATACTATCTCCCAACATACCATCCCAAACGTTTATTTTCTGTAGCCACTAAGTATATCCTGCAACAAAAATATGTGGATTTTCATCACTGCAGTATCGACAATTGTGTCTACTGCCAAAAATCATTAAAAAATAATTTTTATTCATCGCTGACTTCTATTAATTTTGCAACTAGTTTCAAAACGTATATGTGACATATGTCTATTAGGATTTCTCTCATCCAGATGCCACATTTCGATGTGACTTTACATTTATATGTTGAATAAAAAAACAGTTCCAAGTATTTTGGAAAAAATATATACCGGACTAGGATTTACCGTAAAGACAAACAGTGAGTGGTAAATTGAACCTCATGAACAGCTTCATAACATACAAAATTAAAAGTGTATTAGAAAATCAAAAAATATGGATAACAGTAGAAGAGACAACGGATGCAAAAGAAAATCATGTAACAAATGTTTCGGTACGAGTTTTAGATCACGGGGACCCTCGTCACCATATTTAATTGCTATTAAATAATTTCGATAGTTTTTTTTGCGGGGATTTCGGTCAAGTATAACTAATTTTATTATTTTTTTCTAACGTTTCGGTTTATTACACCATCATCAGAGAACTACAATTATATAATATTTTAAAAACATAGTTATGGTTACTTTACATTACAATTTACTTACACTATTAATTATTAGGTATTTGTATTAAATTTTGTTACATGTTATTGGATTGTCTGTTTTAATGCAACTGAGATATTTTAACATGGTTTGTAGGCTCTTAAAGTTTTGTTTATGTTACAGGATAACGTTGAAAATGTATACATATGATTTACTGTAGGTGTTTTGCTTAAATAGTTATATATTATATAATTCCACTTCAATCACACAAAATTCCAATCACCAAAGTTTAATTTGTACAAACAAGCAAATTCATATGCTAAGTACTTTGACAGAAATGTCAGGAAGAGGCCACGTTACAAGATTTGACGGACCCTGTATTTCCAGCTATATAAACATATCCAAAGGTGATGACAATAATTGCGATACCAGATACTATCTATCTATTCTCTACGATAGAATTATAAATTCGTTTTCATTAAGAGCAGCTGCAACGAGAGAATTTATTACGCTTTAATGGGCATAAATTAATAGAAGTACCGCAATTAATTGCTGCAATTTATTAATACTGTGCATAAATCAAAGCAGCGTATCTCGCGGTACTTCAAACTCGAACAATTATCGACCGACCAGTGTCAGTATTATTATGTACCGAGTGAATCAAAAGTAAATCGCATCCTCTCAAGGGCGGATTCATTTCATCAAGATAAAGCTAAAAGTTCATATGAATATTGGTCTGAAAATTCCTCGTTATGGTAGAGAGGTAGAGTCCTTAGAAATGGAAATCAAAATAGCGCATTTTCATTAATTACATAATAACAGACGAAAATATTTCAATTTTTTTTATATTTTGGGGTAGTTTCGGTTGTCTTCCTCGGGGATGGTAAATATAGGGTTGCAACTCTTACTTCGTGAACAGCATTTTAACCCTTGAATTGTTCGCGTGTTTGAAAGCATTTTTTTAATCTTTGTTATTTTTGCCACGAAAAGGTCCCCCTATTGCAAGTCGTTTCGATCAATAGTTTACGAGATAGCTGATGGTTGATTTACATTTGCCACACGTGCAACTATCTTTTTTTTTTATTAGTTTTAAACGACTCGCATTTAAGTTTTGAATTTTGGGAATCTCTTTACATACTTAATAACCTCTCATGCAACAAAACTAATACAAAAAAAAATCTTGCAAAAATGCATAAGAAGTGTTCAAAATAGCCACTATTAGATTCTCAACAAGCTTATTTTTGAATTAGATTTTGACGGATATGCCGAAGAGTTCCTGAGATATTCCTGATTATCTGAAATACCTCTGTTTTTCGCTATCTAACAAAACCAAATATCATATTGGATGTAATTAAACTATTGACTTTAAATGGCCGCTAAACAGAAATCGGGCGAGTTTAAGTCAGGCGATCCTGCTGGCTACGGTGTAGGGCCCCCATGATATGTTCATCAATTTTGGTAAGTGCGTTGCACTGTCTAGCAACACGATTAAAATGAGGTGGTGCACCATCGTGCTTAAACCATCTTCCCTTCTCCAATTACGCGAGATGCATCCTCAAGCTGAATTGGTAACTCAGTGTCTAAACAATTTTCATAATTTTGTCCATTTGGGGGTTGTGGCTGGAAAAAATGGGGCAGCATGAAAAATTGGTATATTTTTAATTAAAATTTTTCTCAGTGTATACAAAACATGTAAAATTGTTCCTTGGTGATTTTTCTAAACATTTTCGCTTATAAACATAATTATTTTAGAAGGATAACTTCAATTTTTAGGAAAATAAGATGCCCGGCGAGAATTTGGGTACATGACGTGAACAAAGAATAAGCCATTATAAAATGAAATTTCTTTATTTAATTTTTTTAGTTTAGTTTTACCTCCCCTAACTCTGATTACATTCTTAAGTCTACATTGCATGGTTTCAATCACGTGTTGGATGGTCTGTTTAGGAATGTTATACCACTCGGAAGAGTGGGATAACATTCAGGAATGTAGTGCATCCCTAAGGTGCTGCAGTGTAACAACTGCCCACGACGTTACCTGATCCATCTTCCCAACATATTCCATATGTGTTCTGTGGGATTTAGATCAGGACTACATGCTGACCAATTTAGGGCTTCAAAACCGACGTCATTCCAACTAGCACCAAAGTGACGGGGAGTGGCATCGAAACTTTAATATAGTAGCCTTTACATAACTGTCACTAAATTTGCGACTTTAGTGAAACATTCGTCTTGTGGTATGACCGTGTAGTAACAATTACGTAAGTTCTAGTAAATTCAAGTACTGTATAGTTTTTTTTCTATCCCGCTAACGAGGAACGGGAGTGGGGTCTAAAGTGCTCCGGAGGGCGCGACGAATTTTTTACGTAAAAGGGGTGCATTTGCGCACATTTTGCCCTTATAAACTTACATGGTTTGTCCGCGCGTTTTCGCGGGGGTGGGGGGTGAATTTTGAAATATTCGTTTTTTTCCAAAAAAATGGTTCCCTCAATGCAGGTATGGGACCACTAGACGAGTACAAGGCCGTCGAGAACGCTTCGATAGCTCTTCCCGTCGCCGAGATATAGGGCCCGGAAAATCCCCCCCCTGCCGCCCAATGAGCAACAGGAGTAACGTGCAGCGACGCTCCGAGTCCCGGTCAGAAAAATTCGAGGGGGTCGGGGGGGGGGCTAATTTTTGGAAATCGCCTTTTCGGCAAATTTTCGCAAGGCGTGTCGTTCTACGTCGCGGACGACGCAAAAAAAAGTCTTATGACCGATTTCGATCCGACGCATCGTAACGGCGCGGCGGCCGTCGACGCGCCGAAAATTTTCGATCGTCCGAAAAAAAATACTTAGTCGGCAGATTAAGGAATGCGCTCCCGTGGGCGGGTATTATTCGAGGAGGGGTGTACGCGAAAAAAATTGGAGGGGGGTCGGGGAGGGGAGGCTAATTTCGGAATGCGCCTTTTCGGCAAAACAGCGGAGGGCGTGTCGTTCTACGTCGCGAACGACAGAATTCGATCCGACGCGTTGTAACAGCGTGGCGGCCTTCGACGCGCCGAAAATTTTCAATCGTCCGAAAAAAAATACTTCGTCGGCAGATTAAGGACAGCGCTCCCGTGGGCGGGTATTATTCGACGAGAGGTTTCGGTAAAGAAAATGGGGCGGTCGGAGAGGGGGGCTAATTTCAGAACGCGCCTTTTCGGCAAAATCGAGGGGTCGTGTCGTTCTACGTCGCGAACGACGCAAAAAAGTCTTATGACCGAATTCGATCCGACACGTTGTAACGGCGTGACGGCCAATAATATACAAATTTTTTCCCCCGACAGAGGGGGATGCCTTGCGACGCGCAAAGTGTGCGCGTAGCGCACGCTTAACTTATGCACATATCAGAATTGGATACGGGGGTTAGTCGTTCACGTTCTCATACTGTTCACCCGCTCATACTGTTCACCCGTTCTTACTTGTTATTACATTATCAAGGAACGGCTCCGGTATGTGCAACATCGCAGATACTACTCTGCATTACTTTAAAGCATTTTCAACAAAGTGAAAATTGGTAGTAATGCCAACTGCACAGCGTTATAAAAGAATCACTTCAAAAGTAATGATAACTGAAAGTATTCTATTTAAAGTTCCCGTAAAGTCATCGGAAAAATTTCTAGAACTCTAATATTGTGTAACTATTAGTGATATCTTGAAAAAATAACATTATTTCTACGAACGAAGAGACTTTAAAGTGATTTTTACTACTCCCCACTAGTTCAAAATTACTACAAAGTTACGTATACCTTGAAAACTTACTATAAAGTGATATTAACAAGTTATGTTACAGTTAAGTGCAGTTAACAATTTAACAAATTATTTTATTGATAGGGAGCCGACCATTATTTGTCGAAAAAAGATAAATAACCAGGTTAGAAAACTTCTTGGGAAAATCGGACTTGCATTGAAGAACCAACAGATGTTAAAGTAAAGAATATAATTGATTGTGATTGTTTGTGATTTACTGTTACTTGTTATTAATTAAAATTTCATCCCTGAACAAATACGTGAAATTAAGACAAATGAATAACTTAGGATACGGATATGTGAAAGTGTTGAGAAGACAGTAAATGTTGATAAAAGTGTAAACTTTAGCCAATCGAAATTTTCCCCACAATATATATTCAAGGTAAATCGCCGAGTTTCATTTGTTGGATTTTCGCCAATAATAACACTTCCGCCTGTTGACGTTTAGTCAGTCTTTAACGTGTTGCCAATCCCAAATTATATATACCTATACTCCATTCATTCCATAATAGACTTTTTTATCTAGTTTAGTTGTATTTCTTTTTTTATTTCTAACTATCTTAGAACTCGAAATATCGAAGTCCGATGCACTATTGCCTCGCCCTGTATAACAACTTAGTATATCGTGTGTTATTCGATCCTTCGAATTGTTTTTTACATTCTATTTTAACAACTTTATAACAAAAAACAAATTATCACCGTTTAAGTACGACCCAAGCAGTAAATTACCGTTTTTAAAAGAGTAATTTGTGTTGGTTTGTAAAATAATTTACAAGAAAAATGAGACAAAACTTATTATACACCATTAAATAATTATTTTTGACTAAGGCACGGTTATTTACATCATAATTCTCCGAGATGCCTAAATGTTCTGAACGCATCTTGTTTGTTTTTCACATCGAACTAACTGAAATTAATGTGATTGCCGACTGCTATTATATAATTGACTTAAGTTTACCAAACATATAGGCAATCGAGTAGGTAATACAATAATAGGCAGTAATAATAACAAAATTATTATACTTATTTAAAAATACACAAATTAATTTGAGAAATAGGCAATAATGTATTATTAAATTTATAATACAATTATATTTTAACAGGGCATAACCCTAGGATAAATATACGGTTGAAGAAATAGTTATTTCTAAGCCTGGCCAAGCGATGGTAGATTCAGGGTCGGGCGCAATACCAATGCCATCGCGCGCTTGTTTACGGTGACGATGACACGACACACTTCAGTTGTTATCTGTCGGTTGATGCATAGAGAGAGTACTAATAAATAATAAATAATGTTGAGCGTAAAGAGTAGAAAACGACCGTACGCTGATAAAGTGAATAAATTTATCGGTGAATTTCCGGATTTATTCTATGATGGATGGATGGATTTGTAAAGTTTGTGATCAAGACTTAATGTTCTGGAATAAATACGGCTGCAAAATTCATGTCAATAGTAACTGGCATAAAAATAAAAAATGCCGTGTCTTCTTTGGAACCTCAGTTTATGTTTGATTTACTGTTAATGCTGATTGCCTGTGATGTTCCGCTGCACATATTCGATAAACAACCATTTCGAGAGTTCTGGAATAAATACAATCCCCAGGTGAATTTGCCAAGTCATTCATCATTACGTAGATATGTACCAAGTGTTCGTGAAGACATTGTAAATAGGATTAAATGTGCATTAAAAAATACACGGCTGTGGTTATGTGTTGACGAGACAACAGGTTGTAAAAAAAATTCTATTTTAAATGTTATAGTACGTGTACTCGACCCCATTAAACCAACATTTCCACTTTTACTAGCTAGCAAAAGACTAACTGCGTGTACTGGCGAAACAATTACGCGGGTGGTGTTGGAGACTTTCGAAAAATGTGAACTGTCAACAAGTCAAGTGTTGATGTTTGTGACCGACGATGCTGCGACAATGCGTTTGGTGGGCCGTTTTTTTTCAAAGAGACGATTGTAGGTTTTTACATGTTACGTGTAAAGTGCATGCGTTCCATCTTGTAGCAGAAACGATTCGAAAATGTTTTCCAGAGGTAGATGCATTAATAGCAAATACAAAAAAAGTATTTCTCAAATCTCCTAAACGGCTTCGAGCATTTCACACACTGTGTCCTGGTATTCCGGAACCACCAGAGCCGATTCTCACACGTTGGGGAACGTAGTTGAAGGCAGCTTTTTATTATGCTGAATATTTTCAACAAATAAAAGCTGTGATACTACAGTTCAACCCTAACGAGGCGGCAGCTATTAAGGACAGCCAGACAAGCTTTCAAGATGTTTCCCTTGAAACAGATTTAAAAACTATTTATAACAATTATAGAGGACTACACGACGCGATAGAAAAATTGCAAAATACTTCGTTGTCGTTAGTGGAATCGCTGCAAATAGTGGACGACGTAAATACACAGCTACAGACTATAAATGACGCAAAAATAAGCCCGTTATTGAAAAATTCGAGAGTGTATTACGGAAAGATCTGATTTTACCAAATTAAGACAAATTTGTGATGGTGCATCTACAGCTGCATTAAGTGAGTTCACATAGTGTTTTACTTATGCCTGTATTACTTCCGTAGATGTCGAACGGTCTTTTTCAAAATACAAATATATTTTTCCACCACAGCGAACATCCAAGCTACTTCATAAATCTGCTTAAGAAGGTGAGTTTTGTACATACTTTTATAAAGTGTACCAGTATTAATAAAATTTGTTTCCATTTATTTTATTTATTTATTTATTTATTATTAGTTATCACTTAGATATACAATGTACATATGTGAACGTCATTTAACAGTTTAATAATAATGTGCAGCACTAAGCTTACAAAATATAAGGAAATACATAAAAAAGAATTTAAAGCGAACGAAATAGTACAAAAACATACATCACAATATATAAAATATTTTTGTTTTTATTATTGTACTTATTCAAGTATTATGATATGATGCATACCCAGTACGTCTCTGTAGGATTAATGACCTTGGCCAGGTAAGTTATTTCTACAACAAGGGACGAAATTCTGTGGATACACAACATAAAAGGAAGTTAGTTCTCGCCGAGTATTACAATTTGAAAAAAAAGAATTTTTCAGTTCGCCCAAATACAATTATTGAAATACAGGGGTGTGTATGCTCAAAGTGGAACACACTGTACAATCATGAAAAAAAAAAAGTAGTTTGTATCTAAAAGAAATGTTTTCTAAAAACAATTTACTCAGACTGAACCATATTATGAGCGGATGCTACCGATTTATATGTTTTTAAGTTACCGAGAAAAAAAATTACCCATGTACTTTTTAAAATTTTTATTTTTATGGAACGCATGAATTTTTAAGAACTATCTATCTAACCCATGTTTTACAGTAAATTTAGAGTCGGTGAAAATTTTAGCTCACTAAGAGGATTCCCAATACTTCATTATAAATATATACATCTATAAGGTAAATCGTTCTCAGTTGTCGCCATATGTTCATTTTATAACCATGCATGAGGCCCATATACAATATCGTGCGTGGATCAAGTAAGCGTAGCCCTAGATTTATTTGCATTTATGTTTACTTCATTAAATACAAAACGCCCGCTCAAAGCATTTGTGTGTGCCTTTTAAGTCTTAATATGGTATTTATCCTAAACGAAGTATGGTTTTATAATACTCTTCAGACACTCTACGAGTCAAGATTAGGACAATTCGTTAAAACTTGAAAGTTTTAATAGTAGTTTTAAAAAGATACCTGTAGGCCCTTCTCTAGATGGGCCCCTGTACTCTTATAAGGGTTTTAAATCAGTTTTATGGAGTTCTTTCAGACTATTTACGTTTATAAGTAGTCATATAAATGAGCTTTGAGGATATCTTATAGAGCATTTTAAAGCTAAAATTGTTACTTGGGTGCAGTGTTCAGTACAACTGTTACAATGTGGTACAATGTTAAAAACTCAATATTTGAAAAAGTGGGAGGGAAATGGAGAGCTAGCTTCACACACGTTGTATTTAGTAAAACCAAAAGTTAATAAAAGTCTTTACCAACATAAAAATCACCAGAAAACTTTAAAACACTCAGTCACGTGTGTCTACATTTATGCTTATCGCAGTGCAGTTTTTTTATTGGCAACATTGATATTGTTGTATTCTTTTGTTGTCCAAACCCGTTATGTATAATTTACCGTACTGAGATATCTCATTAAAAATATATATTATGTCGACGAAATTAAAATACGAATACCATAAATCATTTCTGATATATTGTGTAAAAATGTTTTTTTTATTTACTAGCTACTAATTTTGAAAAGCCGTGGATAATTGGTGTGAAGTAATATAAAAAATAAACAACGACATTGTACGTGCAGACCTCGCACGCAGGCTCTCACTCCATAAAAAATATATACCGCAACATGCACCAATATAATAATGAATGAGAGTTCGCAATGTACAAAAAGCATAAAACAGATCTCCGTCCGCATGCAACGAGCTCTTACATAGTAAGCATTTTGACATCCCATAATTTTTCTGTAATTTGGTTATTGCCTTAAAATAAGTAGTATAATCCATTTATCCCATTTACATTTTTTTCACAAAAAATAGAAATTTTGCATGTGTTTCGGCCTTCTAGGTCTTTCACAAGTCAGTACAGAGGATATTTTTAAGATGCCCAGAAAGTGAATGATGTATTAATAAATGTCTGAAACATTTCTTTTGTTTAAATGCTGTACAAGGAGCCAACTGCAGAATTAGTACAGTCCATTCATCTTCAACACAACGTAATTTTTAACTTCTCAAATATTATTTGTTTAAGTAGAGTACTTATCCTTTAGGATATTCCAGATAAAAAATGTAAAGGAAAAAAACCATAATTATCGTAATATTATTTTAATTTTTTTCCTGAAAATCATGCATTACTGGACCATTTTTTGACAGAAAAATATCTCCTTTCAAGACTAGTCCTAAAAATTTTCTGTAGCCCAGTGGTGATAATTGTGCTTGTTAAAGACTCCACAATTTGTAAAACAACTTTCATCGGTCCATATAACTTTCGATTAAAAATCAGCATTTCTGATTAAACAAACGACAAAATTCAAGTCTTTGTTAACAGCCGCGAGAGTCTCTTTTGTTATCAGAACTCCCGTAATTTAACAAATTGCTTACAATTATTTCAAAAACTGTTCTCTCCGGAAATGTTTCTAGATACGAAGCCGATGCGTTTTGCGAATTTCTATTCACTTTTAAATAAAATCTAACATATCAAACTTTTCTTCATTTGAGAATTTGTGCGCCATTTTGCAACAGTCACACTCTTGAACAGTAATAAGTAGAGTTGGCAAATCGGTCCGCAAGTCACGGGCGCTGCCAGGTAGAGAAATACCCAAATACGTAAGCGAGACTTGTTTACTATTTTAGCAAAGACTAACATTTGATTTTAGTCTATTGTTATGCCTCGTGGTGTGTACAACGTTATTTATTCCTCCCGTTGTATTGTAGATAATTTTATTTTTTGTATTTTATTCTTGATATTAATTTAATAATAAAGTATATGTCAGACCTGCCCTAGGGTAAAAAACGGCCATACGAAAGTTACATACCTTTCAGTAAAATTTAGTAGGCTGTGGTTTAAAATAAATAATAAGCATTACTGTGTATTTGGTCGTTTTTAGAAAAGCATTTTTCAAATTTTACTAATTACTAACTACTTTGCATGCAAGAATGCCCTTGATGAAGAGGATTTCTTTGTTCAAAACACTTTATTGACAATTTTATAACAAATAAAACCTTAATGATCATCTAAAAATTGATGTTTTTAAAACATTGTACTAATAAAACAATTTACAGCAGATTTTAAGTACATAGATAATAATTAGTCGCCGTTTGATTAAGCAACTTCCTTGTCTCTGGCTTTACAAAAACTTTTTGCTTTTCCATGGCCTACTATTTTGTTTTGTTAAGTAATGGATAAGTTTTCTTAAATTAGACATTTGCAAAACAATTTGTCTTCGGCATGTGATACATCATCAGAAAACTCTTATTAAGCGCAATCTGAAAAACGAAAAATCCAATATGGCAAAACAAAAGTTACCTTGGATATCTCGAAAACAAAAGACTATCAAGTATTCTTTCTAGACCAAAATATTAATCTCCAAAAAGTGTCCTAATAATATAAAAGTCTAAAACTGTCTGACCAAGGGTTACTTGGCTACAGCCAAAAGAGAAAACACAAAATTTTCTTTTTTTTGGAAAATCTCGAAACTGGTTTCAGTTAACCATGATTTTTTAATGATTTGGAATCAGCATAAAATTTGCTAAAACTTATCCCACTTGTACTGTATACTTATAACACTTGTACTGTTTCTATAAACAAGTGTCTTCAATTAATCTTGTTTCAGTCGGCAGCACCACCGCCCCAAAACCAAATTACCCATGCACATCCTTGAATATTTATAATTTATACGACTGCTCACGGGCAGCATCACCCCGAAACGGCAATACTGTCAGCTGAAACAATAGTACATATTATATTACTTTATATTATAGGTATTTATGTACAAAAGGTAAATGAGACTCATAATGTATACGTGTGTAGAATATTTAAATTTCTACAAGGTTACATACAGGGTGTCCCAACCAAAAGTAGGCAACCTGAATAACTTTGGAGATAAATTTTTTTTGAAAAATTGGTGAAACACGTCGACCTTGTTTCCAAGGGGGACATATTTTAATGTAATACTTGTATACCTATCATCCTCCCTCTACCCTACACTGCCACCCCCTCAAAAAATTCAAATGGCAAAGAGGGTCGAGTGATACATCTTTTGAAAGGTCTTTCAATTCTCTACATAACTGTGTATTTTTTTTTAACTTTTATCGATTCGTTCCTGAGAAATAATTGTTTCATTATTTTAGGTTCGGGAAATAAAAATAAAAGAAGCAGTTTAAATTATCGTATGTATTGTACAAAATGATCCCCACCGACTTCCATACAGTAGTATAATCTGTCTTGAAATTCTATACAAACATTTATGGACACATCTGGAGTCAATAAACAGCATTCTCGAACAATTCTTTCAAGTAACTCTTCCAGAGATGCGGGTTATGTTGCAAATACCTTCGATTTCAAATGTTCCCACAGAAAGAAATCCAAAGGAGTTAAATTGGGTGACCTAGCGGGCCACTCCACAGGACCTCTTCTTCCAATCCATCGCTCAGGAAACCGATTATCCAAAAATTGACGGACTGCTATAGCAAAATGTGGGGGTGCCCCATCCTGTTGAAAAAACAGTTTGCCCTCTAAAAGATTATCGTCTTCTTCAACGATTTGGGTAATCATTGGGTCGATGTTATTTTCTAACAGATCGAGGTACCTTTCGCCATTTAAATTGTCAGGAATAAGAAACGGCCCGACAATGTGATCCCCTAAGATGCCAGCCCAAACATTTAACTTCTGAGGCCTTTGGGTATGAGTTTCCATGAACAAATGTGGATTGGTTTCACTCCAATACCTACAATTGTGCCTGTTTACCTGCCCATTTAACTGGAATGTCGATTCATCAGAAAAACACGTATTGTACAGTAGATTGGCATTACCGTTTAATTGTTTACTAAAAATATCACAGAATTCAATCCGACGATCGGGATCATCTTCGTTTAATTCGTGTGCCAATTTAAATTTATGTAGATGAAATTTGTGGGTCTTTACAATTCGGTGAACACTGCTTCGTGATACACCGGAAGCCTCAGCTACTTTCCTGAGTATTATCAATCTGCAAATGACCCAGAACTGCCACTTCGACTGCTTCATTCCGAATCGGTTGCTGAGGTTCATGCTTTTTGTTTCCTACAGAACCTGTTTTCATAAATATTGTCAATAATTGTAAAACATACTGAGAACCAACCCTTCTATCTGGGTGATTTCTATTGAATATACGCTCCGTAGCTCTAGCACAATTATCGTTTTTAAAATAAATGCTGACAATTTTTGTTCTCTCCTGAAGGGTATAAACCATTTTGAGAACTCACTCTGGTAAAATGTATCTCGTTTTAAAATTGGTTGTGAACAAATTAATGTTCAAGGATTATCAAATACTTATGAGTCTTTTATTATTCTAAAACTAAACGGACAAGGAAAGTGTTTTTTGTCGAAAAAACTCGTGTTGATTTGAGAGCACTAAAAAATGTAGTTTCTTTATAAATTCCGCCGTGTATTTTAGATTTTTTAAACGATTTCGATTGTGTGTAATCATCAAAAATAAAATTATTTTAAAGTTAAAAAAAAATACACAGTTATGTGGGGAATTGGAAGACCTTTCAAAAGATGTATCCCCTTGCCATTTGAATATTTTGAGGGGGTGGCCGTGTAGGGTAGAGGGATGATGATGGGTATACAAGTATTACATTAAAATATGTCCCCCTTGGAAACAAGGTCGACGTGTTTCACCAATTTTCCAAAAAAAATTTATCTCCAAAGTTATTCAGGGTGCCTACTTTTGGTTGGGACTCCCAGTATATTCTTGTTAAAGGCATGCACTGCAGTTACTCAGTAAATGCATTCTTGTAAGCATTAATTATTTCTTAGGTCTATTTGCTTAGGAATTTCCAGTCTCTACATTTGGTGTATATGGTTTTTACATTACTTTTGGAAAGAAAACAATGTTTTTGAAATTTGTATATATTCTGGTAGTTTAGAGTAGATTTTTGGACTCAAAAATGTATAATTTCTTTGACCCAATGTTTTCCTCATAAAGTCGACTTTATAGCGTTCATCGATTTGCCGAGTTACATAGCTATGGGTTACATTTATTAGACGATGTTTTTTTTGTATTGGTCCACACATATTTCGTAATAAAAAAGCTGTCTTGGGTCAAAGATTTTTGTTTCGCAGTGTAATTAGTCGGTTGGGAAGGAATACACTTTATTCTATATTATTTTGATTACTCTTTTGGGTTTTTCTAAGGGGTTTAAAACAGTTTTATTTAACCCTCCCCAACCAAGGATTCCATAATTTAAGTGAGATTCTACTAGGGAATAATAAATCGTGCGAAGGTCTTTTAGGTGTAAAAATTCACAGAGGCGTTTGAAAATTGGGAACAAATATCTCAATTTATTAATTACTTAGTCTATATGTACATCCCATTTTAAATGGCAATCGATGTACATTTCAAGATATTTAATTTTGTTTGTTTTCCGTATTTTCATTACGTCATTTCTGACAGATGGATAATGAATCGTAGTTAGGTAAAGAAAATTTGTATATGGCGAATGGAAGAAAGAATGTTTTATCAAAGTCAGTGTGAGTAGCTTGCTGTCAAACCATTTTTTTACGAAATCTGTTTCTGCCATTCGCCAAATCATTCATATATATGATAAAAAGCAATGGTCCAAGGACGGTGCCCTGTGGCACTCCAAATTTCACAGTTTGAACATTTCTTTTTATTCCATTTATTTCGACACATTGCCTCCTATCACATATAGCTGTTCAGTAGTTTAAATGGATCTCCTCAGACTCCTAAATTTTCCACTGCTTCCAGCGTCAGTGAGAAACTGACCGTATCAAAAGCCTTAGCGAGATCTAAAAATATTGCCAACGATGGTAAAGCTTTATCAACGGTAGATATTATCAGTTAGGTGAGTGGTTGCGTCTTGCGTGGAAACGCCTTTGCGAAAACCATATTGTTTGTTCGATAATATTTTATATTTATTCACATAATTTTCTCGGCGCGATTTTAGAATTTTCTCGAATATTTTTGCAAAATTTTATATAATGGATATAGGCCTAAAGTTTTGACAGGATAGTTGTCACCTTTTTTTATAGATCGGTTTTATAATAGAAGATTTAAAAGTCCGAGGAACCGTGCTTGAACTGAATATAAAATTTATGAGATAAGTTAAATGTGGCGTGATTATATCTGCCATTTCTTTAATTGTTCTGACAGTTATTCTATCAGTACCTGTAGCCTTTTTAGTTTTTTGATTGTGTTGTATACCTCTCTATCATTGGTAGGTAGTAGACAAAATGAATTTGGCAACTTGGTAGTCCTTGGAACATAGATTTTATCGGGGATGATATTGTTAGCTAGATTTTCGCCTAAACTAATAAACGTAATATTGAATTCATTAGCCATTTCATAGTTGGTGTTTAAAATTTGATTTTTTATAGTTTTTTTTTTAAGTTGTTTAATGTTTTCCATAAGTGTTGTTTGTCATTTCTGTTCTGTTCGATTTTAGTCTTATAATAATTTATTTTAGTTTTATGGATAAGTTTAACTAGTTTGAGTAGCATATTCCTCAACTTCATCTTGATATTTTTAACCTCCATGTCTTTTCAAATTACTTATATCTGCACCAGCATCTGCTAAAAAAGTAGCCGAACTACGACGGAAACAATCTCCGGTGAATTGCTCCGAGCTTGGTAGTCTCAGCCACTGTGCAATCTTACTCAGAATCTTCCCAAATGTATGGATATCGATGGGTTGAACTGTGCAATGTCCCTTCTTGTAGTATGTGGGAAGTCGGTTGTGTGGGGTATTTGGGAATCGCAGAGCTACGCATTTTCGATAATAACTTAAATAAAGTTTGTTATTTCTACGAACATCAATAAATGTTTTGTCTGCATTAGTTTTCGTGTTAGAGACATTGGCAATTAGTATTGTTTCCTTATCATTAATATTGTCCAGAGTTATTTTTGTCAACTATTCACGTCGACACGCTCCTGCTAGACCCATTATCAGTACTACTTGTTGCGATAAATTATAAAATTCATAGGGAATTTCAGAACAAAAGTGTTTGGAATACATACCATTATATGCAAAAAATCATCATCCGAGACTTCTAATAAGAATTTCTCAACATCATGTTCCGTAAAGACTGTAGACTTTTTAGGTTTATATCCCACACTGTTCCTTTTTAAAAAGTATTCACTTTGGGAAATTTTGAAATATCTACATCCTTTCTCACTTATGAGTAGAGCTGTCCGAGGTCACCTGGCCGACAGAGCCGTCATATGACTCATATGTTTACATCATATCATAATACTTGAATAAGTACAGTAAATGGAAATAAATTTTAACAATAATGTTACATTTTATAAAAATTTGTATAAAACTCACCCTTTTAAGCAGATTTATGAAGTAGTTTGGTTGTCGTCATCACAAAGTGGGGAAGATCTATAATATAATAGCATCAGGTATGTTTCTACAGCTGTCTCCGTCAGCGATGTTCGCTTTGGTGAAAAAATATGTTTTGCATTTTGAAAATGACCATTCGACATCTACGGATGTAAACAGTCATAAGTAAAACAATCTGTGAACTCACTTAACGAAGTTGTAGAGATGCACCAACACAAATTTGTCTTAATTTGCTAAAATCAGGATCTTTCTGTAATACACTCTCGAATTTTTCACTAACGCGATTATTTTTTGCGTCATTATAGCCTGTAGCTGTGTATTTACGTCGTCCACTATTTGCAGCGATTCCACTAACGACAACGAACTATTTTGCAATTTTTCTATTGCTTCGTGTAGTCCTCTATAATTGTTATTAATAGTTTTTAAATCTGTTTCAAGGGAAACGTCTTGAAAGCTTGTCTGGTTTTCCCTAATAGCTGCAGCCTCGTTAGGGTTGAACTGTAGTATCACAGCTTTTATTTGTTGAAAATATTCAGCATAATAAAAAGCCGCTTTCAACCACGTTCTCCAACGTGTAAGAATCGGCTCTGGTGGTTCAGGGATACCAGGACACTGTCTGTGAAATGCTCGAAGCCGTTTAGGAGATTTGAGAAAAACTTTTTTTGTATTTGCTATTAATGCATCTACCTCTGGAAAACATTTTCGAATCGTTTCTGCTACAAGATGTAACGCATGCACTTTACACGTAACATGTAAAAACCTACAATTGTCTCTTTGAAAAGCACGGCCTACCATGCGCATTGTCGCAGCACCATCAGTCACAAACATCAATACTTGACTTGTTGAAAGTTCAAATTTTTCGAATGTCTCCAACACCCCGTAATTATTTCGCCAGTACACGCAGTTAGTCTTTTACTAGCTAGTAAAAGTGGAAATGTTAGTTTAAGAGGGCCCAGTACACGTACTATAATATTTAAAATAGAATTTTTTTTACAATCTGTCGTCTCGTCAATACATAACCAGAGCCGTATATTTTTTAATCCACATTTAATCCTATTTACAATGTCTTCACGAACAGCTGGAATATATCTACGTAACGATGTACGACTTGGTAAGTTCACCTGGGGATTGTATTTATTCCAAAACTTCCGAAATGGTTGTTTATCCAGTGTGTGTAGCGGAATATTACAGGCTATTAACATTAACAATAAATCAAACATAAACTGAGTTGTCAAAGGCATGCCATTTATTTTATTTTGATGTTGCACGGTGTTGATGACGACGACAATCTGTTTTGTGCCAGCACATTAAGTCTTGATTACAAACTTTACAAATTATTTTACATCCGTCATAGAATAAATCCGGAAATTCACCGATAAATTTATTTACTGTGTCCGCGTACGGTCGTTTTTTACCCTTTGGCGCGTTTGACATTATGTATAATTTATAGGTACAACCTCACGCATTAACCTTTCAAATAAGACTGCAGCGTAAATCACTTCTAAATCGGCACGTGTGACGCCATCGCAAGACCGTGGCTGTACTCCAGCCACCTCGGACAGCTCTACTTATGAGTCGCTTTAAGCATTGAGTGATGATGGCTCCATAGGCTCGATGGCCTATAAAGTGGTATTGTTTTCTCCAATGTGTACTGAAACTACCTCTTCCGGTGTTTTTCTTTCTTTCTTGGTAACACACCAGGTTTCAAGTTCCCGATAAACTTTTTCATATCTCTTCTGCGATGTAGAGGGTAGCATATTTCGTTCCAGAAGTAACGTTTTCATGTATTTCGTTCTCGATTTCGTTCTTCATTTTATTTGGGTTTGAATTTTGTTCGTGGGGAATGAAACTAGAAAGAACGCGTTCTCAATCCCTGTAAACAGCGTCGTTTATTTATGTCGCCTGCACAGTTTTTCTATAAAAGTAGGCACGTTTTCTATTAAAAATGAAAAAAAATGATGATTTTGAAATACCAGTAGATAATCATAACTCGTAAAAAATGTGTAATATGTATTTAAAATCCGTATTATTATGTAACAAATTTGTTTATGAGAAAAATATTAACTTGATGTTGATAATTCAGATAAAGCACACAATGTCAGAATTATTGAGATTATTGAGGATCGATTAATTGTTTTTAAAATACATTGTATATGTAACTAAAGAACATTATTAATAGTGACATTGAATAAAAAAATTGGTTTTTTAGGTTAACATTCATTATAGTTGCACATAAATATTTCAATAACTTGTTTTCAGTATAATTTAATACTATATAGGTAATTATGTCAAATTTTGTATTTGAATTTTAGATTTGTTTTGATAAAAAAACATGTATTGAATTGCAGATAACTATTTAATATTTCAAACATAAATAATACTTAACTACTTGTTTAAAATCAAAGGAATATGAGTTTTCCTTTAGATTTTTGCTGAAATGCATCGTACATATTTAGTCAATAGTCACTCATTTTTTTTTTGTGAAACTTTTCATAATAGATACAAAAATGCCAAGGTATATAAAATATGCTATATAAAAATTGTATTCTATGAGGCAATCGATGAGAAATGCATACCATGATATATTTGCCTTATATCATAGACATACGAGTATAATATGTCTATGCCTTATATAGATATGGTAAGAGCTTTTGGAAAAATTTAATACTTGTATATATAAACCTTGAACGTATTGATGTATAAGATCAATTACTATTATTTAAAATGTAAATTATCAAGATATTTCGTTGAGCAATCGGTACTCCCATCTCATTCCCGTTCCTAATATAATGGGAATGATATATACTCCGTTATGATCTAATTTTGACAATTATGATAGATAACTGTAAATTCACCGATATAATGTTTACCACATTCAGATGGAATAGGAGAAATACAAATTTTTGAATTTTGTACGTGAATCATCTAGACCTTTTATTGTGCGGCTCTCACAATACAAAAATTGTGCCAGAAAAGGAGAATTTGAAAAGTCAAAAATGTGTGAACAGGCGTGGAATAACAACCACATTATGAAATAGGATTTTGATAAAATTTTGGAAAAAGAAAATAATAACACTAGGATACTTAAGGATCCGCCATTATTTTATTAAACCGTAATGTGTACCTAATTATTCTGTAGATGTTTGTAGTAATTGGCTAACAATCCTTAGAGACGAGTTAAGTAGCAACATCAATATAACATAATGTCTCGCGTGTCTATGGAATTAAATCCTATGTATAACGCCAAGTGTGGCCAGTTAGAAACCGAATACGAGCGATGGCTGTGAAATTGGATGAAATGAGATGGAATAAGTCATACCCAGCGAAAGTATAGACAGGCTCAGTCTGTGCTCCATTAGCCACTTACACCGTGAACGAAATGCAATTTCGTTCACAGTGTAAGTCATTTCATTCCAATTTGTTGTTGTTCATCGTGAATTAAGTTTCTGCCAGTCTAGTCTAGATGGCGCCACTGATTTCTACTGGAACAGTTGGTTTTGCAGATTTCTGCACTAAATATCTATCTATCTTTATTGCTCATACTCTTCTCTCTTGTCTCTTTCCAAACTATATTCGAGTTTAAGTAGCAGAACACTACGAGGCTACTTTCTTCTTACTAGTGTATCGTTCAGATGGAAAACTACTCTAGTTCAGCGGTCTGGTAAAATTTATGTTTTCTGGTATTATCGTGTGATTTTATGATCATCATTATTTAAAAAGTTGTAATATTGATTTAAAGTACCTTTGAGGTAATTTTCAGAATAATATCGTACCGTAATTATCTTAATTTACCCCTTGGGCGAATTTGCTTTTCGGTGATCAGTTCACCTTGGTTGTTCTTTGGAACAGCCATCATTAATATTGATTAGTATCGATTTATCGTGCCTTGTTGGCAATTTATCTAATATCCCTCTGATATTGTTGATGTTTCGTGTGCTAATTTAAACTAACTTTCGGTTATTGTAAATTTTAGATTTACTCGGCAACGGATGTCGCCATTTTGTATCGTAGTTAGTTGTTTTCTGTCATTGTCCGTTGATGTTTTAGGTCACTTGGCTACGTTGGTAGCGCTCTGTGAATAATGGTGACTGGTGACATTTGGAGATTGGTACACCTTTTTGGACTAAACCTATTTGTTTATAACCTTTGTGAAAACTATCTAATGTGGTGCATTTGTTTTGTGGTGGATCATTTTATACCAGTGCATATATTTATCAACAAGACCTCAGTAACGTAAGGTTTTTCTAAATTTAAAATATCGAATGTTAACTTGAACGTTTACTTAGTATTTAATCAGGAACGCTGCTCTAGTGGAGCCTTGCCCAGTTCTCTGGCAAAGATACCTGCCTAGTTATCTGGCGATTGATTAACTTTTGATTATCTACAATGAACATATACCTAGTCAAGTTATATATCTTTATTTAACTTTATCTGCAATTCATTATTACCTCTCTCCGAAGAACTAATAAATAATTTAATTTAACGTTACCTTCAAGTTGAAAACTATCATATTGTTTTATATTTAGCAAATATTTATTTACGTTATCTTTCTAATTGTCTGTCTATATACAGACATTCTAAATTCTATTTTCTAAAGATTAACTTCTTTTATTGAAAAAATATCTTAACATATAGTGAATACCTATTTCACTTTGCTTATTATCATAGCTACACCTAGTTTATTTGTTGGACTAGTATTTTTTCTATTTAACGTAACTTTTATTGATACTTAAATTAGTTGAAGTCTTCAACTTCCTAAAATATTATGGGATACCGATCCTGGTTTGTTTAGTTTGCAATTTACTCTGTAAATTTGTGTTAACTCTCATATTTTGTCTACGTAGCTGGACAATTCAAACGTCACAGCTTTTTACTTTGTTTTGCCTATAATACTGATCTCATAAACTCTTCATTTTTTATGTTAATACCTAGACCAAGAGAAGAGGATAACTGGTGGATCGGACAGATCATTATATACTGGGTGGAGCAGGAAAACGATATTTTATACAACTGGCATTTTTTCTCAAGGGTAACTGCAGTCCTTACAGTGGTGATTCAAACTGACACCGAACCCATTAAGAGCTTAGCCGTTGGTGGATTCTTCGCTGGACTAACCCATTGGAAGTTACGTAAGATCTTCGTCCCCAGTGAACGTTTATATTTGGTCAGAAGAAATTTGTAAGAGATCAGTCATTTTTTTCTCTTTCAATAATGTCATCTTTTTTTTTTTAGTTTATTGGTCTCAACCACACGTAGATTTTTTTGACTAAAAGACGCCATCTTTTTATTTGACTTCCTTCCCAACAGAATTCAAGTTTTAACGTTATCTTTACCTTTTACAGTAAACTTTTAATTATTTGGTACTTGCAAAAGTCTGGCACCCGGTCTAGATTTTGGTGAGAACTCAAATCAATCTAAGCCCTTACTCATGACCTCCTAACTGAGCTACCGGTCAATAAGTACAACCCCCAGCTAATTGTGTTGCAACCGCAATACCACAATACTAACAGTAGTTATTCTTGTGACAATACATTCACACTGTTACGTCTATCCCGCTTGTTCGATCGGTATTAGGTATTATATAGCCACATAGGCGTTTTACACACGGTATAAACTGTCATGTTTGACTGACGCAAAAATCCAATACTATTTTTTATTAATTTTGACAACGGAATCAGATTGCATTCCGAAACGTCACTTTTTCTAATGTAAAATGTTTAACACTTAATAATTTCATTTTTTAGGTTAAAATTATTTTAGGCATGAGACATTTTGGATGGACAAAAACATTTTTTTCATAGAACCCTCTGACATACTTTTGGCGAAGAGGTTTATATAACAAATCTTTTTGAATAACACTGGTCTGCAACGAAATCCTCCTTTAAAAAATTATGCTATAAGTATGAAGATTTTAATGCTCTGAATCTATTCCCGTTGGCCGATTTTTTTCTATCACGTCTAGATTTTTTTATATGAATTTTTTTTTAAATTTCATAAATTTTGTTTTTTTTTAAATTTTTTTTTGTCAACATCAAGAACAGTATACATACAGACAAAATAAGTTTTAGCGAGTTGTAAGAGAAAGAAAGAAAGTATTGACAGTGATTTTTATGGTAGTAGATATGCGCATGCGCAGTATTCGCTATGACTTTACTTTCTTTCTCTTACAACTCGCTAAAACTTATTTTGTATGTATGTATACTGTTCTTGATGTTGACAAAAAAAAAAATTTAAAAAAAAAACAAAATTTATGAAATTTAAAAAAAAAATTCATATAAAAAAAATCTAGACGTGATAGAAAAAATCGGCCAACGGGAATAGATTCAGAGCATTAAAATCTTCATACTTATAGCATAATTTTTTAAAGGAGGATTTCGTTGCAGACCAGTGTAATTTATTGGGTTTATATCTTATAGGCTATTAAGCCCAAATTGCGAAAAACATAAGATGCCCCTACCCTCCTTTTTCTTTTGAGTCTTTCAGTATTTACATAATCGAAATCGTTTGCAGTGACACATACAAACAGAAGTTCAGGGCCATTTTGTAAATGATAAAATTGATAAATCACACGCAGTGTAAACAAGTACATTTGTTTGATGCATTTTACAATACTAAATATACTGTATATGATTTCTTTTATGACAAATAAATGTATTACACAAAAAACGCGATATAGGCATTCGATTTTGTCGGCGACTTGTTTGTAATGTAAAGTAAACCTTGCTTTAAGTAACTTGTTCTCTAATCATTATAAGCCACTATAGATTGTAGAATTAATGGCCGAATGCAAAATTACGATTTGATAGCGGTAAGTACTGGGATATAATTAACTTTAGAAAGAAACACAAACATGTAATGACGGCAGAATTAAAGCTACCTAGTTTATATGATTATCGTACTTGGAGTTAAGATAAATGCGTATGTATGATATGAATTTATGTTACTTAATAGTTTATTTTACTGTTATTACTTTTGTTTTATTTACATACTAGGTGTTTCAGCTATAATTTTCAGGGTTTGTATCTCAACAACCATGAGAGATAACCAAACATAATGGAGTAGACTTAGGCCTGCGGCGCATTGACAATTTTTAATTGTACAACTAAAAGTTGAAGTTTCGCGTTGTGCACAGAGACCTATGGCCACTACGACTAAAAATTGTATCGGTTGGGGAAACGACATTGCGCGGTGTTTATCCAATTTCCAGATATTTTTGTGATTGTCACACCTACCAAATTTTAGTTGTATAATTAAAAATCGTCGGGCCTTATGTGAATATGTGTGGAATACGCTCATACTAAAAATTATACGGTTGTAACATACAGGATGGCCCATGGAGGCAACCTTAATCGTCACCTTCTAAAATTATTAAGAAGAATACAGGGTGTCACATAATTGCAGGACAAACCAAACATACATTTTTTTTAAATGGAACACCCTATATATTTTCACATATTTGGATTCAGCTCATTTTTCTGTGTTTGCCAATATAGGTTTTTGCTAGTCTATACAGGGTATTTCAACCCGTAAGGCGAAATATGGGGAAGGGTTATAAGGTAAACGGGAAAGAGGGGTGTTCGGTTATGTATGTTGCGTAATTTGTTGGTAATGTCATTCATTTTCTGTATTCTCATGTAGTTAGTCAATGTCGTCGTATATGGGTAAATTCTAGTGTATTAGTCTGTGCGTATATACGTATTCGTGGTGCCGGTCGGATGTCTGTTATATGTCTAGTACAGAGGAGTGACTATTGTTTTTAAGAAACCTATTTGCGTTGTCAATTGTGTGATCTTTAATCCTCTGTACTTTTGTGGTCTCGTGATGTTCGTCGAAATTTCGTATCTGTTAGACTTGGTTAAAAGTCGTAACAGTTTATTCTGTCACCTGAAGACGCTGATACTGGGTGTTCGATATCAGGTTCCAGGCAGCACGGATGTGCTGCCTGGAACCTGATATCGAACATACGGATTATGTTCGCATTGGTCATGTTCTGTATTGTATAGTAGTAGTTAGTCCCCCACACACCAGCGGATAAATTGAACCGACTTGATCCGCACGGATTTTATCGGCGAATCAGGCTCGGCACATACCAAATCCGTCCTTACTTATACGGTTCGAAGATTTGACCTCCCGATTGGATCTGTCAGTTAAAGTTCGCTCGTTAGTGGTACAAAACTCATCACCTTATAACAGTTTTTACTCGGCTCGTTAAAAATTCTTTTCCCATATAGCGCGTATCTGAAGCCATTATTATTTAGGGTACAAATTTGAAGGTTTAACTCGTGCGTCGCCACTAACTACCACATTGGAACTGTCAAGTTAAGACTTGCAGACTTAGTCGGTGCGATATGGGAATTGGACCGATGTACCTCGGCTTGTCACACTAACGCAAAGTTTTATCCGCTGACTTAGCCCATGCCGGGGGATGAGGTATGGACATCCGTTTAATTTCCGATATTCGATCAGTGAAGTTAAGCAGCACTGATCGAGTCCGGCAATTGGATGGATGAACGATAGCTCATCTAACAGTCGGTAGGCTGTCAACAGACAATCCCGGGAAGGCTGCTAGCCTGATGCAGGCGGAGAGGCAAGCCCGGGTGGAGGGTCGAAGAGACCTACCCAAGAGGTTTGCCACTCTACTAGCGGTGCAGGCGGGTAGGCCCAGGCGGTGGGTTAGTTGACAGTCGAGGACCGTGGTTCGGAGTCCACGCTAAACTGTAGGTCCCTAGGTAAAAAGGGCCCATTGTGGCCTACTTGCCTAGTAAAATAAGTAGCTACTACTACTAGCCCATGCCGCATCAAATCGGTCGGGCCATCCGCTGGTGTGTGGCGGCCTAATTACTTGTTACGTTTAGTGTTGAGCTTCGGTTCAGCAACGGGTGCAACTTACTCACCCCCATATAAACCTTATTTATTGTAGCGGTTATGTGCGGTACAAACGATAGCCTTTATCTAGGATTACCCCTAGATATTTGACTTTCGGCTTTTCAACTATTACATTATTATATATTTAAGTGGGGTGAAAGTTGCAACGTTGCTGAACTTTTTCGTAAATGTAACTGTATTAGTTTTAGTCTCGTTAATTTTAATTTTCCAAGTATTTTAGTAGTCCGTGAGTTTGTCCAAATGGTATCGTAATTTTGTCGTTGCATGAGGAGATCTGTAACATATAAGTTAAATAGGGTAGGTGACCTTGCGGTACTCCCGCTCGGATGTTATTAATGTTGGATTGTGTGTTATTAACCCTTACCTGAGAAAATCTGTCAAATATTTTTTAAGCAGACGCAGTTGATGGTAATTGACTTGTCAATTGGAAACATGCCTCGAATATTTCTGTCGGAAGCTCAAAAAGTAAGTAAAAGCCACCGACTTGGTGGTATAGTTGGCTCGAGCGCATGATGGTAATTATGTCAAAGAGGCCTTATATCGTAGCTGCGGGTTCGCCCCGCCACTGGCATTGGCAGTGTCGGTGAGAATAGTTGTATGTCTACGTTTATCTAAGTGTAACCCCATTCTAGACAGCCTCGACTTTGGATATGTGTTTATTAGTATTATTAATTGCAAAAATTAAATATGCATAGCAGAATATTAAAAATGTTCAAACCTGTCATGATGGCAAAATGTGGGTATATAATCCAAACAGTCCCTGCATATTTCAATACGAATATGTTCAACAGAACAAATCCAGTGGAAAACTGTTGGGAAACGTTTGGAGTGGGATAAGTGCTGATGGACCTAATTCAGGGTAGAAGAGCGGCTGACTACAAACGTTTACCAAAATATATGACCAAATATAATGCATCATTTACTGTACAATTCGTACAACAGAATTTTTATACCAGCATAATGAGATATGTCCAGCCCATACTGCTAGAACTAACTATCAGGAATTGAGTAGACTAGAGTCATATTAACGTGATGCCTTGGCCGGCGAAGAGCCCTGATCTCAATCCGATAGAGAATGTTTGGGGTTATTTGGTGAAAAAGGTATACCTCCGAAACTTCACACCTACAAATACAGGTGAACTGTGGAATTATGTTCTTGAGGCATGGCAAGAGCTAGATAGAGAACACCTATAATTTCGGAAATCAAATTTTTTTCTATGAAGAATCGCTTACGGGATGTGATTGATAATAATGGTTTGTCAGTAGGTTGTTGATTAAATATTTTTTGTTCTTCAGTTCGTATTTTGAAAAATCTGTAGAATCTTCATCCTTTGCTAACAGAGTAACTATTTGATCTATTGTTTGATCGATGAATTGATGATGTTGTCACATTTTCTGTTTTTCTTTCATCACATGCTCTTCTATACACTTACCTCTTTCAAATCCTCTTGAATATGATCCCAGAAATCTTTCAATTTCAATTTGAATGTAATATTTTTTTTTACACTTGTAATTGATAAATTCAGTATTGATGCGTGTTTTCATATTGAATGTGGCGGACTTGAAATAATAGCCAGTCTCACCTGTTCTTGCACACCGATTTAAGATCCCCTGTTCGGTTTCGTCACACAGCATTGATTCACATGAATGCTATTTTTTTAACCCATTTTTCTGTGATAAACCGTGAAGGAAAATTTTGAACATTAAACTAACGGCGAAAACACCGTTGAGTTTGAATTATTGATTCAGTTTGCACAAAATTCTCACCACAGAATATTCTTTGTTGAATAACGAATTCATTTTGATGAATGTCTATCTATCTATCTATAATTAGAGAGAGGAATGGCTAAGGCAGCGTGGCCATTCACATAGTGCCATTTTGATGAATATCAAACTACAATGAAACAAAACTCCAACGCTTACTTTATTAAATAAACACGACATCATAGAAAAATGTTGCTACTATATTTTTTCTGCCATGTCATCGAGAACATAATTTGTACAATGTGTTTATTTACATTTACTATAGCTAATAGTTTTTTTTTTGCCATATTTTCCCCAAAATCTAAATTTATGAAGAATCACAGCTTTTCGCCAAGAGCTTCTGAGTATTTTTCAATTTTTCTCGAGAGATAGCCAGTTGTCTATTATTATTATAATGTTAAATTCTATTCAATTCTGCTCTATTCTATTCTATAATAATAATAAATATAATAAATAAGCACCACAGAAATTAAACGGCCCCTGAATCCAAAGTCAAAGCTGCACGGGCGAGGGTTACACTTATGAAAAATCTCGGACACACAAACATTTCCACCGACATTACTAGTGCCGATAGCGGGATTAGAACCCGCAGTTACGATGGAGAGATTATTTGGTCACACTTGTCATCGCGCGCTCTAGTCAACTACTTTACCGAGTCGATAAATAAGTTCCAACATTTCTCTAAAGCAATCCTCATAAAACATTTACATTAATATCTTCGTGACAGTCATCAGTACGATTTAATGGGAATGCTAATAAACCACCTTCTATAGATAGAGCCATCAACACTACCAAGATAAGTTGTAATTAATCGACAACCTTTTTCCGATGGCTCTTTTGCATACATTATGTAGCAAATATCTTTTTCAGGCATCCAAGAGTAATTATTGTAACGGATGATTATAAAGTAAGGGATATATTTCAACTTATTATATATTCTTAACAAATCAAATTAATAACAAAAAGTAAATGGAATCTAGTTGCTTACATAATGGGATTTCTGATGTCAAACACTAGTTACCGCAAATCCTCGATATGACCTCCATTTTGTTGTTGTAAAATTACCAACCGTTCCTCCAAATTGTATACAGCACTATTCAACATTTCTGGTTGAATGGCATGAATTTGCTCTCTAATACTGTCCTTTAATTCCTCCAGCGTTGTTGGCCGTGTTCTAAACACCAAATTTTTTAAATAACCCCACAGCCAGTAATCCGCTGGGTTAATATCAGGCGATCTTGGTGGCCATGAATTTGCAAAATGTCTGCTTGTGACACGATCTTGAAAAACCGCAGTTAACAATTCTTTAACTGGTCGGTAAATGTGCGGAAGTGCTCCATCCTGCATAAAAATCATATTTTCAGTTCCTTCGTGCTCGTTTTGCAACTGTGGAATTGCATAATCCCTTAACATTTGCAGGTATCGTTCACCAGTAACAGTTACAGATACGGCCTCCCCATTCTGTATTTGCTCGAAATAGTATGGACCATTGATGAAATTAGCTGTGAAACCGCACCAAACGGGAACTTTTTTGTCATGAAGGCCTTGCTGAACGATTTCATGTGGATTTTCTGTTGACCATATTCGACAGTTTTGAGTATTAATTCCACCATTAAGAGAGAAATGGGCGTCATCTGTCCATAAAATACGGAATAACCATTCGGGTTCAATTTCTATGTGAGCAAATACGTGTAACGAAAAATCGTACCTGAGAGCAAAATCTGCGTCCTTTAATTCAAAGAGCAGTTGCAGTTTATAGAGATACATTTTTAGGATTTTCCGTAAAATTTTTCAAACCGTGGTGTATGGCATTTGTAATCGTTTTGATATCGCATTCACACTACTGATTGCTAGCGGTTTAGTATTGGCTACGTTTTGATTTTCCTGAAGAACTTCTGCAACTTGGACATCACTAATCCTAGGTCTTCCTGGCATCGGAAGGTCTTTTAGAGACTCGCGAGTTTTATTTTGAGAACAATTCTCTAAATTACAATTATTTCGTTTGACACTTGTATCAATAGTTGTCACGACAATTCTTTTGTTTTCCGTAGATACACTAAAATCCAATTATTGAGGCAACTAGATTCTGTTTACTTTCTGCTGCTAGCATAATGTCGTAAAACTATATAAGAATTTAAAATAGACCCCTTACTTTATGATAACCCCATACATTAATTAACTTATCAGAGCGACTATCATCATTATTAAAGCTGTTATATAAAATAATGTTTAAAAAGATACTTCAAATCGTCAACTGCATTTTCAAATAATCTGTATGATCAGTGATCATAAAAAAATTTAATTATTTCATAATTTGTGTACTGTGTTTAAGCACTGTTTTAATAAAACATGATAACCTGTCGTATGTATTTAAAGTAGTAAATCGTATATGGAAAGGTTTTTACTCGACACGAGTTTTACTTTGAATCTTAATAAATAAATAAGTAATAAACCCTGACCATTCCACGTTATTTGACATCAATCATGGGCGAATTGACATTTCACCATATACTTTACGTTGATTGGCGAATTGGTGGCCAATATCTCGAGCGGACATTGTTGACGACCTCACTCATTACCAATTTGCACAAGCCCTGGCCTCTTTATTTTGCACGCAATATGAATTTTAACCATTTTCTTATAAACCACTCAGTCAGTCAATATTTTACCGTAAACGAGGTTTTCAATGTATATTTATGTGTAAGAGCAGCTGTAATAATTATGTAACAACCTTTTATTAATTGTAATAGGTTTTAAATTTTTAAATTATAAATGAGCCTTGTTCTCAAAATACCTGTTAATTCAGCGAGGCAAGCTTGATAATTCTTTTATAAAACTAATTAAAAGATAAGTTATACTACATAATACATAGTAGATATTGTGAAGATAACTATAAAAAAACGTTTACCTTATTTTAGTAGTAATAATAAGGGAGTATACTACAACACACATTAGCAGACTTTATGCACGTTTGGCAACGATAATTTTGGTGTGCTTGAACTCTTATTTTTTTCTCTACCAGCAATTAGCTTTATTTTTTTACATATTCCGCGGGTGCTAAATGGTATAAGTAATTAACACCGATGGTTGTGATGTCAATACCACTGTGGGCTAAAATTATAAAATGATTAATAACATTTTTAAACAATTAGCACCCTCTACCCCTGTTTTCTACAAAAACCAAAGTTTACCAAAGGCCCTAATGGAATTTTAGCTTTTATTATCCGTGATTATGCTCATGTTTTGGTGGAACCTCTAATAGTATTATTCAATCTATCATTAAGTACATCTGTAATCCCAAGTGTTGGGAAAAGTGCACGATTTTGTCATGTGTTTAAAAATGGCAATATTGAAAATTGTAGGACTGTCACAGTAATATGTAATTTTGTCAAAGTTTTGGAAACAGTTCTTCATAGCGTATTGTGTGCGTATTCAGGGGAGGATTTCTGTCCACCAACATGGTTTTCTGAAAAGCAGATATACTGCTACAAATCTGTTGTGCATAACACAATCCATTGCTCAACATATTGATATAAATACAAGTCGATGTACTTTATACGGACTTTTCCAAAGCTTTTGATATGTAAAATAACGGTATTTTTACTTGAAAGCGCAAGCTTATCCTCTCCTTTGCTGGAATTATTTAAATCCTATTTATTCGAAAGAAAACAATGTGTAGAACGCCGTGGATTCGTTTCAAAAGAGATTTATGCTTCATCCGGAATGTTACTTGTTATACGCTGCTTCATTATAACATATCGAATTATATCAACCTGTAAAAATGGTCTAAATAAAATAAACGATTGGTGCATCTTATTACTTATTTATTTATTTTATTTATTTATTTAAATACTAAATCCAACAGGTAGGAGCCCAATTACATGATTAGGTACATTGAAATTATGTATAGATAAATACACAATAAATAGTTTTGAATGTTACAAAAAATTTCTTAATTAAATATATAATATATACGAACAAAACATATAGAATTGTGTATACACATATAAATATACACTTGTACATATACACATACACATACATAAACAAATAAATAAAGAATACAGTAGATTACAAAACATCAAGATGCAAAACAGAGTTTTTAATTACACTTTCATTGCAGAAAAATATATCAACAGAATCTTCGATTTTAGCATAGTTGACATACATTTGGTGTATTGGAGAGGCCAAGAGAATATTAGTTCTTGGTATGTGTGAAATAAATAAGTTGTTATGGCGAGCAGAAATTCTAGGTACTTTATAATTTATTTGATTTAATAGGTTAATACAATTCAGACGATTATTAACAATTTTATATAGAAAAATTATTGATTGAGATATTCTTCGTTTGGCAAAACTTGGTAGGTTAAATTTTTCTAACAATATATTTTTTGGAAATCCAATAGGTGGATAAGTGCCCTCAAGAGTGTACACTGCAGATTTTAAAAACTTACGCTGAATATTCTCTAATTGTAATATATTGACATAAATTGGGTTCCACACAACTGAAGCATATTCAAGGCGAGATCTAACAAATGTTACATAGAGTAAACGATGAATGTTGACATTTTTAAATTCTTTGCAGTTCCTGATTACAAAGCCAAGATTCTTAAAAGCAGAAGTAGTTACCATTTCAACGTGCTTATTGAATGACAATTTAGGATCAAAATATACGTTAAGGTCTTTAGTAATATCAGGTCTTTGTAAAACAACATTATCGATATTATAATTGTACACGTACAGATTATGCTTCCGGCCAAATGACATGACATTACACTTGCTAACATTGAGGGGTAGATAGTTGTTGATGCACCAGGAATTGATGGTATCCAAGGTTTTTTGCAGAATTTGACAATCATGAACATTATCAATAAATCGATACATTTTTAGGTCGTCTGCATACAAGAGGAAGTAAACATTAGTGTCCAAGCTTTCAAAAATATCATTAATGTACATTACAAAGAAGAGCGGTCCTAGTATCGAACCCTGTGGTAGATCTTTGCAAGAAGCTATTCGATTTATGACCACGGTACTGAACGAATTGATGTCGATTCTTTAGATATGACTATATTAAAAGAAGTAACGATTTTGAGACCAAATTTGTCAAGTTTAGAAATCAAAGCACCATGGTCAATCCTGTCAAAAGCCTTAGAAAAGTCTGTGTAGATAGTATCTACCTGACCCCTTCGATCAAGACCTTCACAAAAAAAATTGCATTTTGCACACAAGGTTCGTTACTGTAGATCGACCCTTCATAAAGCCATGCTGATCAATAGATATTAAGCCAGATACGTGAGTGTACAAAGAACCGTGAAGAAAAATTTCAAAAATTTTCCCGAAGTTACAAATAACAGTGATGGGCCTATAGTTTGTTATGTCACTCTTTTCCCCCTTTTTGTACACTGAACGCACGCGTGAATTTTTCCATTGAAGAAATCTCGAAGTACTGAGAATTAAATTGAAAATTATTAGAAGGGCTTTAGCGAATACAGTTGAACAATCTTTAATTAGAAATGCCGGAATTATATCAGGGCCCATGGTCATTGTAGCTTTAATTTTCTTTATAGATTGGCATATTTCCTCCTCAGTGATAACAGATAAGTTTAAGGTATTTAAATTCAGACTACTTACGTCTTCAAATTTACGGAGTGTAGGGGACGTATAAAGGATTTAGAGAAAAAGTTCACAAAACTATCAACTATTACTTGGGGGTCTTCAATCATTTGATTCTCGTAAATTAGTGATGACGGGATGGATGAAGTATTGTTTTTTGAATTAATAAAACTCTAAAAATTATTAGGATTGGTTTGCATGTTATTTTCAATGTTGTCTAAATATAACTTGTAAGCACTATCGATGTCAGATTCAATTTTTGCTCTCAATGTTTTAAATGTATTGTAATATTCAGTGTTACCAGATTTTTTATATTTGTTTAATATTGTTTCCTTCTGCTTAATATCATGGATTATCTGTCTATTAAACCATGTGGGATAAGACCCACAAGTTTTTTGTTTTTTAGGTACATAATCAAAAATATCATATAACTTTAAATAGAGTGCATCCACAGCAGTATCTGCATTATTAAAATGTTCCAGGAACGTCCAATCTATGAGCCCAAGTTGGTTATACAGTTCTACAAAATCTTAAATAATTTTTCCCTGAATGCTGTAAAGTGCAACGATTTGACCTTTTCGCAAAACAATGCGTCCATCAAAATCACCCCCATAAATTCATAAAGTATATGGAATTTATAAGGATGAAATTTATGTAATTCCAATATATGCTGAATGGGCGTTCGCTATATACCAGTTACATTATTAAGCAGTGCAGAGCTCCTGGCCCTTGAGTCGACATCTAGCTCCATACGTCAACTGAAAATCTTCCGCTGTTGCTCATGTTGTGCAAATAAGGCTCCTCAAATATTTTATCTCTGGGGCAGTAGACTCTAAGTTCATCAGAGAACACCACATTTCGCAATAATTTACTGGAATCGAATTTTAATTTGCAAACTACATCCTTCTTCTTTTCTTATCGTCACATAATCTTGGCTCCTTGGCTGTTGCTACCCTGTTGAAAAGGCGTTCTTATCTTATCCCTTTTCTTGCTGTCCTCGCCGACACAGGGAACTAGGTTTCTTCTGCAGTTTTTTTTGCAGTGGTAAAAGGATGTCACTCTATATATTGCACCAATTCATCGTTGTTCACTTTGGTTGATTTTTTTGATGCATCGGAACCTTCTGCCTTGCATAAATTATACGTTTGGTACCATTTGTGTTGAGGGCTGAAAATGGTGCTTTTTCCGCAACCAATTTCATCATCCACCTCTCTTCTAGCTTAGCGATGGCAAAGCGTTTTTAGCATATGATTCGGCGTGCGAATTTTTGCGAAAAAATTGTAAATTTGATGTTTGTAATGACAACAGTAAAAATTTTTAAATAATGACAAATAATGAATGGCATTATTCGACCTACTGGATAAAACCACAGACACAAAGGGAAAACAAACCCTACGAAAAATTTCTTCCGTAATAGTACAACGCGTAACCACGGTTTTACAGCTCGAACGTTTGTCGAACCAAGGAAGTCAACAAGATATTTACAGTGTTGCTACGTACTCCTGGATACAACTTTCCCACGCTCGGCCTGTCTGCGTCAAACCCGCAAATCTGACAACCCACTTATAAATCAATCATAACCAGGTTATGGATTTGTATTCCATTTTTCAGAGCCGGCACTTTTAAAACAAATATATATATATATATATATATATATATATATATATATATATATATATATATATATATATATATATATATATATATATATATATATATATATATATGTTAAATTCGTTTTCCGGGTATACTCCCGCGTAGGTGATAGGCCCCGAGAGGGACCGTGGTTGTCTGAACGACGTTTCGGCAAAATCTTATCTGCCATCTTCAGGTTCTAACAGATAACTGCTTACTGCGGCTTCTGGTAACTCGAACTGAAATGGGCCTATCACCTACGCGGGAGTATACCCGGAAAACGAATTTAACATTCACCACCCGCGAAAACCTGAAAACCAATATATATATATATATATACATAATATATATATATAAAAAAAAAAAAAAAAAAAAAAAAAAAAATATATATATATATATATATATATATATATATATATATATATATATATATATATATATATATATATATATATATATATATATATATATATATATATATATATATATATATATATATATATATATATATATATATATATATATATATATATATATATATATATATATATATATATATATATATATATATATATATATATATATATATATATATATATATATATATATATATATATATATATATATATATATATATATATATATATATATATATATATATATATATATATATATATATATATATATATATATATATATATATATATATATATATATATATAATTAATAAACATTTCACAAAAAACCATCTGGTGTATTTATTTATATACCTGTAACATATGCAACCAGTGGAACCAGGGTAGAGGCAGAGAGTTACCCTACTGTGCGAGAATGAAGAATTTTCCCGTATACAATTATGTTGAGCTTGACAGTTTGTCCGCTGATGATGTTGGTGTTCGTAGTGGTAGTTTAGTAATCGTAGTAATCTGAACGTGTACGGGTGCGTGCGTTATGGTCTCTGTCGCATAAAACATTCTTGGCAATGGCACCGCCATTACTGTTTGTCCATAAACTACAAAAAAATGATTAAAAACTATAATAACAGAGACTTATACATAATCATCCTTTCAAACCTAACATGTATTGGAAGTGTTTGATTTATTATCTACCTAAAACTTTTTACTAGCGCATTCAGATAAAAAGTATAAACAAAACGATAAATATTTATAATTATTATAATGTTAGGTTTGAAAGGATGCTTCAGTGTTGCCACCTTGAGAGATATATCCTGATTCGAGGAAATTTTGAGGCCCGCAAGGGACAAAGAGATATTTACGTAATTTTGAGGGGATTTTTGAAAATTTTGCAATAAATGAATTAAATAATATTTCATTTGTTATTGATCGCTGTTTTTGTTTTATTTAATTGATCATCCCCACCATCTTGTAGTCATAAAGGGAATCAACAAATATTGTTCTGGTTCACTCGGGTGCCATTTAGGTCTAGTGGAAATGCGATGAACTTGAACCTAATATTATACGTATAAAATGCATTTGAACGTGACGTCACGTTTTTCAAGGTCGTTGCTTGGAGGATATACAAATAACATATCATAACCTAATTTCAGTTCCTTATAATTAATATAAAAATACCATTGTATTATTTAATAACTTTCAATTTTTGTCTCCTTGCATTTTTAATTAAAATGAAGTTTTTGTACTATGGTGGGTTCTTAAAATAACATGGCAAAAGACAGTGTCAGGTTTTATATAATTCCATCAGTCCTTGATAATCATAAATAATATAAATCAATTGGTGTGTAATAATAATCACTATACATGATCAAAACCAAATTTTCCTACAGCAAACACAGGAATACGTTCACAATAAAATATTACGACCAATCACCAAACTATGTGACTATAGCATTTGAGGTTATGACCTCTTCTTAGTTTTACCTCCAAGCCAGTTAGCCACGCCCATAAGGTCACGTGCCGCAGATGCTCTATTATAAAGAAGGTTTAGTGCCATATCCCCAAAAAACAACTATGCAGCTACGAACACGCGTTTCGGAGTTATTGCCTCTCATCAGCGTATCGTAGCTAAAGAATTGGATCTAGGATAGGATAGATCAGGAACAAGAACTAAAATAAAGCTGGAAAGCACAGTACACAGTACTCAATTAGTGCCTTCATGTTCCCATGTGCCACAAGGGGCCTCGATGAGCACAGTCAACACACAGTGTACTGCCCACTTCCACCTGGCAAACAAAAGAAAATAATATAGATTTATTGGGGTCAAAATAAAATAAAGAAGGTTTAGTGCCATATCCCCAAAAAACAAATAGGTTGTGCTTTCCAGCTTTATTTTAGTTCTTGTTCCTGATCTATCCCATCCTAGATCCAATTCTGTAGCTACGCTACGCTGATGAGGGGCCATAACTCCGAAACACGTGTCCGTAGCTGCATAGTTGTTTTTTGGGATATGGCACTAAACCTTCTTTATTTTATTTTGACCCCAATAAATCTATGCTCTATTATGTTCTTCCCCGGAAAATTGATGTGGCCCGAGGTTATAAATAGGCCTCGGGTGATTTTCAGTGTCTGTATAAAGTCTGACATTTTTTATATTTTACTAATTAATTTCTATTTTATATTATAATATTTTACTACCTAATTTAAAGTAATTGGAACAATTTAAACGTGGCAGGATTCTTAAAGAAAATATGGGATATTTTATGCTTGCGCGTGGGATTGTTTGTTATACTCAGGTGGCAACACTGGGATGCTTATGTAATACCCAATAATTATTTTATCATTTTTTCTAGAATTGCATAAATACGAAGCATATAAAATGGCATATTTTTTAAAACAGAGATGTTTCACATATTCTGTCTACTCCATACAAATCGACGTTACATGTATTTGACTTACGCCGTAATTGTGAAAGACATTTAAATTCTGTTATCCATCGACAAAGTATTGCCGGTACAGTTACAAAAGAGGATTTTTTTATGATTTGTGTGTCATGTTCTGTGCATGTAGTTTTCCTTTACGTTGTAGCCGTATATTGCGTAAAACATATCTACCAAGTGTATATAAAAATGTTTTGGATTATAGAGGATGTACGAAATAAATTTTTGTGGGTGACATTGGACGAAACACCTGACTTTCGGTGTAATGAGGTTATTAATGTTATACTAAAAATTTTGAGTCTTCAAAAGGCTTTGTCTCTATCGGGCAGCAAAAGTCGGGCTATAAACAATAAACCAAAAAAATGTTTTACACAGAACCCGAGATACAAAACAATGTGCGTAAAATTTGTGGACACTATCTACGCGGATTGTCAGTGTCTGCCCATGTGATCTATTTAGAATTTGCACCATTAACTTCAGTAGATGTGGAAAGTTCCTTTTTCTTGTATAAACGTATGTATAGACCAAATCGCTCAAGTTTAACAACTATGAATGCAGAACGAATGTTAGTTGTGATGTGACGATGTATGCTAATGCGATGGCGGACTTCATTCTGAATAGTACATTGTATCAAGCGTTATGTATTTCATTATTCATTTTATACTTTTGCATTCATTTGTCTACGTATGTCCTTCTGTCAACCATATGAGGCAAGAGTAGCTACTGGTCCTGGACGCAGTATCCTCACCCTGATCATAACATCTTTTTTACAATTCTTATTAACCAAATAATTGAATCTCACAAATACTTTCTCAAAAGATAAATGATTCATGTACCTCTTACCATAATATCGACTATTAGATGTATAATTCGATAGAAATGGATACTTTACCAGTCGGTAACTTTATTAATTGATATTTAAAGGTCACAGATCCCATCTAAAAAAAAACTTCAGAAAGTTTTTGCATGAATACACGTTTAAATGTATTCATCAAAAAAACTTTTTAAAAAATGCGAAACGTACCGGGTGATCCAAATAAGCCTCCCACCCCCATTTTCTCGGTTATTTAGAAAGATACGAAAAAAATTAAAAAATGCTTTTTGTAGGGTTTTTAAAAAGGAATCCAGACACATTAACAGAAAAACAACTGAACGTCAAATAAAAAAGATGGAGGCCTAAGTTATATTTTTTTAAATGGAAGTACCCAAATATTTTTCCATATTTGATTTCAAATATATATACTTTTTATATAGTATCTTCAGTAAATATTCCGATAATCGATTATTTCCCAAAAGAAAATACGTTGTTTAACAGATATCAAGAAATATTTCCTAGGTGGCCGTGATAACAAAACAACAATTAATATTTTGACAGTTTTGCTCATTTAATAATTCAACAGTTTGCCAACAACTGTTACTTTTGAACGTTGCTTTGTTGGCCAAAAATAACCAATATGAATAATCTTATACTTTAGGAGAAAAATACGATATGGTAAACTTATATTTTAAAAATAATAAAAACGCTTGTTCTGCCCAGCGAGAATATGGATAATATATCTGAATAGGAAATTGCCTGACAGGAAAACTATTAAGTTGGCAGATAATTTATTAAAACATACAAGAGAAATTCAAAATAAAAAGAAACGAGGAATAGTCAACGAAGATAGAGAATTCAGTATTTTACTCTATTTTCAAGCGAATCCAAGAAATTCAATATGAGACGCAATGAGTTATTTGAATTTTTCTTATGGAACCATACAAAGAACTTTAAAAAAAACATAAACTTAAGGATTATAGTGTATTGCCTGTTCAAAAATTATTCCCTCAAGATAATGAAAAGCGGCAACAATTTTGTAGAAATATGATCAACAGGTATGACATTGATAATAATATATTTAATAAAATATGTTGGACCGATGAGGCATCATTCAACACATCTGGTATCTTCAACATAAGAAATTCACATTTTTGGTCTTCCGAAAATCCTCATATTTCTGAAGAGATTCAATTCCAAGGAAGGAAATCCATAAATGTTTGGTGTGGAATAATAAAAAAATTATAGGACCTATTTTTCACGAAGGCTCCCTTAGAGGACCATTGTATTTAGATGTGTTAAGAAATGATGTAAATAATTTATTAGAAGAAATGCAATTGCAATTCGATGTTATTTGGCAGCAGGACGGGGCACCCCCACATAATATTAATGATGTTACAAATTACATAAACACAACATATCAAGAATGGATAAGAAAACGAGGAACTATTGCTTGGCCACCTCGTAGTCCGGACCTAACTCCATTAGACACGTTTCTTTGGGGCCATTTAAAAAATATTGTTCATAAAGAAAGAAGCAACAACTTGGAAGAAATAAAGGAAAAAATTAGAAGAGAAATACTAAATTTGAATAATAACAAGGCTGTTATGGCAAATGTAATGGGAAACTTAAGAAAACGATACGTTCTGTGTATAGAACACAATGGAGGGCACATAGAGAATTTTTTGTGATATTTTATTATTAATTAACTAGTGATAAATTATTGTTAATTTACTACATTTCTGTAGCCGCTAAAGAATTTAAATATTTTCATTTACCACTCTTATTTTAATGGATAATATTATTTTTAATAAATTATCTACCACTTCAATAGTGTTCTTTAGTTATTTTCTATATTTGTAGTTTTTTTAGCTGGCTGGGCAGCATAAGCGTTTTTTATTTATTTATTTTTTTTTTCAATATAATAATTTAACTAACTGAACATAGTTTCATGAGGATAATAAAAAAGAAATTAAATATAGGTAAATTAGGCAAAAAGTTAATAGTTATAATAGTCAAACTGTCAAACTAACACTTTTGTTTTACTATCACAGCCACCTAGATAGTATTTCTTTATATCTGTTAAGTAACGTATTTTATATTGAAAATAATCGATTATCGGAATATTTACTGAAGATACTATATAAAAAGTATATATATTTGATATCAGAATAAGACGTCCTATTCAAATATGGAAAAATATTTGGGTACTTCCATTTAAAAAAAAGTAACTTAGGCCTCCATCTTTTTTTATTTGATATTCAGTTGTTTTTCTGTTAATGTGTCTGGATTCCTTTTTAAAAACCCTACAAAAAGCATTTTTCACTTTTTTCGTATCTTTCCAAATAACCGAGAAAATGGGGGTGGGAGGCTTATTTGGATCACCCGGTACCTTTTATATAAGTATTTTAATAGCAGTAATACTTTGTTTAGATAAAATTTACTGTGCGTGTGATGATTACGATCGTTTTACTTTCATAACCAGCCGTCAGATGTCCGTATAGCTTAACTTGCATCACCCGGAGGTATTTTGAGAACTATAGGAAGCAATTTTTTGAGTACCCGCCTTCCAGCGAATCAATAATTCTGAGGAGGCCCAACCCGCAATAGCATGTTCATTCATCACAAACCACAATTATTTTTGTTTGGTGTAATTTACTATAAACGTTATAAGCTAAAATAACATATATACGCTTAAAATGATCGAATCAGTACTACTATATTCGTAACCTACCTAGAAATTATGCAAATAGTCCCTCCAAAGGCAGTTTTGTACACATGCACTTTTGTAGAAAGTAGTATTTATTACAGCTTTGGATTTCCATGTAAATAATTAAATGGTTCGACATTTACTTGATGAAGATCTACATATGTTAAAGGCGATCTCAGAAGTAAAGTAAAATGCGTTTCATTTCACTAATAGTTCTATTTTTACATAACAATAAAATTATTGCACCACACAATGGCGTCACAATTACATATTAAGTACAAAATTTTCTTGTAGTGAACATCTGAAGAAACCACTGTGTGATGAAATAATTGTTATGTAAAAATAAATATACTGTTAATCAAATAAACAAGTTTATGGTTGTGTTCAGGTCCATGTAATGTTTGTTTCATTTTATATAGATAAAAGATGCGTCGACTGTGAGACGTTTTACTTGGTAACTATGAAGAAATGTATAGGTATACACCATATGCAACATTGCATGAGTACATACATACCTACATAACACTGGTCAACATTGATTTTATTGTCGTTTATATTAAGCTGATTCCGCATTTGCTATCAGTTTTGCTATATTGGATCTAGTTTTTTAGATAATACATTTTCTCGTAGAAAATCAGATAATATACAAAAAAGAAACGAAAAAAAAATTAATGGCAAATCGTAGTAAATCGCAAATTAGGTAGTATAATCACAAAGTTGTCTCAAATTATACAAAAACTGAACAAATGAAAACCAAAAATCTTTATTCCAGCAAATAATATAAAAACAAAATAAAAGATAAATTAATTCCCTAATATTAATGCTGGGTAAAACGCCGTTTGTATGATTTTCTTTTATGGGGGTCTTTAGGACAATCTCGTTGGAGGATCCAACAAAGTTTGCCATTTTATATACCGTATGTCCCAAATTCGACGCTCACCATTGCGATATCGGAAACCATACGAGCTACAAGGTTGGTTAAATGGGATAAGTTTTGGCAAATTTTATGCTGATTAATTTATGCCGTTAAGAAATCACTGCTGACGAACCGTTTTTGGGATTTTCCAAAAAAAAAAACGAAAATTTTGTGATTTCTCTTTTTGGCTGTAGCCAAGTAATCCTTGGTCAGACAGGTTTTAGACCTTTACATTTTTAAGACACTTTTTGGAGACTAATGTTTTGGTGTAGAAACGAATGTTCGATATTCTTTTGTTTTCGAGATATCTGAGGCAACTTATGTTTTTATTATGGCAGCCATATTGGATTTTTCGTTTTTCAGATTGCTCTTAAAAAGAGCCTGTGATACATATCACATGCTGAGGAAAAATTGTTTCTCAAGGGACTAATTAAAGAAGAGTTATCCATTGCTTAACAAAACAAAATAGTAGGCCATGGAATATCAAAAAGTTATTTTGGTTTCATAGATGTACCTAATACCAACCATTATAAAAAATAACAGTAATGTTATGGTTACCAGTTTGACATGTTTAAATAATTTTAATTTTCTGTTAATATACTGAACATAATCGATATGGAGAAATTTTTTTAATAACAGCAAATTAATGTAATAAAAAAAATGATAGTAAAGAAATAAGAAGATTTAATAAAACTGTACAATATGACCTCCATTTAGCTGAATATATTTTTGGAATCTACCCCTAACTGAGCTGATTACTCTTCTGAGAGTATTGGTATTTATTGTGCCGAAAACGTCCCTAACTCTGTCTTCTAAAATATTGATAGTTTCTGTGCTTTCAAAATCATACACTTCATTTTTCACCGTACCCCACAAATAAAAATCAGGAGGTGTTATATCAGGCGAACGGGGAGGCCACAGTACTGGTCTTTTACTTGAAATTATGCTGGTACCAAAATTTTCCTGTAATATTCGTCTAACATTATTAGGATTATGTGCAGGGCAGCCATCTTGTTTGAACCATAATTCGTTTAATTCTTGTTCTGTAAAAAGCTGTCTTATCTTGGGTAAAACTTGATTTTCTAGAAGTTCACGATAGGCTGCTCCCGTTAAATTGTTGTGAAAAATGAAGGGACCAATTAAATGGCGATCTAAAAATAAGAATTGAGGAAAGGTTTATAGGCAGATCATAGAAGTAGAATAGGAGGAGAAAAGGTAATACCTATCATGCCTCACCAAATTGAATCCATACCTAGTATCGAATCTTCTTTGCGTAGTTACATGCGGATTTTCTGTGGCCCAGTGGTGATAATTGTGCTTTTTAAAGTCTCCTCAATTTGTAAAACGACTTTAATCAGTCCATATAACTATCGATTGAAAATCATGTTGTTCTTCACATTTCTGATTAAACCAACGGAAAAATTCAAGTATTCTACCAAAATCATTATTGTTTAAAGCTTGGACAATCGTAGGTTTGTACGGATGATATTTCCTTTGTTTTAATGTCTTGTGTACAGTTGTCTTAGGAATATTTATTTCTCCTGCAATTTGTAGCACTGATATGCGGGGATTATTGTTAACAACTTCGAGAATATTATTTGTGCGATCAACATTATCAACATCATACCGATCTTTTTAATTATCAAAACTCCCGTAATTTAACAAATTGCTTACAATTCTTCCAAAAACTATGCCGATGCGTTTTGCGAATTTATATTTACTTTTAAATAACATTCTAACATACCAAATGTGTCTTCATTTGAGAATTTGTGCGCCATTTTGCAATAATCACACTCTTGAACAGTAATAATAAGTAGTACTCTTGAACAGTTTACAATAATGCCACTAGTATTTAGTGAACAACTGTCAACTAACAGTAATGTTTATTATTTGTTTTAAACCACAACCTACTAAATTTTACTGAAAGTTATGTGTGAATTTGGTCGTTTTTAGAAAAGCATTTTTCAAATTTTACTAATTACTAACTACTTTGCATGCAAGAATGTCCTTGATGAAGAGGATTTCTTTGTCAAATTTTGAACACTGTATTGACAATTTTATGACAAATAAAACCTTTAGTGATCGTCTAAATATTGACATTTTTAGAAAATTGTACACATAAAGCAATTTACAGTAAATACACAGCCAAAAGGAGATATCACAAAATTTCCTTTTTTTTTTTTTGAAAAAATTCCAAAAACGGTTTCAGTTAGCAATGATTTCTTAACGGACTTATAATCAGCATAAAATTTGCTAAAACTTATCCTATTTAAGCAGAAATGTATCAGGCAGATGGGATGAGCACCGAATTTAGAGACACACGGTATATATCCTATCTGCCTGATACATTTCTTCTAAAATATGAGGCGAGCACACATATGAATACATACTTACCACTACACACAAGTCTCCTCCACGGCTTGCACTTAACAATGAAACAAGCGAGCGTTATATCTGATGAGCTAGCGTGTTGTAGCATATAGTAACAAGCTTGCAAATGTCCGTCATTCTATTCAGTGCCATACAAAAGTTATAACGGTCTGATATTGGGCTGTCGTTAATCAGATATGTCATATTGCGGTAAAATCAAAATTTGGGAGTTAATCCTGAGCCTAGCAATACTTCTGTGGGAAAATGGGTGTATCCTAATTTTCTCTTCTGGGATCGTTAGAGGGTCATCTTACAAGTTCTTACACGGGTGCTTGCACGTTATCTGGTGCGTTTCCCCGTAATGACGTCATTAAGTATGGCGGCCGCCCAGTGTCAGTCGTTACACCCACAATGAAAAGGTTAGGTCTGCTCATATTTTTATTCTAAATGCATTTACATGAAGAAATGGCTACATTGCGCGATGTTGGTACTGATTTCATGTAATAAGTTGCTTATAGATTATAATATTGGGCAATATTTAATTAATACTTTGTTTTTTCGTTGGAGACTTGAGGTTAGAAGACTGATCTGTGAATCCTATAAAGCTCTCTCATTAAACAATGAACAAAGTTTCCCTCACCTTAGAAAGACATGTGTGATATGCAATAAAATTGGTGGTGTGCGATTGATCGGGAACAAAGTCAATATTGCAGTTGCAGTAAGAAATAACGATGTTGCTGATCACCTTAATATACTTGCTAATAATAATTATGGCGTGTAACATGATAATAATCATATTACAAATAAGTGTTGTCAGGAATACTGCCATGAAAAATTTGTGGTAATCGTGAATCACTAAAAGTATTTCATCATAGTGCTTTAGAATAGTAGGTACTGACAAAAAAATCAACAGTGTATATATTCACTCGCTCATTCCTATCTCGCTAGTTTATGTACAGTCGAAGGAACTCTTTTCAGCTGTTTTCTAGACTCGATCCCTGTGTAGTGGCAGTCAGACAAATGTAGTGGTCTTGAGCTGCATTGGTTTTTCTTGGACGACTACTTCTAACCCTCTCAGATGCTGATTCAGTATTTTGGTACCATGAAACAAGTCGAGAAATGACACTTTGAGACACATTGAACTCCGTAGCGACCTCAACTTGATTTCGCCAGCATTTCATTAATACTTTCATATTGGTGGCAAGGTTTTATATTGTTAAAAATTTTTTTTTAAAGATCTCAATAATTGCCTGATCGGATGTGAACTGGTACTTCGTATGTCCCTACCTTTCTGTTCAATGTTGTACCCAACCGGTAACTTTTAGTAGATACTATATACGCGATATCGGTACTTTTCAATGTATCGCACATCTCTTTGATGATATCTAGGGCTGTCAAAAATGTTTCGTGTGACAGTGGCGTACGCGAAATTAACTAATACGAGAAACAATAAACTGTTACAATTTATAACAATGTATGTAAAACTGACCCTCTTAACTAGCTTGATGAACTAGCTTACTTATTACAAACTGGAGAAGATGTGTAGCCATTTTGCAGCATCAGGTATGTTTCTATGGTTGTCTCCATGAGTGATGTTCGCTTTGGTGAAAATATATTCTTATATTTTGAAAACGTTCGTTCGACATCTACTGATGTAATACACGCATACGTAAAATAGTCTTTGAACGCACTTAACGGATCTGGGGCTGCACCATCACATATTTGTCTTAATTTGGTGAAACCGGTATCTTTATTTAACACACTTGCGAACTTTTCTTTAACGCGCTCATTTGTTGCGTCACCTATAGCGTGTAGCAGTAGATTTACTTCGTCCACTATTTGCAGTGACTCCGTTAACGACAACGAACTGTTTTCTAATTTTTTTATGCTTTCATGTAATGGTTTATAGTTCTTCGCAATATTTTTTAAAGCTGTTTCAACGGAAATATCCTCGAATTTTGTCGGGCTTTCCTTAATAGCTGCAGCCTCATCTGGATTGAATTGTAGTATCACAGCTTTTATTTGTTGGAAATATTCAGCATAATAAAAAGCTGCCTGCAACCATGTTCCCCAACGTGTAAGAATTGGCTGTGGTGGTTCAGGAATACCGGGATACTTGCTATGAAATGCACGGAGACTTTAGGAGATTTAAAAAATACTTCTTTTGTACTTGCTATTAATGCATCCACCTCTGGAAAACCTTTTCGAATAGTTTCTGCCACAAGATGTAAAGCATGCAATTTACACGTAACATGTATAAACGTACAATCTTGTTCTTGCAAAGAAAGGCCTACCGAACGCATTGTCACAGCGCCATCAGTTATAAACATCAACACTTGACTTTTTGACAGTTCAAATTTTTCTAACGTCTCCAGCACTATCCTGCTAATTGTTTCGCTAGTACACTGACTTAGTCTTGTGCTAGCTAGTAACAGTGGAACTGTCGGTTTAAGAGGGTCCAGTACTCGTACTATAAAATTTAAAATAGATTTTTTTTTACAATCTGTTGTCTCATCAACAGATAACTTCAGCCGTGTATTTTTTAATTCACATTTCATCTTATTTACCATGTCTATGTGTACAGTTGGTAGATAGTTACATAACGTTGTGCGACTTGGTAACTTCACCTGGGCATTGTATTTATTCCAGAACTCTCGAAATGGTTGTTTATCGAGTATGTGCAGCGGAACATCACAGGCAATCAGCATTAATAATAAATCAAACATAAACTGTGTTGTCGAAGGCACGCCATCTTTTAAATTTTTAGGGTGTACACTATTTACGTGAAGTCCACAATCACACTTATCCCAGCACATCAAATCTTTCTCGTACACTTTACAAATTATTTTAGCACCATCATAGAATAAATCCGGGAATTCACCTATGAATTTATTCACTTTGTCAGCAAATGACCGTTTTCTACCCCTGCGTACGTCTGCCATGCTTTATTATTAAATTAATATCAACAATACAGTACAACAAATAATATAAAAACACAAAAACAATATGCAATACGCCCAAGTGACTTAACGTGTACACAACTCGAAAGCTAATAATAGACTGGACTGGAGAAAGAGTTTCGCGGTCAAGGTGAATGCCGGCGACGGTGAGTACATCTGAACTCTACGACCATGATACACAGAAACGATTTGCAGCTTTAATGATATCCTATGACTGAATTAAAAAACCACTAATATTCCTCCAGCAATTGCAAGTTGCATTGAATAGTTGTTTGTCTACCTAGTGGAGCAAAAATATCCTTAACTTTCTGGGAGCAGTTTACGAATATATATTCGTTATTGGTATTTGACTTAATACCTATTTATTTAAAATTTTATGAAAATTGATCGCAAATGTCAGACTAGCATATTTAACAGCACACCTAGATTTACTTTAAGGATTGAAAATTAATAACATTGTTAAAATCTGATATTTGATTTCCGAGTCTAGATACATATCTATAAATTTGTCGATATACAATAATTGTTTTTCCAGTTCGATCTAGACACGGTACGGTACAGATAAAAACTGACAATCTAATTCAGTAAATTTACAAGTTCTCGTATTACATAACATCCAACCTTATGGTCAATTTATTTTTAGAATAAAAAAATTAAAACAGTAATTCAAGGTCATTCGTGACGTTATTTATTAATTTGTTGAACAATGGGTAGCCGTTTAACAAACGTGACATATGCTTTTATTATACCGGGTCTCTGCGCAAAACTTTGACTTCAAATATTTCGGACACTAATAATAAGAAATAATAGTAATAATAATAATCGTCTTTATTTGAGTATACATATAGGTATATTAATTTTTATTCCTGAATTTTTCAATTATTCAATAAATTGAAAATGGTCACAAATAGCCATAGGAATGTACGTACAAAAAATGTTCGTTTCTCAATCCTATATCACATCGTCCAAAAATATACAGGGTGTTCCATTTAAAATAACAGAAAATTCAGTTCAAAAAGTTGTAAATTTAAAAATCTTTGAAAAATGGCCGAGTCATCACACAGATGTCTCATAACTAGTACTAACATATTTTTTTCTTAAAATCGATTGTGATTGTAGTGATATTTTTATTATACATGAGTAAATGGCATAATTTCAATAAAAAAAAAATCGTTACATCGAAGTGGTTGGGAGAAAGTCAATAATAATACGGGAGTGAAACGAGGCCACAAGGAGGTTTCAAAAAGTGTTCTGATATACATGGCATTTCATTTTAAAAAAATGTTACTTGACCCTGTACAATCGTCTTGGCTCACCCTGTATATTCGAAAACAATTTTCAGTTATAGATTTTTTGTCTAGTTTACTTATGTTTTTAAATCAAGTTTCTAGCTATCCGAGAACTCGAGATATCGAAGTCGGCTGCACTGTTTCCCACCCTGTATATTAATACTACACCTTGGGAATAGTTCATGTAAAACAGAATACTACTTTCTTAATTTAGTCGACGTTTCATTATGTTCATTAGCATCCTCAGGACTGGTTAAATTGAGTTTTTCTTGTTCATAATCCGTAATAAAATAATAAACAGAAGAAAACTGGTACAAGACATTTATTTATTTATTTGTTTATTTACTTATTTATCTATAATTACAACTACACAACAGACAAATTCAATTACAGGGCAGGAAATTACAAAACGTAATCGATACTAATTAACTTGACAAAATAATTTAAATATCAACATAGTCCATAAAAAGAATATGACTTTTTATAACCCTATTATTACAATTAAAAATATCGATGTTTTCTTGAGCCGACGTATAGTTTGGACACATGGTGTATAAAGGTGATTATTTTAACAGATTTGTTCTCGGAACTGGCAAATAAAATAAACTACTAGAACGAGTTTGAAAATCTGGATTATGAAGAGAGAACAACCTAAGTAATTCTGGAGTGGACAGTCAGTTTGGTTATTTCAAATTTTATATAAATAAGTATTCAAATCATTCATGTGAAATCTTTGTAATAACATATTGTTTAAAGTGCCCTTGCGGATTCCTGAAATTGTTGTCATTTCAACAGAGTTAAAACCCTGGTACTGCACGTATAGGCTTTTGTTATTTAAATAGGATTAAGGAAACTTGAAGAATCCATCACTAAGTCCTACATCGCATAGATTATGCAACAATATACAGGTTGACTTTTTTGACCGGCCATTAGAAGTATTTTGAGAAAGAAAAAACATATTGATCTGAAAATTTGGCTGTGGGCATAAACGGCCAGCATTTATTTAATGAAAATATTTTTAAAATGGTAGCATTTCCGGGTATCCCGGAAGTTTTGACCTCAACTTTATTATTTTAAATGGAATGACCCTATTTTTTTTTTTGGATTCTACGTTAGATTCTGAAGTTCTTTCGCTAAAGGTTCCCTATGCCTAAAATTAATATTTTTTGAGATATAATTTGTTTCCCTAATTAATAATTGATAACAAAAATTAATATCTCAATAGCGGTTAACGTTGATATTTGTATGCAGGTAAGAGAGAGTATGTTGAAGTTGCCTATCATGTAAAAAAAAATTCAAATTTTCTTACAGTAAATATTCTAGATGACGTCATCTGTCAAGTACACAAAAATGGCAAAAAGTCTTTTTTTTTAATAGCATGCTGCCTATTTAAATTCACTAGTCGACTGAGAAAAAAAATGCGCTTCTAACCGTGTATGGTCTCCCTATACCCAAAATGTATAGTTTTTTAGATATTCGAGATTATTTTTAAATTATCCATGAAAATTGAAAAGCGTTGGCATCTAGTAGTCTCTGACAATGGTTCAGCATTAGTGACAAAACTAGCTCTAAAAAATATGATAGATCGGAATTATTAAGGAAATGACAAATATTTACTCAACATTAAAGAATTTATTAAATTATTTTTAAAAAATAGCTAAAAAACAATAAGTTAAAATATTAAATTAGTTGTTCAAAATGTTGTTCGTTAATTTCCAAACACAAAAACATTCTTTTTTATTTACTGCCTGTGTAGCAGCATTATAAATTTCATTCGGATCTAAAGCTTCAATTGCTCTAGTGACCTTAGCCAAAATTTCTTGTCTATTATTGACCGGCGATCGATAAACTTCATTTTTATACGACCCCAGAGATAAAAATCCAACGGTGTCAGGTCGGGAGATTGTGCAGGCCAACACCATGGACCCAATCGTCTTATCCATCTGTCTTCAAACATCTGAGTAAGCTCGTTACTGACTGGTACACTGCAATGAGCTGGAGCTCCATCTATTTGGTACCAACATAAAAAATATTGGTTTAGCGGTAAATTGTCTTAAAAATTACTGAGTACGGTTCTTAAAATTCCCAAATATTTTCGACCATCTAAATTTTCACCATAAATGTAGTAACAGGTGCTATATTTCATTAGCAAACAAACACATTAAAGTTCAAGATGTATTGAAAGTTTGACTGTCGTACAGCATGTGGATTGGTTGCTCCAATGATACGAATTTCTTTGATTAAAAATACCTTCCTTGAAATTGAGGATCTTCTTGCGTTCAAATCAATATTGTTTCGCAAAATTCTATCCTGCGAGCTGGGTCATGATGATAAAGCTCTTGGACAGTAGTGAATTTATAATTATGAAGTTTATGTGTCTTTAATATCTTCTGTATGGAACTATAGAAAATGCCCAAATCGATAGCTGCTGACGAATCGATGAATTTGAATAAGCATGAAAATATCCCAAACCATTAATATCATTATCTAGATTTGATGTGATAGGTCTGGGTGAAGCTTTCTTTGCATGTCGGCTGCCAAATCTGACAAAATTGCTTTGTAGTCTTCTAAATTTTTGTCAGGTCATTGGTGGTAATTCAGTAATTTTCTCGCACTGTCCATGAATGTTAAATAAATTGTAAATATCAGAATTTGAATAATTATTTCCCATTTTCTTAATGAGATAGCAACGAATGCACTTTGAAATACCAAACACAAATAATGCGTATTATCTGTTACAATTTTTGTTGAATATTTTGTCTTGTCAACAATTTTGTTATTAAGTCAAAGCCTACCTACTAAAAGATCCATGCTTTCTACAGTTTTCATCGATAATATAAAAAGAAATTCAAATATCTAAAAAACTATACATTTTGGGTATAGGGATACCATGCATGGTTAGAAGCGCATTTTTTTCTCCGTCGACTGGTGTATTTAAATAGGTAGCATGCTATTTAAAAGAAATTATTTTTTGCCATTTTTTGTGTATTTTGCAGATATCGTCATCTAGAATCTTTGTTGTAGGAAAATTTTAATTTTTTTTACACGATAGGTTACTTCAATACTCTCTCTTACCTGCATAGAAATTTCAACGTCTTACTGTTAACTGTTAATGAGATATTAATTTTTATGTTTTGTACCTGTTCTGCTAAAATTTTCGAAAAAAAATTATACCCCGAAAAAATATTAATTTTAGGCATAAGGAACCTTTAATGTGTGGCTTCGTGGTCTAGAGGTAACGTACTTGCCTCGAAACCTCGGGGTCCCGGGTTCGATTCCCGGTCGAGGAACTGGGATTTTTCTGTGAGAGAGATTAATCGTAGTATACTCGGATATTGGGTGTGTGTCCATTGTCTCTAAATGTGTAGCCCTCTCCCGCACAAGGTCATTCCAGACCTTCAGGGATAAAGGGGGTTGTAATTTCATGTGGTGTTATTATTATTATTATTAATAAAAGAACCTCAGAATCTTACGTGGAATCCAAAAAAAAATTAAAAAATAGGATCATTCCATTTAAAATAACGAAGTTGGGGTCAACTTCCAGTATATCCGAAAATGCCACCATTTTGAAAATATTTTCATTAACTAGATCCTGACCGTTTATGCCCACAGCCAAATTTTCAGATCAATATGTTTTTCTTTCTCAAGTTACTTCTAATGGCCAGTCAAAAAAATTCACCCTGTATATGTTGTATCAAATACAACATAAAACACATATTTGGTCTTTAACTTTTGAACGATACACAGCAAATCATCCGGTGTGTATCGTTGAAAAGACCGTTTATGTGTTTTATGTTGAGTTAGTTCCACAAGTGTGTCCCAGTAATTTGCTAGTATTTGTTAGTTTTTCGGTTTGTCGTTATGCGACCTGAAAATTTTTTTCAGTTTAAGATCTATTGTGATCTATCAGCTACACGGAAGTACATCAGGTGATCCAACACATCATTTACCGTGTGTCCCAAATTCGATGCTCACCACTGGGATCTCATAAACCATAAGAACTACAAAGTTGGTTAAATGGAGTAAGTTATAGGATATTTACGCTGATTTAGAATCACGGCTAACTGGGACCGTTTTTGATAATTCCTGAAAAACCGAAAATTTTCTGATTCCTTTACAATCGTTTTTCTTAATTTAGTCCCTTAAAAAGCAAATTTTCCTCAGCATGCAATACATCATTAGAAAGCTCTTTTTAAGCGCAATCGAAAAAACGAACAATCCAATATGGTTGCAAAAAACAAGAGTTATCTAGGGTACGTAGAAAGCAAACTATAAAGCATTTATTTTAGCAGTAACTAATGTCCTAATAATGTAAAAGCCTAGAACCTGTCTGACCAAGGGTTTCTTCGCTAGAAAAAGAAATCATAAAATTTTCGCTTTTTCAGAAAATCTCAAAAACGATGATTTTTTAACAGGTTCGGCATCCGCATAAAATTTGCTAAAACTTACCCAGTTGAACCGACCTTGTAGCTCTTATGGATTCCGAAATCCCAATGGAATTTGGGACACAAGGTATATTTCATGATTATATAAGTATGGCTATTTCTGATCAAGGCAGATTTAATTGGTATTTGTGCCACTTTCTAATGTAACTTTTTTATAATTACAAGAAGTACTAATTAGGGTGGGTTCTCTAACATAGTTTTTCTTTGTTTTGTGATCCAATACTATTTATTACATATGTATATAATAATGTTATGTATGTAGTTCAATAATAAATTGTATTAATCAAATGTAAACAAACAGATCTAATACCACAATTTGTTGTGAGAAATACCTTTTTAAATTTCTTTTGGTATTATATATTAACGATATCATCATCAATTAACATCATTAAAAATAAAAAAGTGTCTGATGGCTTTCTAGAAAAAGGATTTTGTACTTATTTTTAAGAATCATTATTATTACACATTGAAACATACCTTTTATTTTGAAGATTAACTACCGTTAGTTCTGAAAAGGTTTGTTTTTCATATACAAAAATCAATAAAATAAAAAAACGGTAATAGTAAAACTCAGAAATAAACAAATTCAAATTTGACAGCTGACATGCAGAAACAGGAAACCATGAAACATGTGACAACGACGCTAGTCAAAAGCGTTCGATCAAACTGATCGATATTATTCTCGCTTGTTACTGAGACATTTTTTTTTTTTTCGTCAAGAAATAGGTTTTCATATAACGCATCAACAACGTTTGTCTGAGATATTTACAGTCACATATAATGGACTTCTATACGCTGTCTCCCTCGTTTTATTATTTTGTAAACAAAGAACGCTTGAACAGCGTACGCTGTAGATTAAAAATAAATTTGTGTCGTAACGGCATTCTTTCGTGATTTCAATTATACCTATGTAAAATTTTGGTAAGCGGTTAGAGAACTCGTTTCGTCATACTGACAAAATCATTTTAGACAAAAACTGACACCAACTCATAATAATATGCCTAGAAAACATGAATTTTCATGAAATATTAATGTTAAGGATAGGAAAAAAGTTTTTGTTTGGAATTACGAAATATCCCCATACACTAAGCGTCTTGAAAAAAGTTTTTTTTAATTCTTGAATTTTTGTCAGTGCAGTGCTTAAAAAAGTTATGTCGTGTGCATGTCTGCTGTCATATCGTGTGCTGTCATCACTAGCATTTTCTTCATGATTTTCACAATTAACATTATAATATACTCTGAAGATAAATAAGTGACATGCTATTCGTTCAGCATCGAACCAGAAAAACATTTTCGGTTCGTTTTAGTTCGAGGTAATGTGTGCGATCCCTAACAGCGCAAGAAACTAAGTAGATACGTCAGAATACATAGTCATTTATTGGATAATAAAAGGTTAAAACCTCAGTAATTTTATTAATTACGTACGAGTCCACTTATATAGAATACTCAATATAAGTAATTTAAAACCTTTCAGGATAATGCATTTTAAAGACTTAATCATAGTAATTATGACAAGAGACCTCAATTTCATCGAGAAATCATTAAAGTACATAATTAAACACATAATCTAAATTAATTTCGTTAATTTGTTCAGTATTTCATACAAAAGTTGATGTATATAAAATTATCACAAAATTAAATAGCTCTTTCACTTCAGCAAAATTCGTATAATACGCATTTGAAGTACTACAATTTTTAGATGTACTTTATTAGAAGAATAATGGAAAGAACCGGATTTTCTGATGCATTGCAACTTTTAGGAAACTCAAATGACCAAATTGGAATAAACAGAATAACAATATGTTGAAGAAACAAAATGATTAATTCACACTAGTTTTAAAGAGCATAATATTAAATATGGAAGAACAGTTTGAGTTGGTTTTTAATTTGTTGCTGAATTTAGGTGGATGAAACCAGATGAAACAACTATTTTATATTCATCTCTATAGAGAAAGGACCCCGGACAAACATGATGGGCAATTGCTAGTTTTGTTATATTTTGTAACTGATCAAAATTCTCCATATACCCAGTCTCCAAAAATTGACAGTTTTGCAGCAAGGGATCTCATATTACTCTCTTTTGGAGCACTGCATACAACTTACTGTACTAAGAGAATATCATGTAACTTTGAGCATTAACCAAAACCCAACCCACTTCTAACAACGGTTTTTTCTCAAAATAACCCTTGAAATCCGCTAAGCCCTACACTTCATGACTGAAAGTGGAGTGCTTGATTATTGCAAGTCTCCTTGTCTCAAATGTCAAAATGCTTGATTAACGAACCTCTCATGATCTATAGACGGACTACGCCAAATTGGTATTAATACCATTACTCACGCTTTGTGCCTTTTGCCGTGGTTGCTTGTCAAGTGAGATCATTTGATAGAACTTTGTACTACGTATATTATTGTTATGATTTCGTTTAAAGTAAACTGAATTAATGGCTTATCAATTGATTTAAATCAGTCGCTAGCACATGAAATCCATATTTACGCTTAACCTATGAATTTAATGAGTGGAAGTTTATAGGGTCAAAGAATACATTCATAAAACATTATACCGTATACCCCAAATTGGAAACAATCAACACAGCTACGGACATCGGTGCAAACGGAGTACTACGCACTGTACTTTCCATCTATTTCGTAATTTTTGTTCCAGATAAATTTCATTCTAGATCACATTTCTTTAGCTACGCTGCGCTGATGAGGAACAATAATTCCGAAACGCCAGTGTCCGTTGTTGTTTCCAGTTTGGGGTATACGGCACAAAGTTTTTTTTTATATAAATTTAATGTTCATCTATTTATTGTATGCTCCGATTTATTTACTATAGGTACTTTAAAGGATGTCTAATTGATTGCAGATTATTCGATTTTAATAAAGTAAGTATCCACATTTACATATATTTCAATTAAAATAAAAGTAATTAAGTTAAAATATTGAAAGGCAAATCAGGGAGGGCATTATATGAGCAGGAATAAACTGGAATTAATTTTAATCTATTTAATTAGATCTCAGAAATCATGCATAATTTGCACCCCGCGAGAGATTGAGCGTTTGCCGCCATCTTGAAAAATATCCGAGAGAATAAAATTGTTTTAAATATTTGCAAATATCTCGATTAGGGCCAACTTAGCAGAAAAACATGTAGTTATTAATGTTAAAGATGGGTAAATTCTCTATAAAAAATTGTCTATACATTTTTCTTCTCGGGCTGTCTGTTTCTGAGAAATAGGCGTCGAAATATGTTTTACTAAACGTTTACATAAAGCCGAACGTACTACTTCATTCTCTATCCCTTAACTCCTCCAATTTCGGGTACCAGCTTGAAATTACTTCACTGTTTAATGTTTTTTGTCGCTATATATGAGTTTTGTTAAGTCCAGTCAAGAAAATATTTCGTTTAGTGTATTCGTTTCCACACCATCTTGAAATAGTGTACTCGGCGCGTTTTTTTATGTGATATTCACAAGAGGCCTAGTCTCCCAAGCCATCTTACATTTGTTTTGTAGTCGATGGTTCATTTATTTGACTTTCTACATAATCTCTCTCATTTTCGGAAGTTGACTGAGAACGATGAAATACCCCAAAGCGTTTTCTGTTTCATTATTTACTCTGTTCTCGCCATCTTCGTCCAATTCATACACGGTCACATTAATCGAACAAGATTTTCCCTGGCAGAATCTACAAATTATTAAATAGCGTAAACCTGCTTTGCACCAACTACAATCTGCATTACGACCTTTGACGCATTTACAAGAAATGAGTTTTAATAACTCCTGAGAGGCTGCTTCTTATAGAGTGTGGATTAGTGTCAACCCATTTTTTCTATCCTCAGTCTAAAGGTGATTTTTTTATTCCATACGATTTCTGAATTAGAATGTATAGGAGTGATGTGAGAATTCGAATTAAAATATTCGTTGAGTATTTGCATACCCGGAATGTTAAGAGTATTAAATAATTATACGAATATTAACAGATTAAATACACCGATTGAAAATTACTGAGGATATTTTGAAACTGATAATCGTTTCGAAATTACGAGTCGTTTTGTAATCGTATTTCGGATTAACTCGGATGAAAGCTAAAGGCAAACGAAATACGAAAAACGAAAGTGCTGTGCGGTTGACGTGGAGTGGAGTGAACCAAACTGAGTGAAGTTGTTTGTGAGCCCATAAAATAAATAAATAAATGTGAGACTGACCACTCAGTTATGCTCATCGAGTTATACGATAAGAAATTATGTAAATTCCTTGCTCCACCTCCCACATCCAGCACACATGAGCAGCGCGTGCAACACAAGCGCCGGCCATAATCAAAATTTAATTCAAAATCTAATCTAATCTAATAAGAGATTCTGTCATCACGGCACGGCACACAGTGCAGCGATCTTATGGGGCAAATGGACAAAAATCAGAACTCCAAAAAAAATCAGTAGTATCATATGATTTATTTACCATAAAATTGTCCGACATTAGTCTACATTTACATCCACAAATATTTATTTTACAATGTAAGGTTAGTAAAAAAATAGTGCATGTAAACGTGCATGTATATAATACCATGAAATATTATAAATTATACTTTATATTAGAAATGTTGACAGAGAAAGAGATGTAAAAGTATACTTAGGATCCAGAAATATTTACATAATATAAACAAAAAAAATGTCCCATGTCTATTCTGCCCCTGAATCACTTTCACTGTCATCGCTAACTTCAAGAAGAGTTGTGATATTATATGCTGTCAAAGGCTCTACTTCGTCAGTTAACACAAAATACTCTTTAATGCTACTGTCATCAGTCATATTTTTTCCTTTTTTTGGAGATTATTTTTCTGTGGAAAGCTAGTAAAGGATCTGATGTTATTGTTGAAATAAGAAAAACATGTATGTTATAGGTATAACTTAATTTTAATATCCTATTTGTTTTAAATTTGCTTATATGAAGGTTTACCAGGAAAGCGTGGGCGATAACCGATTACGCAGTATTTCAATGTTGCTGACATTATTTTAGCAAGTGTTTATTTTTCATGTATGTCTTAAAAGTAGTTCTACAATAAACGTTCTCTAGTTAACAACTGTTTTTTTGATTGCTCTCGCAAATATATAACTACCTTCCACGTAACATTCAACAGTTATGATCAAACGATTCATCAAATCAATGTTGGATTCCGTTCGATACTTTTTTTCGAGTGTGTGCCAATATTTCTTTTCTAATTTCCTTATGTCGAGCCTCTAGGCACTCTTCTGACATTTCACTAATTGGTGTATTGAATTGAGAGATGACTTCATAACCGTGAACCAGTATGTTATGGATAGTCATAGGCATATTATGCCACGAGTACTCTTGCAGATACAATTCCCTAGTGTTCATGGCAAGTTTGTTAAATTTATTTACATTAATTTTTTTCCTTACAGTTCAAAATTCTCAAAATTAGGTAAAATTTATAAAGTAGTGTCTCGTTAAGGCCGGTAATTTTGGCACTTATTTTATATTGCTCGAAAAATTTTCTAGCTGTATTTCTGTTATTGGAACTACCAGAACCTTGTTTTCGTTTGTCTATATTGAGCCCTAACTGTTTTTTTTAAACTCACTTTGAATTCGTTTTTTTGGTTTGTTCTTTCAAATCCTTAAATTCCCTTGAAGCTCGCCACTTTTTAAAAGTAAGGTGATATGCTATTTTTAAACAACATTCCAAGAAACGAATCCAACAATGTAAAGTTGACAATCCGTATTTATATTTTTCAGAATCCGCTACAAACTGAGTCAAGTCAGTTTTATTCATCTGAGTCGGTTTTGCTCCGCATAGATAACAAGTAGCAGTAGACTTCATTTCGGTCACAATATTGCATACACTTCCGTCAATCATTGGAAAGTGAAATTCAAAATCTACGTTAAATTCTCTTTCGTCAATTGTCATGCTAATGTTTTTAATATCTTTAAAACAATTTTCAAATTTATTGTATTCTTGTTTAATTATTTCCTCGTTTTCCTTAGAAGACATAAATTTAAGTGGTCGACAATATAGCGACGATGACGAACGTGGATTTTTCCAAACCACGTTTTAGAGGATTTGTCCATAAGCATAATACGGACAAAACCTATAAAAAACATAAATTCGTCAGTTTCAGATTCTTTTGAAAATTTTTGCTTGTATATACTGTGACTGGAACTTCCATCTATGCCCCATTTACAGACAAGAGTTAAATTTAATGAAGTAATGCTATGTATATCTACATCATTAATAAGATTGCAAATACTATTAAGAGTTTTATATAACATATTTTGAATATTAACTTCAACAGCAGTCTCAGAAGCGGATGATATCTCAATATATGAGTGTTGTTTGAACAGATTAAATCTATATAAACTAGGAAAAGTATCTCTATGTACGCTATTTACAACAGTCCTTAATAAATTGTACTTGCGTTCAGATAAGTCTAGATCTAAGTAAAGAGCAAGTGCTAGCTGCAAACTCAATTCTTTCTTTACTTCTAAAAGTCCTGTTGAAGTTGATGGATCAACGATACTAGAAGCGAACTGTAATTCCGCACTACCGAAGCTTTTTACCAATGTTTCCACTTTACGTTTTGTTTTGACGGAACACTCTTCGAACTGCTTTTGTGGACGGCCCCTGCCACTAATTGAGGTAGTCGAACTGATATTGGTAGATTTTATTAAACTTTAAGGGATTGAAATTTTCTTTCTTTAATAAATAGAATCTTGAACGTGAGCACTTTGTCCACCTTGATTTAAAGTTAGCACATACTAATTTAGCAACATTCAGTAGTTCTGGAGCGTCAGGGTTTGTAATGTTATACGAGTTCGTAATACATTGCTTTATTGCAGTAAATTTGTCTTTATCTACTGTTGACACCCAAACTTCAAACCATTCACCATACGTAAGAGGGTGACCTATAAAGGAAAAAAGGCTTTTTATACAAATTTGCAAATATTTGCACAAAATCATATTATAGCTTTAATCTATACTAAATTGACTGCAAGATAGCAGAAAGTTGCATATATACTTTTATATACTTTTTTTTAAAGCTTACAGCAGTTAAAAAAATCAATAAGAATCAAATTTTACACTCGTTTATAAAATTCAAATGAACAGGTTGAAGATGCCAAATATCGAGATCATTATGTATTATTTAAATAGTTAACATACCTGGATTTATATTCTCCATGACCAAAATAGCACAAATTAAATACTGTTCAGCACACAACTATTCACAAGTGAAGCAAAATTTCAACTGACCAAGTAGGTAATACACTATGTTGAAATTACCTTCGATTCTGTCCAATAAACCCAACCCAACCCCACCCCCCACCCCCCGGATACCTGGAAATTCCAAGAAACGTATCTTGGAATAGCTTGTTTGGTTACTTACCTACTTATAGGGTAGGTAATTAAACCCAAAATGAAGGGTCGGTTTTTACATTTTTCTCCACAGGTCGCTGCACTGTGCGACATCAGGAATCGCGAGCAGTGCAGTCTTTCGGAAGATGCCGCAAGCCCATATGAAATCGAAATTGAATGATTAATCCGAATATTTTGATCATCTGATTCCGGGTAATCCGAATATCGATATCATCCGAATATTTACGTCATTAATGTATACGCAGAAAGCATGCAAGCGAGCTGCATATTTGGTTGGTGGTAATGATGAAAAGCGCGACTGCCATTCCGATGATACTCTCAACCTGACACGCGACATTTTTAAGTACTATCCTTACTAAAAACATCATATTATGAAGCGTATTTTAGTTTAACATCGAGAAATCCTATATAGCACATATTTAGGCGCCTATTCGAAACAAGTAGACGTACAACAAAAAGGTATGGAACATTTTTTGTAGAGAATTTATCAATCTTTAACTTTGATAAGTACATTCTTCTGTTAAGTTAACAATAACCGATATATTTGCAAATATTTTAAAAAATTATATTTTTCCGGAAATTTTTCCAAGATGGTGGCAAAAGCTCTCTCAGGGGGTGCAAAATTAGTAGGTAACTTCTGAACCCAATTAAATAGATTAAAATTAATTCGGGCTTGTTCGGAATTATTCCCGCACTTGGCTACTTTAGATGACCTACCGATTGCTCTATGATCTCTCATATTATTTTTTTTAATCACATTCTTAACATTGACCTATTTCCGCTAAAAAAGGCAAACACCTACGTCAGGAGATAAGCTCATCAATGTTTGTGTAAGCGCCGGCACCTCTAATTTGTAAATTTTGCCGAATCCCCTCTTTTCGTGGGGTAGGTATCTTTAACGTGCTCACATCACATGAAACTCACAGTTTTAAATTCCTTTCGAAAAATTGTGACGCTAGCAATTCCGTTCATCTACTATACCTTATCGACTGGGTGCGGTCCGGCTTTCAACACGGATGGTATGGGTGGAAGCAAGCACACGCTACTGTCTTTCACACCAACGAGTCGATCGCTCATATCGAATAGATGACCCTTATTCCCTCATATTTCCTCTATTTCTTATATGTGCCCTAATTTCCATCCGTCTAATTTCATTAGTCATTAACAGGTCTAAAAATTTATTGGCAATTTTTTTTAAACACTCAAATCAATTAGTTTGATTTAGTAATCTAACCTCAAAATCGTTTCTAAACATTATCTGAAATTAGCCGCATTATAATGTTTTTATATAAAATAATCTCCAACTTTTTTTGTGATTCATATTCCTAGCAACGTCTAGGAGGGTAATTTTGTATGATAATTCCTAATTTAATACAATTCGGATCGGAAAATATTTCATATTTAATTAGGCACCTATTTGTCATTGGGTAAATTAACGAAATACTTAACTGAATGCGGTTAAATTCCTTTATGAGAAGACCTGCCCAATTCAACTTATAATAATATGTAGATAAGAAGTCAAATAAATATAATTATTTCAAATCATTTATTTTTTACCTAATATCAATTTAATATGCAACTAAAAAACAAAGCATATATTACATATTTTTAAAGGTTATTGGAATACAGCAAATATTTGTAAATACGCTAACAAACAAGGTATAAATACTCATTAAACTCGTTTCTTTATTTGCGTATACCGGTCGGACAAACTACTTTTTTTAATCTGTATATTATGTTTTAATGGGACGATTTAGTTACAGGACAAGGTGCATTATTAAATAAATCTCTGGGCAATAACCCCGCATCTACACTTACTAGTTAGACGAGTTAACTTGTAATGACCCTCTTAATGTCAAAATTAAAATTATTGTTCTTCACGAGCACTTGTGGAGATTATCGCGGAAGATTTGTTTGTAACTGGGCAAGTTCATTTCTTTGACCCTTGTTAAATTGTTTAAACTGAAGGATGCACTTATCATCACAGATAAAATCAATTGCGTATAGCCGTAAAACAGTAGACGCATTCTAGACGATATTACCGGTGTCACTAATTCGTCTGGGGATTAAAGTGTATGTTGTTCAATCGTAATTAATTCTTCATTAATGTGATTGATACTAGTTTCTTTAAGTGTTGGCCAAGCGCCCCACAGTGGGACGAAGTCGTTCGTTTTGAAATTCTCTATCAATCAGCCGGAATTTTGATTTTTAGCTATAATTTTTTATAATTTTGATCTAAAATTGAATTTTTACTAAAGAATAAAATTTTTTTCAAATAAAATCAGCTGATTTAATTTGTATTTGAAAATTCAAGCACTTTGGTTTTTTCTTGTATTTATTAATTCATTATAATACCTTTGATAAGATATTTTTTATTTATCCATAGATAGATGTAAAAATAATAGTTACAAACTAGTACTAGTTTACATAATAGACATATAATATAGAGAAAAAAACAAACGCCAAGTAACATCAATTTGGCTGATATGCATTACCTTTTATAAAACATAAAAGTTGACTCTTAAATTGGATAACAGTATTACTAGTCTTAATTACGTGAGGAAGAAAATTGAATTCTACAACTCCTTTGTGGAACAGACTTCTCATTGTACTACCCCTAGAAGTTCTTTTAAAATAATAGTTATTTGCACTAGCCGTTCGTGTGTTACACATGTGTACGTCTGTAACAGACAACAATTGTCGTGTTCCCCGCTTTTTTTTTGCGAACTAACTGCTTTAAGCTTTTCCACATTAATTTTGGATTTGACTTATTACTATCTATATTTCTACCATAAAATATTGTTTTGTAAGCCCTATTTCTATTTGCAATAGCTTCCCGGCACTTATCATCTAACCATCTATTGTCAGCCACCTTTACTTTTATAATTTTGTTTGGTGGTACTATATTTAGTATATCTAATATGTTATTTACAAATGTCTGACTAACAATATTTACATCTGTGCAAGAATATTCCCATTCCTTTTCAATTTATAAATTTGTCATTTCATCAAAATTGATCCGAGATCTAATTTCCTTTGTTTGACATTTTATTAAATCCCTACCGTTTTCTACTTTTACTTAAATTATCGAATGGTCTGTTATGATATAATTCTGCTCTACATACGCATTTATTGTATAATCATTACTGACAACAAGATCAATTATGCTACTTCTTATTCTAGTAAAATTTTGTATAAACTCTTTCATGCCATAATTCTCAATACTTTCTTTAAACCTTCTTTTTACATAATCATTTTTGGAAAAATCAGTATTAACCATCTTGCCATTGCAAACACCTATTAAGAAAAAGTGTTATATTACCACTAGGCAATCTATAAACAGCAGTCACACTATATAGGGTATTTTTAACTTTTATATCAACAGATAATAACCAAAAATTTACATCTAGAATTAATGTTTTTACATTGTCAAATTTTATGCCCTTTTTAATGAATAAAAATACCCCACCTCTGTGACGGCTGCTCACAACGAACGGTGTTATACCCTCTTAATTCTAATTCACGGTCAATAAAATTTTCGTACTCTGATATTTGGTCTCTATTTTTATAATAACTTTCAGCGTTCATGCAAGACAGAAATAGCGCACTATCATTCTGTGGTTGCTATTCATTATAGGCTATCTTCTTCTTTATTGAATTAACAATTTTTAAATAACATTTACATTTCCTATCAAAAGCAGCATGCTGGATATTCAAGTTAAGATTTAGTTTTTCATTTGCTGTAACACAATTCACACATTTTATTTTCATTTCTGCAAGCACTACTGTGGCGTTCCTCTGCACATAGTGTACACGAAACCTTTTCTTTACAGATTTGAGCCTCGTGATTGTATCCTCCACATTTAAAACACCTTTTTTACCCAGAAATATTCATATATATTGCAGTTATTCCATCCGACGTGTAATACTTGTTCTTCCTTATTCTTTAGATGTCTAAATGTTTCAGTATCGACCTCTACAATCCAATTAAATATTCCTCTTCGCACTTTTATTTTATAAATACTTTCAAACCTAAAAGTGTCAGCTTCTTGAGGTATTTCATTTTGCCTAAGAATCTGCTCAATCAATTCCTTATCATCTACTTTATTTGCTAATTCTTCATCCGCAATACCAGTAATGATAACCCTTGGCTTTAATTTAACATTATTTTCATAATTATTTCCCAATTTCGTTTTAATGTCCTCCTTTACAGTATTCAGGGCTTCAGCATTTGAACACTTTAAAATTACTCCTCCATTGCGTGTACTTTTGTGGATATTTAAATCTACTTGCAAGTCCACTGGATTTATATTACTTCTTAAATCGTTTTTAATTTCATTTGTTTCTTTTTCTATTTTGGATTAACGGCTAAAACATATCCCTGTTTACCAAGAATTTCAGCGTACGTTGGTTGGATGTTTTCAGATGGTGCTGCTGATTTATTTTCTTTTACTTCCTTTATTTCCTCTCGCATTTCATTAATCATTATATTTTGCTGCATAATAACATTGTAACATGCCTCTAACTTTGATTTAAAATCATTCAAAATCTCTTTAATTCCCACACATTCACATGTTGTTGTTGCTTCCAACTTCGATCTTGTACTTCATGCCGTCATTATTATATTATGGCACTCGGCAATGTTTATTGCCGAATTTTGTTATTGACTGACAAATGTTGATACCTTTTGGGTCACTACACAATAACAATAAAACACTTTGTCCTTTGTCGGTGGAACTGATTATGGAATAATTTTGGTTTTTCCAGCACTATAACTGTTTATTGAGTTTATTATATTCCTCTACATACTTTTCTCACTTTATTTTAAAATTTTAAGGACCTTAAGCTCTGCAATGTGCTTGTTTACTCTTCGAAGGTTTATTAGGCACTAGCAGTCTAAAAGTAATTAAAATACTTTTAAAATTCTCTAAGCAATTCTAATTATTTAAAGCATTTTTAAATAATTTAAACATTGTCTTTTAAACACAGGCGTATATGACACGCAATACACCGATGTATTAGAAATTCTCACTAAACTCTGATACTATCTATAGAACCTCGACAATTGAATCGCTTAGATCAGAAAGGGCTTGAGTCACCAATTTTGATAAAGTGATATTATTGGAGAAAACTGTTCTTGACACGTAAATACACAATGAGTGAAGAAACGGCATGAGTAGTTATACTTGTGGCGGTCGAATTTAAAGGAGGTATATTTGACTGAGTGCAGATAGGGCATGATTCTGTGACTCATGCCGTTTCTGCTATCGGTATTTGTCACAACAACATGTAAACTGAAAAGGGCAAAATGTCTCAGAAAGACGAACTGGATCCAATTGCAGGTATTTACTTTCACATCACATGAAACAAAAAAATAAATATAATAAATGTTCTGTTCCTGCAAAAATCAGAATAAAAGCAGGTAGGCATACTTATGTTTAAAAATTGTTTTAGGTGTCCTAAAAAATGTTTTGAAACTTATAAAAAAAATTAACCGTTTTTATTCTAAGGACCACCAAGACATTTTTTTGCAGCAGTCGATACAAAAAGTAGAAAAACAAAAGCTTCGGCCAAGAAAGGATGAACCAAAAGCTAGGTTGTGTAACTTTAAATATTTCGTTTTGAGAGATGATAGTGTGCGCATAAATGTGAGCAAAAAAGCATTTGCTAGTTAAAATGGCATAACAGAAAAGAGAATTCGTCGTCTGTGTGATTTGCTTAAAGAAAATAAAAATCCTAAAGACATGCGAGGTACCAATGTGAAACACAACGCAATTCTAGCAACTGTTTGTGAAAAAATTCATGCTCATATTGACTCTTTTCCAAAGAAGAGGACACATTATTCTGGAAAAGATATCGTTTACCTAGATGCAAGGTTGGATGTGAAGCAAATGCATTCTCTTTTCAAGGAGAAGTATCCCGATCTTAATGTGAAATACGAATTTTATCTTGAATATTTCAAGGAGAACTTCTATCTTAGATTTGGACGACCGCAAATTGATACCTGTATAATATGTGAAGAACAAGGTGTCAAATTCAAATCTAGTTCTCCATTATCTAATAATGCTAAAAGAAATGCGGTGGCTGAGCTGATGATACACAAAAGAAGATCTAGAAAATTTTACACTAAATTAAAAGAGGTAACTGAGATATGTTCTGAGAGAGAGAGGATGTTTTGGGATTAACATTTGACTTTATGCAGAATTTACCTCTCCCTCAATTACCAGTTCAAGATATATTCTATCTGAGGCAGCTATGGGTGTATTGTTTTGGCGTTCACGATATGAAGACTGGCTTAGCAAAATTTTAGTTGTATCCAGAAGGAACTGCCAATAAAGGAGCAAATGAAGTATGCTCGATGTTATTGAAATATGTTATTAAATATGTCCCTAACACAGTCAGAGAATTTCATCTCTTTTCAGATGGATGTCCAGGGCAGAACAAAAATCACTCGATATCAAGATTTCTTCTTGGGTTAGCTGCCACTAATCGTTTTAAGAAGCATGATCGTATTTATGAGCCTAACGAATATGCTGATTTGATTAAAGCGGCAAGTTCAAAGTTTGATATAGAAATTCTAGAAACAGATGAAGTTTTAAATTTTAGCAATTGGTGGCCTACAATTTAAAAAAAAACGTGTTTATCGACTTGTTCATATGGCAAAGAAATACCAAAGAGCCAAAAAGAATATTTTGCTCCATCAACCATTATGCTTTTCACATATAGGGCAACATCTAAAGGCATTGTGGAGACACAACCTTACATAGGAGGTTTAATAACAAAAATATTTAATCTCATGAAGCTTAATGCAAGAAATATAGAGCTGCCTATAGAAAAAGCTTATGGAAATGATTATAAAATTCCCATAAATCCCAAGAAGATAGAAAATATTATGTTAATGATTAGTTACATCACAGAACCACATATGGAGTTTTACAATAAAATTCCTCAATGGCCGACATCACAAGTGGAGGATTAAGTCAGTACTGATGGCGAAAACTAATAGTTTTTTTAATGACATAATTTTGAATCCTAAAAAAACAATAAAAAAATAAGAAATATGTCTACTGAGTTTATCATTTTTCCTTTGACCCTACTGTAAATAATATTTGGTGCAGAAATGGCACGAGTCACATTTTTTTTTCTTAGTTGCTTCTTCAGTATTAAAAGCAAATGATAATATTATACGTTTTAGAAGTTCACTTTATCACATACTTCCTATATATGTAAATAAGTTAAAAATAATATTCGGAATATTCATTCGGAGAGGTTTTTTGGACTTTCCCACAAGTTTTTAAATAATGACTCAAGCCCTTTCTGATCTCACCGATTCAATTGTAGTGTCCGTCTGAATGTCTCAATTTACTTTATAGATATGACGAAAATTATTATATATTAGTTATGGTTTACAAGTGCATAATAGTATACAATACATGGATTAATGTTAACTTTAATGTTTTTTTATCCTTTAACGTAAAAAGCAGATACAAATTTTTATACAGCGAAGTCCTAAAGTCACCTCCTCTGCTATTTTTTGAGCTATTGGAATTTTTTATCGAAATTTTAAACGATATTCCCAGGCAGGTTAGGTACTTTTTGAGCATAAACTCGAATATGGATATTTCAATATGGCGTCTGGTCGCCATATTGAATTTTCCTGCAAGGTGGTATAGGGTTGTGTTACATATGAAATTGAAGGTTTTCATGTCGCCAATGTCTTTTTAAAATTCATGATGGATTCTCAAAGTGTATGGAATTGGCGGCCTAATCAGTTTTTTTTATACTCAATAATTGGGCACGTTTAAGTATCACATTTTACAAGCTTTACATTACGTTACGACAAATCAACTTATATATTATATACTTTAAAAAGAATAAAATTGTTGCATATTAGAATCTAATTTCAACCAAGAAAATGAAGACGTATACAGCATAAAATAAAAAACTATGTGTCAAAAGTTAAATGCAACCTGCCTTGCGAAATTATAAAAGAAATAATTTATATCTGAAAGGAGCGTAATTTACATCTACCAGAGTATTTATTTGCAAGTAATGGTACATGTGCATTCGATGTTTCTTCAATTTAATTACTGACATTTACAGAGGCAGTTTCAAGCTGTTCGCAGCGAGGAGTATTTGTCACTACATTCTACTGAACGTTGCACATTAATTGTCGACCAGGGCCGAGTGAAGATAACTACAGGGTATCAAGACTTGTATCTATGGTGGGCTATATTTAAAATTATACATTTTTTAAGCCTTAACCAAAAAACAAAAGTTGCAACTTTGATATGTGATGTTTTTTTCTTAATAGTCAAATTTTTAATTAAACTCTAAAGATTCAGCGAGGAACATTTTGAGATTAATAAATACGATAAGGATTCAAAAACATTGGAAAATAGAAAAATTATGGTTCTTCTTTAGCCATGCATGGGTGTAAGTTTTAGATATATAGGAATGTCTCGTTTAGATACTTTTAGGAAATCTCTTATTTTGAATAACGTACTTTTATTTTGTTTGCTCAGCAAATGCACCATACGAGTAGTTGACGTCATTACGAGCCACATATCCCAGCCATTAGACAAAATTTAGCAGGTCCATATCTTTACCAAACACTTGTGTCTTTACCTTTCAATTCATGATTCCTGGACTCACTTATTCAGACTTCCTTCCTAACAACAAAATTACAGACTGCGTGTTTGTAAAGTAAAGTTTAATAAATAATATGATACAGTCGGTCTCGGCTAGGTACATTTCGACAATATTTTCTCTCTCATTATATCCAATTGTATTATGAAGGAAATTTAATTTGCATTAAATATCTTTTTATGTATACCGAGTAGCTATTTATGTATATTGATCAGTAAAGCTGCAAATCGTTGCTGTGTATCATGGTCGTAGAGTACAGATGTACTTACTGTCGCCGGCATTCAGCTTGACCCCGAAACTCTTTCTCCAGTCCAGTATATTATTAGCTTTCGAGTTGTGTATACGTTAAGTCACTTGGGCGTATTGCATATTGTTTTTGTGTTTTTATTTTATTTGTTGTACTGTATTGTTGATATTAATTTAATAATAAAGCATGGCAGACGTACGCAGGGGTAGAAAACGGCCATTTGCTGACAAAGTGAATAAATTCATAGGTGAATTCCCGGATTTATTCTATGATGGTGCTAAAATAATTTGTAAAGTGTGCGAGAAAGATTTGATGTGCTGGGATAAGCGTGATTGTGAACTTCACGTAAATAGTGTACACCATAAAAATAGAAAAAATGGCGTGCCTTCGACAACACAGTTTATGTTTGATTTACTATTAATGCTGATTGCCTGTGATGTTCCGCTGCACATACTCGATAAGCCACCATTTCGAGAGTTCTGGAATAAATACAATGCCCAGGTGAAGTTACCAAGTCGCCCAACGTTATGTAACTATCTACCAACTGTACACGTAGACATGGTAAATAAGATGAAATGTGAATTAAACAATACACGGCTGTGATTATCTGTTGATGAGACAACAGATTGTAAAAAAAATCTATTTTAATTGTCATAGTACGAGTGGACCCTCTTAAACCGACAGTTCCACTGTTACTAGCTAGCAAAAGACTAAGTCAGTGTACTAGTGAAACAATTACCAGGGTGGTGCTGGAGACATTAGAAAAATTTGAACTGTCAAAAAGTCAAGTGTTGATGTTTGTGACTGATGGCGCCGTGACAATGCGTTCGGTAGGCCGTTCTTTGCAAGAACAAGGTTGTACGTTTATACATCTTACGTATACAGTGCATGCTTTACATCTTGTGGCAGAAACTATTCGAAAAGGTTTTCCAGAGGTGGATGCATTAATAGCAAGTACAAAAAAAGTGTTTCTTAAATCTCCTAAACGTCTCCGTGCATTTCATAGCAAGTGTCCCGGTATTCCTGAACCACCACAGCCGATTATTACACGTTGGGGAACATGGTTGCAGGCAGCTTTTTTATTATGCTGAATATTTCCAACAAATAAAAGCTGTGATACTACAATTCAATCCAGATGAGGCTGCAGCTATTAAGGAAAGCCAGACAAAATTCGAAAATATTTCCGTTGAAACAGCTTTAAAAAATATTGCGAAGAACTATAAACCATTACATGAAAGCATAAAAAAATTTAAAAACAGTGCGTTGTCGTTAGCGGAGTTACTGCAAATAGTGGACGAAGTAAATCTACTGCTACACGCTATAGGTGACACAACGAATGAGCGCGTTAAAGAAAAGTTCGCAAGTGTGTTAAATAAAGACACCGGTTTTACCAAATTAAGACAAATATGTGATGGTGCAGCCCCAGATCCATTAAGTGCGTTCAAAGACTATTTTACGTATGCGTGTATTACATCAGTAGATGTCGGACGGTCGTTTTCAAAATATAATATATTTTCACCAAAGCGAACATCACTCATGGAGACAACCATAGAAACATACCTGATGCTGCAAAATGGCTACACATCTTCTCCAGTTTGTGATAAGCAAGCTAGTTCATCAAGCTAGTTAAGAGGGTAAGTTTTAGATACATTGTTATAACTTGTAACAGTTTATTGTTTCTCGTATTAGTTAATTTCGCGTACGCCACTATCCCACGGAACATTTTTGATAGCCCTATTTATCAGTATATGATGCAGTTCTCATGTAGTACCCGTGAAATACTGTTCATGTGATATTTTATAACAGTAATGTATTTAAAATATCGTCTTGCATTTATAAATTTGGTATTTTCGTTTAATATTGAGCTCGATTATGACTAGTTATTATAGTTAATATAGACAATTATTACTAACATACGAATTAATTGTTAGTATTTTTTATAAAACTTAAGAAAGTCTTCTATTTTGTACAAAGCGTCTTGTATTTAGCCTGTCACCAGTATCAATATCAGTACTAAGGCGTCGTAGAATATTTCAAAGTAAACTAAATCAAATATTTAACCTAAAAAATATTTAGCTTCATTATATGTGGTAATGTATTTTTCACGTAACTTTTTAAAAAAGTGACAATTTCCATTTTACAGAATATGATGCTAACATGCAATCTCTAAATTACAAACAACGATCATGCGCAGTAATCTATGCCACGCATGATTCAAGAAAATATTCTACCTAAACTCGTTTCGTTTAGTGTTTCTCTTGTTAATATTGCATTTTCTCCTTGTTCTGTGTATTGTTATGTTTCGTATAGTGTGTTTTTGTGAACAAGGTACTTTACGTGATCATAGTAGTTAGAGTAAGAAAGTAGGTTTTAAAATAATAATTTTTGATTATATTTTTAATTTTCAAATCTCATCCTGCCATTTATGTATTTATATCAAAACTACAAACAGTGCTAGCCATGAGTTTAAGCAACATTAGGAAATAAAAAAGTTACTAGAGCTGTCTAAAATGTCAGATGTCATCTGCTTATTTTTATAAAAGTTACGTGAAAAGGAGTTTAACATGTAATATTTGTGTAACAGTTGTGTAGTATGTGGTAAAGTAAGATTCAAAAAATAAGTCATGATTCGCTAAAAAGGCATGCCGACTCAATTTTTATTGCTCTGGCGGAACTTCGGTAAAATTTAACGAGATATTGCACACGTGAACGCAATACTTCTAATTGGAGCACATACACGACAATTGGTTAGAGCTTCATCCCGAAGTCAACGTGGACTCACCGTCTATTGGTGCATAGCCTCTGCAGTTGGTCTGCATTCAGCTTATTGTAATGGGCCAGCCAGGGTCATCTTTTTTATAGTTCGCTGCGCTCTCAGATAGTAATAATAATAGTCACACTTGCCATCGCGTGCTCTGACCAACTACACCACCGAATCAAATGTACCGATTCTCTTGTACTATTTAAAATTGTCGAAGGGGATGATCTATAGGGGAGGGCGTTGAATGAGCTTATGAAACTTTTATGGTAAGAATTGGCGTTTTAAAAACAAAAATCGACCTATCCACAGTGGTTCGAATAAATAAAAAGTTGACAAAATTCAAATTTTGTAAGTATATTATACAGCTTTCACATTCCAAGGGTACATTAGGGTATATCTCAGGTAATATTTCCCGGAATATCAACCCCTTTGTTAGAGCAATCTACTTGCGGTGACCTCTCAAACATGAATAATTGTTAAACTACGATTTTACTTCACTTTGTTGGCAGATTTCAACGTGTGACTGTGCTTCAAATACCTGTGCTTTTGGTTTGTAATTTTTCAAGAAAAACTTTATGGCGAGTATTCTATGTACGTATAAAATATTTCCACAAATTTTATTTTGAAGCACCTGATTTTATTATTTTTTATAAACGTAATTTCTTTTGCATTTTGTAACACGATTAGACCTGAAGAGAGTTTGCCATTAAAAGCTACGGATATTTTCGTTCTAAAATATACTCTAGATATCTCTCTATGTTGCGGTTAAATGCATTTTTGCTCGAAGTTGTTCTATTAGAAAAAAATCACGTTTTTTTTATTTCGATACAGGGCGCTTCAAGTTAGTTTCAAACCAAAATGAGATAGTGTTGTTGCCATCAGTAGTATGGCAAACGCTATACTATGTAGACTTAAAACTTTGCACCTGTAGTACATATTGAAGCGATTGCGTCATCCCACCTCAAACTACCCTAGCTTAAGGAACCACCAAATTTTAATTTTTTGGGTTTAGAATGCCTACAAGAAGAGAAAAATCTGATGAAATGCGTGTAGCACAGAAGGCTCACGTGGTGGATTATCTAGTCAATCACTATGGAAAGGCAGGGTATGCGCAAGCAATCATTCGCATAAGGAACGCTGCATTTGACTTTTGCAACAAAGTTTTTTCAAGACTGGACAAAGGATTCCGTCAGAGCATGGAAAGTAGCTTGACAGCCATTTTGATGTTGACGAAAAGAAAACCCAGAGGATACTTATGAAACTGTGTAAAGTGCTGAACCAAACACATCACCGGGTCGTGGTCGACTCAAGGTAACGTTTGAGAAAAGTAGGTCTGTTCATGCAATTTTAGTTCACGGTTCCACAGTTATAAAGTTCGCCTTATTGCCGATAGGTCAATTGTTCGAAGAAACGCCAGAATCCCGAAATAAAGATCTTAAAATATATAGGGAACATCACAGCAGAAAAATATCTCAAGTTGCAACGAATCAAGACCTATTCAATAGATTATTGATTTCATCAAATCCACTGATCACTTCTCTTCGCAAACTTCCCCAGAAGAAGAAGTCAAAGTTGCTACCTGAAGTTTTTAGGTTCGCAAAAGAGCCCACAATTTCATCTTCTGAGGAGAATGTGACCAGATATGCCGATTCCTAAAGTGAACGTGAAAGTGACACAGACTCGACTGATACCGATAAATAACTGACATTCTCTTTTGTATTAATAAGAGTATACGCATCTTTTGTGTTAAAAAGTTATATACCTCCTTTAATTATTAGTATTATACTACATTTTTTGCATTATTTTTCTCGTAGTTTGTGAGTAATTTTAAATAGAATGCATGCAAGGAAATACGTATATTTTCACTTTGTCAAAAAACTACCCCCTAAAAAACCACCCCTGTGTTTGATATTTTTTTATTATTTTTTTCATACTTCATGAGTCATTTTAAATAGGTTGCATGAAAAAACACGTGTAAATAGCCACTGCCAAGTAACTACTTAAAACCCACCCCAGATTTATTTATTTTTCTCAACATTTTTCTCGTGATATTTACGTTATTCTTGACTTATTAAGACAATAATCAGGTTTTTGTCAACTTCTTTCTGATTTTGGAGCACTGTGCTATCTGAAGATTTTTTTCCAAAAAATGTTGTAAAGTATGTATGTTATAAAAAAAACCGTTAAATTTTAATGATAGTGAAGTATAATATCTAATTATCGGCAAGAAATTTAAACGAGGAATTGCAGGTCAGTCAATCGAGATGGGATATATTTTGCAGACTGTTATTTTTTTGTAGGACCTATACTCTCAGAGAAATATGCACGCGCGGAATATTCGGCAAACCCTGTATAAATTATAAATAATTTTAATAACCTTTATTTCAACTAATAGAAAAAAAAAACAAAAACCTGCATGTAATAATAATTTATGGCATTGTAAAAAAGCTAATGTGTTCTCAATTGGTTAACCGAAATTAAAATAACTAACTCCTTAATTTGTACTTATCCTTACATCTAATTATTACTAATATAATCAATAAGCAATGGCAGACAATAAATTGACATGAAGATTATTACAACCTGGTGTAATAATTTCCATAAATTAACCTAAAACATGATATACTAAGGACATTTCGCCCAGAGGTGAATATGAAGTGTTTTAAAACCTAAACCATCGTACAAGAATTTCAAGCAAATTGAATTTTACCACTGAAAGAAAAAATGGATGAATAATACCACCTAATTGAATCAGAAACACTGTAATCTCCAGTATTTGCGCGAAATCCCCAAAATTAAATGTACTTACAATATGTTAATTCAGAACCGCTGCCTTCCAATAAAATTTATGAAAATAAAAAAAACCTACGGGTGTTGTTTAAATACTCGAGGGCGATTGTAACTTGTATAGTTAATTACATGGAATTTTGTACGGCCTTTTTAATTATAAATGGCCACATTTAACAACACGAGGATAATTTTAAGGACATGAGGTGTCTGTTAAATGTCGCCAGGCAATTTACTTTAAAGGCTTTTATTTTATTTTTAGTTCTTGCACAATTATAAGCCTGATTAATAGCAAACCAAAAAGCAATATTAATATTTTACCGTTTTACTTACGAGAATTCCTAAGTCAGGCCTTAATAAATAAGTTGTAAATTAAGGAAAATTATTTTCTACTTTCTATGAGTCGTGCAACCTCTAGTTTTATAAATAACATGCAACTTGGGTATGTTTCAAACAGATTTGAAATTAATCAGTAAGCTTGGCCAAGGTCATTAATCCTACAGAGACGTACTGGTTATGCATCATATCATAATACTTGAATAAGTATAATAATAAAAACAAAAATATTTTATATATTGTGATGTATGTTTTTGTACTATTTCTTTCACTTTAAATTCTTTTTTATGTATTTCCTTATATTTTGTAAACTTAGTGCTGCATATTATTATTAAACTGTTAAATGACGTTCACACATGTACATTGTATATCTAAGTGATAGCTAATAATAAATAAATAAATAAATAAATAAAATAAATGGAAATAAATTTTATTAATACTGGTACACTTTATAAAAATATGTACAAAACTCACCTTCTTAAGCAGATTTATGAAGCAGCTTGGTTGTCGTTATCACAAACTGAAGCACTTCTATAATAACTATGTAGCATCACATATGTTTCTACAGTTGTCTCAGTAAGCGATGTTCGCTGTGGTGAAAAAATATGTTTGTATTTTGAAAAGGACCGTTCGACATCTACGGAAGTAATACAGGCATAAGTAAAACACTCTGTGAACTCACTTAACGCAGCTGTAGATGCACCATCACAAATTTTTCTTAATTTGGTAAAATCAGGATCTTTCCGTAATACATTCTCGAATTTTTCAATAACGAGCTTATTTTTTGCGTCATTTATAGTATGTTGCTGTGTATTTACGTCGTCCACTATTTGCAGCAATTCCACTAACGACAACGAAGTATTTTGCAATCTTTCTATTGCGTCGTGTAATCCTCTATAATTGTTATAAATAGTTTTTAAATCTGTTTCAAGGGAAACATCTTGAAAGCTTGTCTGGCTTTCCTCAATAGCTGCAGCCTCGTTAGGGTTGAACTGTAGTATCACAGCTTTTATTTGTTGAAAATATTAGCATAATAAAAAGCTGCCTTCAACCACGTTCCCCAACGTGTAAGAATCGGCTCTGATGGTTCCGGCATATCAGGACACAGTGTGTGAAATGCTCGAAGCCGTTTGGGGGATTTGAGAAATACTTTTTTTGTATTTGCTATTAATGCATCTACCTCTGGAAAACATTTTCGAATCGTTTCTGCTACAAGATGGAACGCATGCACTTTACACGTAACATGTAAAAATCTACAATCGTCTCTTTGAAGAAAATCGCCCACCAAACGCATTGTCGCAGCACCGTCGGTCACAAACATCAATACTCGTGGCTCAGCACAGCTGATGCGTGTTTGCATCTTCGCAGTTGTATGTATATAAAACGTTGTGTACAACTAAAGTGAGCAATTATAGATGTATTTAATCCTTGGTCAGACAGGTTTTAGATTGTCACATTATTAGGACACTTTTTAAAGACTAATATTTTGGTCTAGAAACGAATGCTCGATATTCTTTTGTTTTCGAGATATCCTAGGTAACTTTTGTTTTTCTTTATAGCAGCCATTTTGGATTTATCGTGGTACTATTTATTAGTGCTATTAATAAGGAATTTATTCATATGTCGTTTTAAAATGTGCGATAAATACAAACAAAATTACAGCTAAAAGAAAATAAGAAAATACAATTTTGTTCTAATTAAATGTTAAGAAGTAACTAAGGTGGCTTTGAAAACAATAATATATTTAGCTTGTCAAACATTTGTTAGTTTACCGGTATTTTTATTGTATCTTGTTGTAACAGGCTGAAGGGCCTCGGTCGATGGCCTTTTGATGAAACCAATAAAATACTTTTATTATTATTATTATTTATTATTGCATCTTTAAAAATTGTTTAAAATTCTTGTTAATTGTGTTCAAAATGCCGCAAATTTATACAAGAGATGAAAAAGTGGACATGTTTATTATTTATCGGGAATGTAGAAAAAATGCAGTTGCAGCTAGATACCTTTATGCCGAACGAGAGACAATGCCGAACGATAGACAATGTCCAGCGAGAAATTATTTTAATCGTCTTGAAAATCAATTCCGAAGTGAGCCCAACAATGATCCCGAAGAAAATTTCATTCTTGACGAAGGAACGGAAATTAATGTTTTAGCTCGAGTAGAAGTTGATAAGACTGTTTCTTTAAGGCAAACTGGGTTTGAATTAGAAATTAGTCACCAAACAGTAAGCCCAATTTTGCAGAAATACCACTATAAATCTTTTAAATACCAATTCTACCAGCACTTGCACGAAAATGATTACGAACGTAGGATGGAATATTGCAATTGGATTTTGCAGAATAACGTACAGCCAAACAATGATTTTTTGGGAATGATTTTATTTTTGGACGAGTCTAGGTTTACAAATTTGAGATTATTTAACCGACAAAATACAAAATAGTGGTCACAAGAAAATCAATATTTATTACGGGAGGGTAACTTTCAAGTGCGGTTCGGTTTCAATGTTTGACTTGGAATAATCGGTAGTAGAATCATTGGTCCAACAATATTTGAAGGACCCTTGACTGGTGCCAGATACTTGCGATTTCTGCAAAATGAAATTGAGGACAGTTTAGCTGAATTACCTTTCCATTTACGACAGGGAATGTATTTCCAACAAGATGGCGCTCCTCCCCATAATTCAAGGATAGTAATTGATTACCTTCAACTGAGAATCGAAGAAAACGTATTTTCGACGAATGGTCCTGTGAGATGGCCTCCAAGATCACCTGATTTAGTACCCTTTTGATGAACTTTATTTGCCCATAAATCACGTAATTTAGTATTTTTGACGGGATTTCGATTTTTCTAGCATTACACGGGTCATTTAGAATAAATTAGAACCGTCATGGCACCCTTAAATGGAAAACTAAAAATTGTATTATAAAAATTATTGACGTTTGAAATGTCACTTATTTGGTATCGTTGAATTTAGAAAATTATGCAGAATTCAAAAATGGAATAATATACAGGGTGTTCCATTTAAAAATCGAAAGTTAGTGTCACTTCCGGCGAACCCGGAAGTAAAAGAAAAAAATCTCTTGTATGTCAAAAAGTGTCGCTTATTATGTATATAGGATAACCCAAATTTCAATCAACTATCCTCAAAATTAAACGAGGAAAGGGGGTGTATCATGAGGATATTTTACTGACCAAGTAAAAAATACTTTTAACAGTAATAGCACCTTCTTATAATACCTACACCCAACCCAAAATTACAAGGCCTCTCACAAATAATTTTTTTTTTATGTTTATAGTAGCGTTACAGAAATACTGAAGTTTTTAAAAACTCAATAACCTTAATGACTGAACGTCCAAAAAAATTTTCTCCTGCTGCGCGCTATCCGTAAGGATTCGCCTCCAGACCCCTGCATCTTGCGACCAGTTTTCAGCACTATTTTGTCTCGCTTACATAAATGTCCACGAGCCGCCACTGATCTCTAGCGACTACCACTTCGTCAATTCGTGTTTTTCTGCTGTTAAATAAATAATGGAAGTCGATTTTAATTTATTGAATGTAATATATTGCGATTTTAATGAACTGCAGAGCGTTAATTTTAATGTTCCTAAAAGCCATGCGGACCCTATCAATCCTTTAGAATTTTATTCACATAATGAATTTAAAATATGTTACCGTTTTGAAAAAAATATTTATACAGTGCTTGACAATAAGTTGGCATAATGCAAATTTCTAAGATAATTTTGAAATCATATATCTTCTAAATGATTTGGAATATCGAAATACGGTTTTCGGGACTTTTTTGGAAATTTCGTTGACAATAACTGGCCTAAATAAATATCAGTTTTCTATTGTACTCAAATATGGCATATACAGAGTGTAAACTAAACCCGTTACAAACAATCAAAATTTTATTCTTAATGAAAATTTAGGAAAACCAAAATCGAGTTGTGTTTTTTATACCAGGGTAATCTACAGACCAGTTGCCAAATTTTTTAAAACTTGCTTGTTTTTGAATATACGGGATTTTTATTGAAATTAAGATACTTTTTTGAAAGACCAAGGTAAAAAATGATTTTCTTTTTTTATTATCAAGTAACCTGAAACTGTGGCGAGAAGCCCTAGACAAATATCTCGAAACAGTTTTTTATTTATTTATTTATTTATTTTTTTGATAGGTTGGCTATTACCAAATTTATAGGGTGAGCCAATTTCGTTGTAATTATACGGTAAATCCCGATAAAGCATTTAAAAACCTGCAGTGGTAACAATCAGTTGGGCTGGGTATTGTAATAATCAAGTCACCTTTGGAAACAAAAAATGCATCGTTTGACAGTCGCTAATGCAGCATACAGGTGTTTGTGTTGATAGTTTCGGTTAAAAAATATCATCTTTTCATAATAAAAAGAAGTATATATGCCACGATTGACAACAAACGAAAGAAGAAATTGTATTCGACTTTTAAATGAGGGTCTATCTCAACAGACTGTTGCTAATATATATGGTGTTACCCAAAGTATGATTCAAAAGTTGAAAAGGCTAATTTGACAACCTAGCAGATGCTGGTAGGTAGTATAAAATTTGCAATAAATAAAAACAGGAAAAGATAAGATACAACATATCTATATATCACAAAGGAACACAGATTTCAAAAATGTAAAAAATATAGGCTGTTACATTTAAAGAAATGTAAGCTTGGTTTGTCCCGTTTTTATAGGACCACTTGTATATTCTTTGCAGGGACTCTAAAAGAGTTAATTTGATTCACTACAACTTATTTGTACATTTTTTTCCAACTCGAAAATTAAACAAAACATAGGGGTGGGCCTTTTCGTTGGATAACCCTGTACATTTCCAACTTCAGAACAGGAGATTGTACGTACACGACATCTACAATATTGCAGTTTCCAGATATTACAGATTGCATGTGAGAATATAAAATCCTAGTGGAGCTTTAGCAGAGGTATTTAGAAATATAAAATGCACGTTTTCCTATTTATGTATAGGGTTATTCATTATAAATCGCCCCCTTATCAGCGTTATTATTGCCTATAGAAAAAAAGTTTTAAATAAAAGTTGTGTGGTTATGAGTGACTGAATTGTGTTAAAGTGCTATCAAAAGTACAGTAGCGCGCAGATTTCAGGGGGATACAAAAAAATAATATATTTTTTTAAATGGGATACCCTGTATATTATTAAATTTTTGGAATAATCCTTTGTTCCTGATTTCAAAAATATACCATATACCGTTTTTGAGTTATTAAACGTGGAATATCTTAGTTAAACTAGTTCTGTAAATATAGAAAAGTTAACATTATTAAAGTGAGCTATGAAAATGACAACTATTATGTTTGATAAATGATATTTCTTTAATGAAATAATCAAAAGGTGTGTTTTTTGGAGAGCTTTTTTTGTCGATTTCTCCCTATCTGGGTTATTTATTTTTATTAAGTTGGGCGCCACCTGACTTCTTGCTACGAAAATAAGTTTGTTTCGTTGCCTTGGTATCTGGTAGCAAGAATGGAATGTTCTCAGGGTCGTTTTTGATTGTACAGAGAGACAGGGTAGCCTGTTCTTGACCTCTTAAAAATTTTATATGCCTTTAGGCTACGCTGGGCAGAGCTGAGTAGGACTTCAGCAACTCCTCTTTGGCGGTCCTGGCTTGAAGGACTTACTACTACCTTAGATTTTGTAGTTGAAGGATTTTAATCAAACGGCTTATGCTTAGTTTTTATTTATTAGGGCTTAAAAAAATTTTGCACAGGGATCCTGGGCAATTTGGCTTTTTCTAGCCTGAAAATGACTTTAGGTAGTACTGAAAATATTTTTTTCGGTCTGTTTTTTTAGGTGAAAATAAAATTGAACGGGGCTCTCTGCAAAAACGTCTTTTACTTCCCTGTAAATGCTTTTAGTACAATGAATTTTATTGCTTCAGTCGCTGAAGGCCAAAAATTAATTTGGGGTGCTAACAAAAAGCAAATTTTACATCGTAAAAATGCTTCTATATAGATGGCTGAATTTGAATTAAGTTATTTTCCAAGTGAAAAATAATTTTGGACAGAGGGTCCGTTACAAAGTTGTAATTTACTAGTGAGAGCTGATGATTTGTTAAGACTAAAAATAAAATTGGACAGAGAGTCCTTTAGATAAACGTAAAATTCACAATCACAGAACACTTTGGAAAAATTTCTGAAAAAATTGTTGTAATTCAGCAGACTAGACGGCAAGTTGAACTACAACTCAGTTACTACTAGCCTGCCAAAAAGTTTGCGCAAGACTTCACAACTTTTCTTAATAATGGGCAATTTGTAAAACAAAGAAAAGTTTTTTTTTTTGTTAAAATTTTCGGATCGAAAAAAAAATGTTTTAGCAGTGTATCTTTTTTATACTGAATGCAATTAAGTTAAAATAAAAATAAATTTATTTTCAAACGACTAAGTCGTGAATCATTGAAAATTTAAAGATTCGGTGTCCTGCCGAAAATAACAAAATGATTTAGATGAAATTTTTTTTTTTTAAATTTGGCTATCCTTAAAACAAAACATTTTAATAAATTCTGAAACTTTTGTGGCAGCCTAGTAAACACCAAGGAAACTTAGAACTAAAAAAAAAAGAATGTTGTGTCCTGAAGCTTTAAATTTGAAATAAGTTAAATTTTCTAAAATAAAACTGAGGTTCGAGACTATCTCAACACACCTAACTTCGCAAAAGAAAATATTTTGAAAATGATTCTAAGTTCCTAAGTATGTAAGTTGATTCCTTACCTTGCCCTAGGAGGTGTCAGAGGATGATGTTCTTTGGCATAAACGCTTAATTTTTTTATTTTTAGACAGCCCACGTCCGTAGGAGCCTGCTCGAGTTTTTTTAAGTTTAATAAATAAAGAACAGGTTGTGTAGGTTTTTACAATAAAATCTGAGGACGGAAGACTACTCAAGTCAAAATCCACGAATGATAAAAGCTGTCGAAGACTTACTCTTGGTTCTCTGTGGTGAATGTTTGAAAATTACTTTATACGTGGTGGACGCCGCGCCGTCGTCGATTTTTGTAGCTACCAAAAATTAACCGACCCTTGTGCGTGGAGAAATTTCTTAGTGCCTTTTTGGTGACTTTTGGGGCCCGTGTGAAATGTATACCTGCGAAACAGCCAACGAGGAACTGTCTTAAGGGTTCTAGAACAGTTATTTGAAAATGGGATTCACACCCGGTTTTGAGTTAATTTTTTTTGTTTCGCGGAATGACATATGAACTGTATGAATGCAAGTGGTAAGATTGTCTGTCTTGAAAATAAATTTTATATTTATAGTAGTTGTGTTGCCATCTATTACGATGTTAACATGATGTCATGTTTTCAAAACTGGGTAGTAACTATAAAATCTACCGCGCCTGAAAGCTCCGATACGCTTTCGAAATCTGTCCTGGCTGGTCGGTTGTCTGGTGTACTAAACTCCAATTTTACAAGTTTAAGTCTCTTATATACAAATCTAGCGGTTAATGAGGCGCCGTGGAAACAATGTTTGTTCCTGAAATTATTATTATTTTGTCTAAAACTATTTTACTTTGATATTGTTATTTATGTAATTTTACTTTGTAAAATTATTTTTTTTGGGGTGCGCGACTTTAGTATTTTCGTAAATTCTGTAAAGTAAAGGAATGCTGATTCAATGGCGTGCATGCGTAGGAAATAATAATATAATAATAAAGATAAAATAATTTGATTAAGAATACCCATTAACTCATATTGATGATTATTAATATTTTCTCTTATAAATCGATACATTTCATTTTAGGTATGAAAAACAATCATTAGGGAAAGTTATATTGTTATTAAATACATTTATTTATATAATCTGAATTTTAAAAACATTAAACAGTATATTTATTATTTACAAATATAGGCATTGATTAAAGTTCTAATTAAAAAAACGTCGCAAATGGATTATTTGTTATTTTCCTTATAAAAAATTGTATTTACAACACCAAAAAAAAAAAAAACTATGAATATCTTTCTTACTGGCTGGTCTGAGACGTTTTCTCCCGATGCTCGAAAATATCTCCTGCGTGTTATGCAGATTATACCATGTTTATAGAAATAATAAGATAAGTGGATGGTCTAAGATCAATTGCATTTCAAGTTCCGTGGCAAGGGATGCTTTTACTTTCCCGTGGTCCTTGCTGGGCAATAACAATTTTCTAATGAGATATCGTATTTTTTCTATGAATAATAGTTTTATTTCTTTAAATTGTTATTGGCCAAATAAAGCAACATATATTATAAAACATTTTCAATGGGCCTTTTCACAGATTTTTTTATTGTTTTATGTGATAGTGTTTTATAAAAAAAACTTGCTGTATTTTCTTTTTATTTTTTTTGAGCACGATTTCTATCGAAAAAAAAAAAAAAGTGCGGAAATAAAGCGCACGCTTTTACGTGACGTCACGCAACCCACCTTAATGACGTCAAAGGGACTACGACCTTGAACATGACACATCGGTGTATTGCAAAGTTGGTTCTCTGCTTTTTGACAGTTGACGTCGAAATTGACTTTTGACAGTCGTTTCTTTTTTAGTTTGGATTGTGTGGAACATGTTTAAAAAGTGCTTTGTACCAACATGTACAAATAACAACATGAATTGTCCAATCAAAATTTTCATTTACGTTCCACCAGATGAAAATAGACGAAAAGCATGGTTTAAAATAGCCAAAGTTGAGAAGCAGTTGACGAAAACCAGAAACATTTACTGCTGTGAAGATCATTTTGATGTAAGAAAAGTAGTTGTATTTAGAAATTGATGCTAAATTATTGAAATTTTACAGTTAAAAGAAGATTCAGATTCACATAAGAAACTGCGTTGTCACCGTACGATGCTCTTGTTGACCTGGAAATTGTTAGACTTTAGTAAGTATAATTGAAATAGGAAAAAATATTGTAACAACAATGTTAAAATAATGGTAGTTCCATTATATTTATAAATAAATTACACGAAAATAAGATTACTAATGACTTACCGTTTTGTTTTAATATTCCTGACTTCTGCTGATAAATAATCCAAATTTGACATGTAAAACTCGTTCACCATAATAAAGTCAACTTTTGGCAGATTTTCTGCATTTCCTTTAGAAAATCCTGGCCCCATTTTCTTCCAATAATGTGCAGAAACAAAGCAAAACACGATTCGTAAATGAACACACAGAACATAACCACAAAACTAACCGTAAACAATGTAAAATGTGTCAGATGTGGTGTGACGTTAGTAGTATTAGGCGTTCTGGCAAATGCTACCAATATGATTCCGGTTTGTGTGACGTCACTCAGCTTCAAGGTCAAACGAGTGTTCAAATTGCCATAATAAATGTTTATTTTTTTTATTAAACAATGGAAGACTTATATTTCAAACAGAGTTGCACAAGGTGAATATCTATCAGTTAGCTTTCAAATAAACATATTTGTTTTGAGATTTAAGAAGTAGTGAAAAGGCCCATTGCAGATACATATTTTATTTGAATCACATATACAATTTTAAAAAATAAATTCATTTTCAGATCTATCTATACTATGTCCAACGTTACGTTACGCTCCTGAGTGCACCGCTTTACTCGGGTTTATGCCAATTAACTTAATATCTACCTGTTCTGGAAGAGGGTAGCAGTCTCCCAACGGTCTTAACATTCGCCTCGTATACGTTATCAACTATTTTAATTACATGGTCCACTGCAGCGATTTCCGGCAAAGTTTTTATTTTTATACAAGGCGGCCGGCCTGATCACTGAAACGAAAGAGACGGGTGTATATAAATGAAGCGCGTGTACAGATTTTATATTTTTCATGTGACCCCCCGTATTTAATTAAATGCTGTTTTACTTCGATAAATAGCCGAGAAATTTTTTGTTCTATTCTACAGAATTTATGAAAATACTATAGCATCGTATGGCAGAAATGCAGAAATTTAACATTTACTATTTTACGATGGCTTTGGCTACTGATGAATATTTGTCTCTGTCGACTATTAAAATTGAAAGTTTTGTGTGACTTTTCTGAAATCGTTCAAACTAGTTTGTACTTATCCCTTATGAATGTCTTTATGAGTTTTGGCTCTTTTAATGTTGGTAAGTGCACCGCGGCGCGCGCCGTCGCGCTTTTTACAGCAGAGCAGTTTTTTGATAGAAATTAATTTTACTATTTTTTTCTTTTAAAAATCGGAGAATTCAGATAAAACTGTTTAGTTTAAAGTTTTGAATATGGTTTTTTGTTCTTTATCTAATTTGATAAAAAAGTGGTGTAATGTGATATTTTGACCCCGTGTAATTTCGCCTCGGGCATTTTTTAATGGTTTTAATGGCTGAGGGCCTTCCATGTGATCAGGGTGATTTTTTGAAAAAATTTAAAATTTTGTAGAATTTTGGTTCTACAACAAGGGCTAAAATAACTCGAGAATGTAGACAGATTTTTCTGAGAAACGTGCAGAAAAGTAGCTACTTTTGAAATGAAAGCACTGTACTATTTCTACTTGTTTGTAATCAGTTAAGATAACAATATATAATACATTATACGAGGAGAAAATGGTTCAATAAGCCGATCAATGTAAATTAATTTCAAAAATATTGTTTTTAAAACAAAGAAGGTTTAGTGCCATATTCCCCAAAAAGAAACAATTATGCAGCTACGGACACGTGTTTCGGAGTTATTGCCCCTCATCAGCGTAGCGTATTTGTATGTGCCAGGTGGAAATGAGCAGTACACATAGAGCTCTGTGTGTTGACTGTGCTCATCGAGGCCCCAAATGTGGCACATGGGAACATGAAGACACTAATTTCGTACTGTGTACTGTACTTTCCAGCCTTATGTTAGTTCTTGTTCCTGATCTATCCCATCGTAGATCCAATTCCTTAGCTACGCTACGCTGATGAGGGGCAATAACTCCGAAACACGTGTCCGTAGCTGCATAATTGTTTCTTTTTGGGGAATATAGCACTAAAGCTTCTTTGTTTTATTTTGAACCCCAATAAATCTATATTGTTTTAAAAATTGTTTAGAAAAAAATCTATTTGATATGTTCAAAAAATTTACGGATAATACCTACATATGTTGTCTACAACATCTCTATGCCATCGTGTTGGCTCACTAAAATTCGTAATGAATGAAATACTTCATCACAAAAATAAACATCATTGCCAACACTCCGCCCAGTCACGATATGCAAGTGGTTACTAGTGTCCATATGGTAGTATACTTGTATACCGAGCCGAGCTCACGGGCAAGAAGACCGTTGTTAAATATCCCTCAAAGTCAACTTCAGGCTTAAATTGGTAATTTAAGCCGATTTATCTTCAAAATTATTTAAGTAGGTGTTTTCAAACCTGTATAGGTACGTTTTTGTTCACATCGACTGATAAACTTGTTTTGTACCCATATAACCCATTATTATTCCCCGTAATTTGAGAACAAATAATACGGAAAAAGTAAACATAAAAATTGAAATTGTCCATAAATCATACACGAACAGTTCGTAAATAATAGAGGACATCACAAATTACTTCAGAAATATGATTTTTTCCAAGTTTTTTTTTAGTTGTAAGGGTCAGTTATTTTAAAATCCACTTAATGCAATAAATATGATCTCAACATTTTTATTACAAAAAGGTAGCTACGTGATTATCTTACGAAAATTCTAGTTTAGTTCCCACTACTTAAAAAAAAATTTATAGAGCCTACCAAATACAGTTATTTCGTTAAAAGTCCTTTTTTTATCAATCAACGCAAAATTTATTAAGAAAATGTCATCACAAAATAAAAAACTCAAAAGATTAATCAATAGTACGTCAAAAGAAAGTGTTCCTAAAAAAAGTTCTCAGCATTGTAGAAAATCATTCCTCACAGTCGTTTGATAAAGGAAAAATAGTATCACAGCTTTTATTTGTTGTAAATATTCAGCAAATAAAATGCTGCCTCCAACCATGTTCCCCAACATGTAAGAATCGGCTGTGGTGGTTCGAGAATATCGGGACACTTGCTATGAAATGCTCGAAGACGTTTAGGAGATTTAAGAAACACTTGTTTAGTAGGTACTTGTTATTAATGCATTACCTCTGGAAAACCTTGTCGAATAGTCTCTGTCACAAGGTGTAAAGCAACGGCTCTAACAATTTTGATTAAATTTGACACATACTCCCTTAGTACCAGCATAAGATGGCATAACCAGTTGCTCCCAGAAAATGCAGGGAAGGGTGCTGCAGGGGGATGAGCTTTAAAGAATTTAATAAATTTTTTTCTCTAAAACGGCTATGGCCGTTTTGATCTAATTTAATATACTCCCTTATCTTATTTAATATTCAATATTTTTAATATCTTTCTTAATGTAAAAAAAGTTAAAAAAAAACTTACAGCTGCTGTGATTTGAACTCACGGCTCTTGGATTACTTCGCTAAAACATTAACCACTGCGCCATTACACCATTCAGAATTTCGTTATAGAGAAATGGAGATATGGCAATAGAAAAATTAGATGACGGGAAAGGGGTAGTTCTGTCTATTGACAAATGGGAAAGTTTGCATGAGTTCTCGGACCGATTTTTTTAAATGAATGTTGCGGGTAGCTGGTAGGATTCATTTGAATTGCTTCGTTGGCGTCCGCTTTGTTTTTTCCAGCTTTCTGTTCAAACTTATAAGAGTTAATTAAGCCTAACTAAAGCCTGTGCTGTCGAAACAAAGTAACAGAAGTTCAGAAATGGAGTTCTTACTGCATATTAAATCTAATTCATCATAAGTGACAACGTACGCGCGCGACTCGTGCTCTAGTTGTTTACTAAATTATCGGCAGTCGCACTCAGATTACATCACCTACACGTCAGATGAGATGCAATGCAAGAACTGTGTTAAAAATTGATGTGTATTTTATTGTTCATTGTGTTCAATTGAATTATTATATATAGCGAAAAATGAAAAGATCTAGTGGTGACATTCGCGAATTTTTTAAAAGCTGTAAAACTAGCAAAACAATTAATACAACGGATGAAATAGTTACTATTACGGAAAATTCTGAAGCAACCGGTAATAAGATTATTAATATTAATGATAATGATAGCCCATGCTTTTCCGAATCTTCTTCTAAAATAACACATGAAGTTCACGATACTAGATATTAGATATTGGAGGCGCTTTATTGAAAAATTTAGACTCGAGCAGACGATACGAGTTCTTAAAGAATATTTATATACCACCTGAAAATTATATTTTCCCAACATTACAAGAAAAGGATCATAATAGAAAGTTCCAAAGAGACTGGTTAACAAAATTTGAGTGGCTAGCTTACAGCAAGTTAGGAGAAGGTGGTTTTTGTAAATATTGTGTGCTGTTTGCACCTTCTGGTGCCGGTATCGGATGTCAGGTAAGTTTCATTATTAGTCTTTTTTACATGAATAAATAATAAATTGTCAAATTTCTTGCAGCCACTTAAAACGCTTGTTAAAGAACCTCTGCAGAGATATAAAAATGCCCTGTAACGGTCGACTTATTTGGGCTACCCTGTAGCAAGTGTGGTTTGTGCCACTCAGTACCACTCCTCAATTTATCAGACCTGAAGGTATGCAGCCAGTAATACTTTTGGTTTTACTTTTGGTTTTGGCATTTTTACTTACTTATTTGTTATTCTTATCCAGCTTTGGGACTAGAATAATTTCTTTAAATAATAGGTGGAACTTGTATGGGACTTTACAACAATAAAAAGAAAAGATTAAATTGTATTTATTTAAGGATTAAAATTTAAATTCAAATCTGTTAGTAACTTTTATCCAAGTAGTGGTATGCTGCAATTTTTTGTTTAAAAGAAAATAAAAAAAAAACGAAATTCCTTCTTTTTTTGGTACGAAGCAGCAGCCATGCTGAACAGAAATTGAATTTAGCTACTTTTATATTTTTAATAAGAGCCTAAAGAAGATCTAAGGTATTTATGTAATTAATTTTGGTATTCAAGTTTCATAATAAATTCTCAGTACATAATTTGAAGCTAAAAACTGTTTTTAGGCTCGTCACCTCGTACTCTTGAATGCTCGTCACCTCGTACTCTTGAATGCTCGTCACCTCGTACTCTTGAATGCTCGTCACCTCGTACTCTTGAATGCTCGTAACCTCGTACTCTTGTATGCTCGTACCTTTGTACGTATTACATTTACTGCTCTGAGTTCCTAGAGCTACGTAACTAGTCAACCCAAGTCCACCATTATTTGATAGCGTGCAGCTGGCACGGTGAAGAATATAATAGTCAACTTATATGTTTTATTCCAGTCTAAGGCCATATAATTTGTCAGCCAGAAAGTTCACTTTGATTTTGGTAGTGTATTCAGCTAGCAAGTTAGTAGTTCAGCGAAATCTATAAGTACGCTTTATTTTTACCACTTCCATTCCAACAAGGAGTACGTAATATGCAGAAGCACTTACCAAAGCTTGGTTCGATTGATTTCATTTGGTAAAAATAGCAATTTAACAGCTCCTGTGCATATCTAATATTTACTTCCTATTTCAATGAATTGTTATTGATTTTACATCAGCATTGTTAATTAAGCTGGTATTGTATTTCTTGTAAGAAATTTAGTTTTAATGAAATAAATAAATATCACTTGGTCTTCTTGCCTGCGATATATTATGTGACTCGAGAAACAGCTGTTTCTTGATTATTTACTCAGGTAGCTAAAAGAAAGAAAAACATATGGATGCTTATCTTTTATGAAGACAGGTAATAGCTACTTACCACCTTATATTACAAAGTAGTAAACGTAGGTAATATTTATTATAAATTATACAGTGAATTTTAATCTTCAATGCTAAGTTTTTATCAAGGAAATTAATAGATGTGTTGATACTATGCATTTTGCCCATGTTTTGTTTAATCTCAGCTAGGTTAGGAATTGTAGAATTTTGGCTGTCAAATGAATAGGGCGCTTACCCAAATGTTCAGCATACACAAAGTTTATTAGCCATAAAGACTGGTGGTCAAGGAACAAATTTGCCTTCTCTGTGTTTAATAATTGTTACTACATTTGTTTATATTGGTACTGTTCGTTAACGTCACATATACTCCATCTTGTTATCCATTTGAGGATATATTGTAATTTTTTGTATATAGATTTACTAACCTTTTTTTTTACTAACAATCATTTATATTTACATACATTTTAAAGTTTACATTATTTATATTTAACTTGATTTTTTTTTACCAAGTAAATGTTTAGATTATCAATTAGCTTTTGATTTCTTTATTTTGCCTCCTTCTTTTTTGTCAATTTAAAAAAATTGGCTGGCGCCCAGGGTAGTCTACCTATTGTGTCCTGACTACTAAAGATAAAAATACTAATTAAATGCCCTTACCCACCTCGCTCCCGACTATAAAAGCTGCCGTGCTCGGGTGACGCTCTGTTTAACACCTAAGGGCGTCGCAGCCCTTAAAGATTTTCAGGATCACGCCAGTAAAATATACCACTTAAACACTGTAGAGCGTGCAAGAAATTTTCTCAAAAATTTCGAATCAGGAAAAGATGTGTCTGTTTTGCTTGATAAAGAGAAGGAAAATGTAATTGAAAAAAATAGAAAACGTTTGGTACCAATCATTCAAACAATCGAATTTTGTGGCCGAAACAATTTACCTTTGCGAGGGCATCGTGAAAAGGGCTCAATGAAAGACGAAACTACACAGAAAAATGCTTTAATGGGTACACAGGGTATATTTAGGTCATTATTAGTGTTTAGAATGGAATCTGGGGATACTATTTTAACACAGCACTTTCAATCCACCACCGGTCAAAACAGCACAATGGTAAGCGGAAAAATCCAAAATGATTTAATTTATGCTATGGGAGAACAAGTTCGGTCTTCTATCTTGCTGCGCATAAAAAAAGCCAGGTACTTTTCTATTTTGTGCGATGAAACAACAGACTTAGCAAAAATGGAGCAATTAACCTTGTGTATTAGATACGTTGACGTAGAAACATCTTTTATTCGAGAAGATTTTATTGGTTTCGTCGAAATGAAATCGACAACTGGGTTAGAAATAAAAAAAACCATTGTCACAGAATTAACTAAAATAGGCTTAAGTTTAACCCACCTTCGCGGTCAAGGTTATGACGGAGGTTCAAATATGGCTGGACATTACAAAGGAGTACACGCACTTATATTAAATGAACAACCTTTAGCATTCTACACTCACTGCTTCAGCCATTCATTAAATTTAGCAATATCTAAATGCTGCGAGGTAAGTGCTATTAAGAATGTGATGGGAATTGTCAACAGTATTTCTTCCTTTTTAAGTGCATCTGCAAAACGGGTGAATTTATTAAAGGACATAATCATTGAGGAAAATATATCAGAAATGAAAAAAAAAAAGATTGAAAACACTTTGTGCCACGCGATGGGTGGAAAGACACGATACCATTTTGACATTTCAAGAACTATTTCCAATGATTATAACAGCGCTTGAAACGTTAGAAGGCGACAAAGATCCCGAAATGGCAAAAAATGCAATGAGCTATTGTGCGGCAATTCAAAGAAGTGACTTTATTATCGCTCTTTGGGTAAATCTGTACTGTTTCCAGTATTCTGTGAATTTAAGCAAGTTATTGCAAACACAAAACTTGGACTTTTCCATTGCTCTAGAAAATGTACAAACTCTAACTGCTGTTTTGAAAGACATGCGAGCTAGCTGTGATCAGGTATTTGATCAATTATTTGAAGACGCCGAAAACACTGCTAGAAAACTTCAAATTGAGATAAAAATGCCCAGATTATGCGGAAAACAAACCAAAAGAAATAATGTGGAATCAACAAATCCCCGCGACTACTACCGAAGAACTATATTCATTCCCTTTTTTAGATCATTTTATTGAACAAGTGGAGTCGCGGTTTAATAGTCGTATGCAGTCTGTAATACCTTTAGAAGGGTTAATTCCGGATAAGTTAACAAAATATACGATTTCTGTAGTAGTTGCCGCTGGTATGGTCTATGAAGATGATATTAATGTTAATGAAAATCAACTACGAGCAGAACTTTCACTTTGGAAAAAAAAAATGGGAGGGAAAAACAATTAATATTCCATCAACTGCTGTAGCCGCCCTTACTGCTTGCGATGATTTAACTCCAAGCATAAGAACACTTCTTTTGTTGTTAGCTACTCTACCGGTTACAACTGCAACCGCTGAAAGAAGCTTCTCCACGTTGAAACGACTGAAAAGTTATTTAAGCTCTACCATGCTAGAAGACCGTTTAAATGGTCTCGCAATGTTGAACATCCACAAAGAAATAGAGATCGAACACCAAAAAGTCGTTGATCGTTTTGCAACAATGAAGCCAAGACGAATGCAATTAAATGATTGGAATGGTTCTATAGATGATGAATAATTTGTTTTTATTTATATTTTATTTTGTTTTCATGAATAGAATATATATTATTTTATAAAGCTTCTATTTTAAATACACATAACTTCGTAGGAAATTTTTTTCTTCTTGATTTTTTTTTGTGTTTGGACTCGGCCCCTCCCTTAATCAAATCCTAGGACCGCCACTGCCCTTTGATATTTCAACGCTTTAATTGCACTAACTAAATCTCAAGATTCATATTAATGACACATTAAAATATTTTTTGTTATTGACTCTTGACACAAAAACATAAGTCCTAGAAATTTTTATCAAATAAAATGTATAATGATAGTCTATTTAGTGTAATCTAGCACATTTTAAGATTGTAATTTAGTACATTAACATTTTTTATTTTTACAAATGTTTATTTATTGCGCTATTGCAAAAGCGTGATATATTCAGTTGTAATTAGAACTATTCATGTCCAATGTCTATATCCCCACTTACAAAATATAGATCTCTAAGCCTACCCTGTATTTTTGTTGGGAATATCAAATCTTCCGATGTTTAATAATATCTTCTTGTTAAACGTCACATTTTCTATATCATCATATACGATTATTTTGTTTCATATATTCCCGTAAATTATTATGTAAAATTCCCGAATAATCGCAGCAATAAATAAATTACTAGAATTTTCACAATGTTCTGCATGATTATTTTCATGGCTAAAATTTATCGTTTCTCTTTTTCATACACGTGCATACATTTTATATTTCTTAAATGATATGTCAGTTTTGAACACTGGCCCTCGACAAGCAAAAAAGAAAAACACGCTGCATAGTGCACACTTCAGAACACTTTATGTCATAATTTCTGCATGAGCAGGTGTGCTGTGTGCATAAACTAAAAGATCTCTCCTGAAATAAATTTATATCCTACAGTGTTTAGCATTGTTTACAAGGCTAAGGTATGAGCGGTTTCCAGTTTACAAAATTACACCTACCGTTATTATATCACCTACCTTACTAACAATAAATCTCTTGTGTTCGACCAAAATGGATCCAGTTCATTCAAGAAGGTTTACATATTTTGTCGTTAGTTATTTGAAGCTCCTCTAAGATTTGACTGATTTGCATATACTTGTATGTACTGTGTGTCATTGAAAATGCAGCAGTCAGTAATAAATAATCGATAAAGAATTTAGATGACTGTAATCGGCTCGAATGATTATTATATGTATGTCCACGTTTTTCTAAGTGTAACCCCCTATTAACCTTTGAATTTCTAGGGTTGTGTAATTTTTATGATACTTATATTTTGTTTATTTATTAATATTTATAATTGACCAGTGAAAATTCAAAAAAATTGGTTTTTGTCGACAAAGCTTCAAAAATAGCCGATATACCGGAATTTGCCTTTAAAAGGGTTAGTCCCATTCAAGTAAGAAATGTCCTTACCAGTTTAAAAAATAATAATAGTCGGGATTGTTATGATATGAATGTACAGCTCATAAAAAAGTATAAAAGAGGTAATTCTAGCTCCCTTCAGTAAGTTAATAAACCAGTCAATTAAATCAGAAATTTTTCCATCTGTTTTTAAAATCGCCAAAGTAATTACCTATTCACAAGGGCGGCGACTTAAATACACTAAATATTTTCAGACTAATATTTTTTTTTTGCCAATTCTCGCCAAGATCCAAGATGTAAATAATCCTTTTAGAACAAATAAATCCACCAACAAAGCAATCGGGCATTTAATAAATAAAATTGTAGAAGGTTATGAAAATGGAGACTACGTGGGCTCAATTTTATGTGACTTGCAAGAAACCTTCGACTGTGTGTCCCATGAAATTTTGTTTGATAAAATGAGATTAAGTTGTAATGTTAATGCTGTTAGTCTAAATTTAATGCAATCCTATTTAGTAAATAGAACCCAATATACCCATGTAAATGGCGTTTCATCTGATGTATGTGAGGTAACCCGTGGAGTTCCCCAGGGATCTGTGCTCAGACCTACCCTATTCTTTTTATATATAAATAATATTGACGAGGGATTTCCGGGTAATGACCTGACAGTTTTTGCTGATGATACCAGATTGACTGACAGTGATAAAAATTTGTTAAATCTGAAAAGAAATCTTGATGTCACCAGTCGAAGCCTGAGTGGTTCGCCTCAATTGAGCTTTGCTTAAATGCACAAAAGATTAAACAAGTTATTTTTCCCCACAGGGAAATATCAAATTTTAAAACCCTTCATATATTAAATTCTTAGGTGTACATTTTGACCCTAAACTTAGCTGGACACCTCACGTAGCTCACATTTCAAATAAAATTTCAAAAAAATATTTATGTTTTACTTAATATTGTTAATATTGTCCCTGATGAGGTAATAATGTCTACCTACCACTCACTAATAATGTCACATATGACATATGCATTAATATGTTGGGGTCATTCTTCCAGTGCTAAACGAGTGTTTGGATTACAGCGTAAAGCTGTCCATGTAATAACCTCATCATCTTATCGGGAGGATGTACGTAATAAATTTATTGAGAAAAGATTTCCTAGTCTGTATATATATATATATATATATATATATATATATATATATATATATATATATATATATATATATATATATATATATATATATATATATATATATATATATATATATATATATATATATATATATATATATATATATATATATATATATATATATATATATATATATATACATATATATATATATATATGTATAGGAACAGAGAAAGAGCTAGACGCGGGTTTATTTACATTACAGTAAAAAGAAACAATCAATCGGGTACGCCCGCATAAAGAAAAAATTGCAAGGTGAAAAATGCAAAAATTGCAAATGGCAGAAAGATGCAAACCGTGGACACGTGTTTCTGACTAATTGGTCTTCATCAGCACGGTGTAGCTGAGTTAAAAAGATGGACAAAACTCAAAAAAGACACTAAAGGAATACCACTGACAGGGAGCCAGTCGCACCTTTGCGGCTTCCACTTGGATGTCTCCGGTATGGGAGCATCGTCCAAGCATCGCACACGCGGGCAACTATAGCAACCTGCGTGGGATTCAGGACCCAGGAAAATGAATAGGAACAGAGAAAGAGCTAGACGCGGGTTTATTTACATTACAGTAAAAAGAAACAATCAATAATCGGGTACGCCCGCATAAAGAAAAACATATATATATATATATATATATATATATATATATATATATATATATATATATATATATATATATATATATATATATATATATATATATATATATATAACTAATAGTTTTGATTGCCGAAAAACCCTTTTTAAAAAATTAATTTATTTTATATAAATCGTATAAAACGAAAGTACAAGTTGAAGTTCTAAAAACAGACTGACTTAAATCTAATTCTAATGTTGAATGCTGGAACTGCTGACATCGCTGGCTGGCCCACTATCTGCTTCGTGGAACGGTGATATGAGCCGGCCGTTACACATATTATCGTGGGAATCGTCTCTATAACTCCTCCACCCTTAGAAGGAAGCATCCCCTGGGAGGCTGATCGTCTTGTTTTCCAATTCCATTACCACAGGTACATTGGTCTCATCGATAGTTTTATTTCTGCTCGACGTTTTGTTCTTTTTCCATCTGAGGTAGAGGTAGGATATACCAGCTGTTAGCAGAATATACAATATGACTGTCCAGAGGCTTGGAATGTGGTAGTTATTGATTGATTCTTCTTGGATTGGAATTATTGTGTTGGTTGGTAGCTCCTTGAGATTCAGTTTCTTGAGTTCGATTTTGAACTTTGGGTTATAATGGTTTCTTGACTGGAGACTGATAGAGTTGACAACTAGTGGCTTCCCATAACTTGTTTCCTGGAAAATTAGCTCCTGTCCTCTGAAGTGTAATTTGCAAGAGTCTCGCTTGATTAGGAAGATACCCATTAGTGATCTGGTTTCGATTGACTTCTCACATTGGGCCTCGATATTTTCTTCTTTCGGGAGGACGGCCAAGTATTGATTGATCTCGGGAACGGTTTCGATGTGATTTTCGTTGATTTCTAGCTGGGTAAGGTGACAGCGGCTTGAATTTTGGTATAACAAGATATCTTCTTCACACGGTGCTCTGTAATTGACTTGTATGTTACTTGGACAATGATACCATTTGCCTTGGGTACACTTGTCAGATAGAGGCTTAAATAAGTTATTATTTTTGGCTTTAAGTATAAATTTCGCGTTAGGAATTATTGTTAAATATTCTGATTCACGCCTTGTTGGTATAGGTAGCATGTAGAACAGATCAAATTCTATTTCAGAATAAATAGGAATTGATAAGAAGTAAGTAATTTTGTTGGAGTCTATTTTACAGTGAATTTTTAGAATGGATTCAAAATCTAAAATATTTTTGTAATTTACTTCAAAAGGCAAGGTAATTCCGTAATGAGACGATATTCTCTGAATTTCTAGAAATAAGTCGTGGGACTTAATAATGCTTGGATGTAATGTATTTAATCTACAAAATGTTATTGAATTTTCTACATCCTGTAAAGTGTTGAGAATTGCATTGTAAAGGATAGATAGTTGATTAAATAAGTCTTTTGCAAAAAGAACATCCTGATGTGTAGCACCATTTTCAATGAACTGGCTTAGCTGTATTATTTTCGTTCTTAACATTACCTCATTATGTTGAATATCTTGTATAGTTTCGTTAAAGTTATTTATCAATTGATGATTAAGAGAATATTGATATTTTAATTGATTATGCAGATTCCTTTCATTGTTTTGAATCTGATTTAAAATGCTATATATTTTTTCGCCGTCGGAGGCATCCAAATTTCCAGTTAAGCTCTTGACTATTGAACCAACCCCGTTGAATAAACCTCTTTTAGAAATTTTGTTTCTGTTATGAATTTTAATGTTATTTATTTTACTTAGTACTAACGTTTGACTATATTTTACGATTTTATTGTAATTATCTAATTCTCTACTAAATATACTATTATTAGAATAACTTAACCTAAGTTCATTATACTGAGTGTTTAATTTTGAGTATTCATCATATAAAGGTTGCAGGTCGTAATAGTGGACGAATGTGTGTTCATTCTTCTGAAGTCTGGCAGGGCCCAAATTAATCGGGAGAATGCCTAAATTTTCCGTTATGTTTGTGACCTCTGTTCCTTGTCCGAGGGCGAGGGACCTGAAATAGTGTTTAAGGTGTGAGTTTGTGGTTTTCCCTTCTTTTTTGGTCTTTTAATGTTAGAAATGTGAATTTTTTCACAAGTGTTACCATGTGTTGGAAGAATTTTAGCAGTCTTACGCTCCTCATTAATGTCGGAGATTGTTTGAGGTTTATATTTATTACGCGTTTTACTTTGTTTTTGTTTATTTTTAACAAAAATTTTCTCCGGAATTTCGGGAAGTTTTTCGCGGTTCTCGTTAGCTTTGGAAATGACACTTTCTTTTTTCTTTTGAATGTCCTCGTTTAATTTTTGGTATAAAAGTTTGACCTTTTCTTTATGGTTTTCAATATAATTATTAACTAATTGATTTTCGATATCGATGTTAAAAGGGGGAGTTCCCGCCTACGTGCCCAGTTACTATTTCGTAGGGTTTCATATTAGTAGTTGAGTGGATCGTGTTGTTATAAGCCAAAAGTGCATAATCTACCTTAATTTCTATAGGATCGTTTTTGTACTCATTTTGGTTATTAAGTAGCCTAATGTGCTCTATTAAGGTTGAGTGGAACCGTTCAATTAACCCGTTAGATTCTGGGTGTTGAGAACTTATGAAATGTATTTCGATTTTGTGAGTTTTAAGTAGTTCTTGAACTACTGAGTTTTTAAATTCTAGACCATTATCCGAAACAACCTGTTCTGGAATGCAATGGTGTGTAAAATATTTAACTAATTTATTTGTTACTTCGATACCTTGTGCTGAGTTGAGCTTATAAGCTTGAGCATACTTGGAAAAGGAGTCGATAATAGTGAGAAATTTACAGTTTTCTAGGGTAATACTATCTATATGTAATATTTGGAATGGTTTTGTTGCTGTAGGAGTGATATTATATTCTAGTTTCAGGGGTCTACGGTCATATTTGGTTACTTGACATAGGTCACAATTGTTAATGTAATTTTGAATAGATTTTTGTTGGTTAGGCCAATAATATGTATTCTTAATCCGCTTTTCGGTTTCATCGATTCCTCGATGATTGGTTTTACCCTCATGATTATTCTGAATTAATTGATTTATTTCGTCATCGGTTGTGACGTCAATGAGTTTTTTTGTACATCTGACTATCTGAATCAGGGAATTTTTAAAATACTTTTGAAGGATCGCGCTGAACTCTTCGTATATTGGGTCTTCGAAATATACGTAATATTTTACCTTGGGGGCCACCATTTCCTTAACAAATTTAATAATGTCCTGTTCTAAATTATTTTTTGAGAATTGAACGAGTATGCGTTGTTTTGTTTTATACAGTCTGATAACGGAAGGGTCTGCTGGTGCGAAATTGACAAGGGAGATAACTATTTGATTTTTACCGTAATTGACCGGGCAATCGGCAATGGGGACGGCAACGATCGGGTTTTCGTGGTTCGAATGGATTGTTGCGTCATCTTCCTCGGCATTTTCGTGATCGTCTAAGTCGCCCGCTTCAGCGACAACCGATGTATTATTTTCGCGATCAGATTCTAATGATTCATTGAATTCTTCCATAAATTTAAAAATTGGTGCATTAGATGGTCCGGCTTCGTTCATGTTCAGCTCTATTCGAGAAAGCGCATCCGCGTTTTTATTTAGCGTACCCTTTTTATATACGATCTCATAGTCAAACTCTTCTAATTTCAGGCGCCACCTGACTAGCATAGAGTTTGGCTCTTTCAGCGAGAATAGCCATGTTAATGGTTTGTGGTCTGTGACTATTTTGAATTTCCTACCAAATAGATATGGCCGGAAGTATTTGGTAGCCCAAATTATGGCCAAAAGTTCCTTCTGTATAGTGGAGTAATTAATTTCGGACTCACTTAACGTCCTACTAGCATAGGCCACCGGTAGATCGGAGCCGATTTTGCCTTGCGAGAGTACTGATCCCAAAGAAAAATTACTCGCATCCGTCGTCAAGATAAACGGTTCTGCAAAATTAGGGTATTGCAATATAGGTTCGTTAGTTAGGAGGTTTTTACATAACTCGAAACAACTGATATAATCCGGGTCATTAATATTAATAATGGCGTCCTTTTTTTAGGCATTTCGTTAACGGCTTGGTTACCTTCGCAAAGTCTTTAATAAACTTGCGATAGTACCCCAATAATCCAAGGAAACCTTTAATTTGTTTAGGGTTCTTGGGTATTGGATAAGTTTTGATAGCCCTGATTTTGTCGGGATTTGGCTTTATCCCATCCGGGGTTACCACATGGCCTAAATATGCCACTTCTTTTCGGAGAAACTCCGACTTATCCAACTGTATTTTGAAATTTGCCGCTCTTAGCCTGTCAAATACCTCCCGGAGCCTGTTAACGTGTTCTTGTAGACTGGTCGAAAAAATGATTATGTCGTCGAGGTACACAAGGCACCTTTCGTTTTGTATACCCCTTAAAATATTGTCCATCACCCTTTGAAAGGTGGCTGGAGCATTTCTCAACCCGAAAGGCATACGCACGTATTCATAGTGCCCCTGCTCGGTGTTGAACGCTGTTTTGGCTATGTCTTCCTCGCACATTTCGATCTGGTGGAAACCCGAGGCTAGGTCTAATGTCGAAAAATATTGACAACGCCCTAGTTTATCCAGCAGATCGGTAATGTTCGGCAGAGGGTACCGGTCACCTACTGTTTTCTCATTCAGCTTCCGGTAATCCACTACAATTCGCCACTTTTTGTGTCCCGATGCATCGATCTTTTTTTGGGACAATCCAAATCGGCGAAGACCATGGCGAACAAGAAGGTCGAATTATTTTTTGGTCTAGCATGTTTTGAATTTGGTTCCGTACCTCGGCTCTGTGTACTTCGGGGTACCTATAGGATTTAGTGTAGACGGGTATTTCGTCCGTGGTTTTAATGTTATGTTTTATTTTGCTGGTAAATGTCAATCGGTTCCCGTCAATGTGAAAAATATCGGAATATTCCTTAACGAGGGTTAATATCGTATTGCGTTCTTCCGAATTCATATGTTCAGTTCTGATCTTAGAAATATCAAGCTCATATTTTTCGGTATAGTAGTGATTTAGATTAGTATGAGTATCAATTTTTGTGTCATATTTATTAAAGTCGATGACCTCAATTGGTTCCATAATTTTGAGAGATTTTGGAGAATCCGATGGATTCAGAACTGTACAAATGGCTTCGAAATTTTTTACGTGGGTGAGACATTCTGGTATTTCTAAGTTCGAGAATTTAGTGTATGGGATTATAACATCGCCATTTTCTATATTTTTTACATTGATTTTAATTATTTGTTCGCATCTAGGTTGTACCGTGATGTTATTCAAGTTATCGTTTGGCGTTTCGTGATATAGAATTTTCGTTTGGCTGTTAGGTGTTACTAACAAATTTTTGTCTAAAATAATATTTGCATTCAACAGTTTTAAATTATCGATACCTAGTAAACAGTCAAAATGATTGTGAAAATTAAATAAATAAAATTTTAACGGAGTGCTTTTTGCATTAAAAATTGTTGAACATGGTATGAAAGTACTGTAATTTTCTACTGATGTACCATGTGCAGTAAAAATTTTGAATGGTTCATTTTTTATAAAATTTTTAAAATATTTGTGTGCGATTTCGGGTTTAACAAATGATTTCGTACTTCCTGTGTCAATTAAAACCTTTAAATTATTTTCAGGAAAAATAATAAAAGGAAGCTTACTTTCATTATAATTCATGTTCATTAGTTCGAAATTTGGAGGTCGTTGCTGTTCGACTCCACAAATTCGTGTTCCGAGGCTTGTTCGTGAAAAAACTCATTTTGAGTATTTTCGAGGCCATCGTCAGAATAATATTCGTCAGGAAGCTCGACGACTGGTTGGTCATCAATATTGAATAATTCCTCGACAATATAGTTCGGTCGCACATTATTATTATTTCTAGTTTGGTATTGATTGGGATGATAATTACGGTTTTGGAATTGGTTTTGACCAGCCCTATAAGTGTTAGTTGTTGATACACTCATTGGCACGGGTTTTGGCAAAAATTTCGTTTGGTTAGGTTTAAAAACATTTTGATTTGTAGATGGGCCAGCATTTTGGTTATAAGGTGCTGACCTTTGCATTATTTGGGGGTTATGTGAAGAATTTGTTAATTGTAACTGCGGTCGATAATTAGTCCTAAAACTGTTTTGGAATTTATTTTGGAAATTTGGTCTATTTTGAGAGATTGCAGGTTTATTATTTGATATTTTCATTTTTGACATTTTGCTAATAGTAGTTTCTATTTGAAAGTCGTTTGTTAACATGCTTAAAGCGCTATTTAAATCAGTGGGATTTTTTGGTTCGCATCAGAGAGCCTAACGGATCTTTGAGGCCTCTAAGTAAAACCCTTAAAGCTAAATTTCTATGATAATTTATTAATATTACACTTTCAGCGCCTTGGCTATGTGTTGTGATATAAGATGTTTGTAAATTTAATAGTTGTTGAATACGAGTATAAAATTCAAAAGGAGATTCATTTTCTTGTTTACACTCAGTCATCTCTATGTTAAGCGTATAAATATCCCTTTTATCCGCATAAGCATTGAGAAGTGCCAGTTTTAAATCATTCCAACTATTAATTATACAAGACGAAATATTAATAGCAGCTTCGCCTTTGATTTTTGCTAAGATACTAGACATCAGATATTCATTCTGAAAGTCTGTCTCGTCAGCTGTGTTATAAAATTTATTTACTAGCTTTTCGCTTATTTCTATAAATCGAGACAAGAGTTCGGTTTGCCCATGAAATTCTGGGATCATGTTCAGGTACTCCTGTTTTAAAACTTGTACTGTATTTGGCATTTTGATTGTTTCGTTTGTAGAAATTTGAGAAAATAAATTATTTAAATTAGAATCGATTGATGATCTTATGTGTGATCGGTTTATTGAATGATTCAAGAAAATTGAGCCTGAATCAGAATCTTCAGAACTTTCAGAATTATATCGATCAGAAGGGCCTCTATAAGACATAAATGTACTTACAGCAATACTATCAATAATTCCATGTGATTAGGTCTGAACAGAGCGTGCTGATATCCTCTCAGAACTCGTTTCTCACTAGGCTACTAATCCCTTTCACCTAGCTGGACACTACACACTTAGGACACTTTTTTTTCACTCGCGAACGGGTCACCAAAAATGTCCAAAAAAAATTTTTTTTTTTTTTTTTTTTTCGATAGTCAATAAATCGTTAAAACGAACCGATATTATATTCCTTAACACCGTTTGACTATCCTACCGACTGCGCCACTAATAGTTTTGATTGCCGAAAAACCCTTTTTAAAAAATTAATTTATTTTATATAAATCGTATAAAACGAAAGTACAAGTTGAAGTTCTAAAAACAGACTGACTTAAATCTAATTCTAATGTTGAATGCTGGAACTGCTGACATCGCTGGCTGGCCCACTATCTGCTTCGTGGAACGGTGATATGAGCCGGCCGTTACACATATTATCGTGGGAATCGTCTCTATAACTTATATATATATATATATAAGCTCAAAATACATGGGGGTACGGTAGTGCTGTCTGCCAGACAGACAACTTTTTTTGTGCCTACAAAAAAAAAAGTTGTCTGGTAGACAAGACTACCGTACCCCCATGTATTTTGAGTCCCTGATTATGATTCCGGAGTTGATTTTAACGAGTTAGCTCTTGGTTGTTCCCTAACCTCAAAAAAACGTCTAAAATTCACCAATATCGTAAATTTTTTTGAGGTTAGGGAACAACCAATAGCTAACTCGTTAAAACCAACTCCTGATTCATATTCAAAAGGTCAAAATACATAAGGGTACGGTAGTCTTGTCTGCCGGACAGACAACTTTTTTTTGTGTACCTGTGTTACTTGTATCATTTTTGTTTTGAAAATTTAATAGGTTACTTTTATAGAAACAAAAAAACATAGTATGTCCTTGTATTTTTTTTTATTAAAATGTTTGCTATAGATTGGCCAAATTTATGTAGAAATTTACCTGCCCCATATTTTGGTGATAGAACAAGTTTTGTTTATTGAAAATGTTAAGTAATTGAAAAAGTCTAAACTTGCATATTTCTCAAAAATTCATTTTTGTGATATGTTGCGATTTGAAAATAAGTTCCTCATTTATTTCCTTTTAAAATTTCTGCATTGCTTCAAACTTGCACTGAAATACTACACCATTTGCTTATTTTTGGTAACCAACCACTAATATTGTATGTAAATCATAAAATAGTTGAAAAAAAAATCACAGCATTTGTAGGAGCAAGGGCAGTTAATGTTATAGAAATAATACGTTATCGTAAATAAAAAAGTTACTATTGCCATCTTGTAAACATTCACTCGCTGGAAGATTTGAATGTTAACTATAACTAGTCACACTAGGAATGTGCTAGGTACTGAAATTTTTGAATTAGTTTTTAGAATAAAATCCAATTGTACTATTTAACTCAACTCTAAAATAATCTAGATACTTACATGTAATTTATCGTCAACTCTAATAATAAAATTTCACAAAAACGATATAAAATAATTGTCATCGTTCATCATAATTTTGAAGTTTCAAATTTATTCAGAGTGTACATTGTGTGCAGTCTATAAATAGACTTGGATTTATCTCTATTAAGTTCATTGTAGTCCATAAATGTATATAATTGATGCGTGTTCATGTGTCATCGGCGGAGATATGAAATTTCTGCCCAAATTGTAATTTTTATTTTTTATCATTTTATTATAATATACAGTGAATACTACTTATACGCATTTTTATTAGTTATTTTGAAGAAGATTTAGTTAACCAATTTAATTTTAGGAATATCAAAATGAATGTGTTCATTTTGGCTGCGTATTTTAAAATAATTTTACGTTACAATTTTTAATTATTAAATTTTAACTCGTTATTTGATAAAGATGCAAGAAAATAAGTATTTAAAGATGGTTCTTTAATTGATATTGAAGAAAATGAGTAATTTTCCTATTCAGTGAATCAAACATACACAAATTAAAAAAGTATTACATATGTACCTGTGACCGCAGAAAAATTTGAATGATTTCTTAATTGAAATTCATAGAACTTACGTGTTCAACATAGCTAATATCAAAAACGAAATTCCTGGAATAATTTAGGAATACAATTTTTAGAATAATTATTATTAGCAGTTACATAATGTAAAATTTGTTAAACAGTCTCCGCTTAAAATAACAAAATATTATATTATTAATATTCTAGCAATGAAATTTTAACAAGTACAGGGCCCATCAACAGGTATGATCTATTTTCATAAGACTATGAAAATAGCAATGAATGGTAAAATAAAACAAACAATAACTTTATATTATGCAGTTTTAATGGGCCTATACCGGACGGCAACGAGACCCGGCCCTCGTTTGTAACTCCTTTGTTTACGGAACCAATTATTTCGAAATTTGCAACATGTTTATAAGACATGTTTTTCAATTTAATGACATGAACAGTTAAAACGGCCGACCTATGGTTTCGATGGAAATAACATCAAATTTGATTTTTTTAAATTGAACAACTTTTTTTAATGGAATTTTTTCATATATATTGAAAAATAAGTGTAGTTTATTACGACTTTTATAAATCAAATTATAACCACCCTGTGTAACACCAATTCAACTCATTTTTGATATATATATCAAAATTTTACACCAAGCGGGACTGATTCCCGAAATGCCATTCCAAAATTCGAAACAGTTTTTGTCGATTACGCCTCTTGTTACATCAAGCCTGGGACACAGAGTATGTACTGTTACAATGAATACAAGCAGTGCAACATTTTCACTTTTAACACCAATATTACACAAAGCCTCTACCACTATTTCCTGAACTCGCGGAATAGTACTTAAAATACGCATAATAACATTAACGATTTTATGTTCCTTAAAATCCATAGCTATAAATCAACACGTACTGATTTTTCGCGTCCTGTTGTCGACAATTGTTGTGATGGTGCAGCCTCAGATCCGTTAAGTGCGTTCAAAGACTATTTTACGTATACGTGTATTACGTCAGTAGATGTCGACCGGTCGTTTTCAAAATATAAGAATATATTTTCACCAAAGCGAACATCACTCATGGAGACAACCATTGAAACATACCTGATGCTGCAAAATGGCTACACATCTTCTCAAGTTTGTGATAAGCAAGCTAGTTCATCATGCTAGTTAAGAGGGTAAGTTTTACATACATTGTTATAAATTGCAACAGTTTATTGTGTCTCGCATTAGTTAATTTCGCCTACACCACTGTCCCACGGAACATTTTTGACAGCCCTATTGATAAATTTACTAGAAAACATAGAGAATGCTATCTCTATCGCTCATCTCAACGTTATTCATTATTCAATTATGAGAAACGAACAATTAGAATTCATAAATGAAAAACTAAATATTCTTTATAATCCAGAAGAACTAGTTAAATTCAAATACTTACAAAGTTATCGAGAATGCTATGGCGTACATTTAACAAGGGACCAGAATCAATTAATTTTTAACATTAAATTACGAATAATCATACCAGAAGCATTCAATGCCTTTAAAATCTATCCTATACCCACGCAAAGCCTTTCCTATATTTGCCAAGGACAACTGCTTCAACTGAAAGAAGATAATTGTTTACCAAACCTAGTTCAGAATCAAGACATTAACCAAAATCAATTAACACATGTCACTCTTCACAAAGGCATTATAGAACAAATATCACCAAATTCAATAATTATATTACCCGAAAGTTCCCACAATTTGGAATTAAGTTGTAAATCTACTGTATTACAGAAAATAAATCAACCAGTGCTTGTAACCTTAACTCATGGATGTTATATGAAATTTATATCCTCCATCATGCATTATGAAAAGAACGTCATACAAGTTTCTACTCTAACACTACCAGAATTAATGTCTCAACCTTTCAAAAGAATAATCAACCTGTAAGACTGAAGAAAATCCATTTTCAAGACCTGCAGAGCCTTCACAAAAGTTTAGATTACTTAGAAGATATTCAACTTCCAGATGAAATTGGAATTAATCCCGTACCCTGGTGGATTTACATCATAATGTTTCTTATATTCTCTGTTTTAGCCGTCATATGGTGTAAATTCAAAACCCAAATATTAAGCCTTGGTCTCTTCGCCCTAACAAAGCCCTGCCAAGAAGTGCATAACCGTGGTTAACCCGAGTTGTCCATCTAACAGAGGAGATGTTATATTATCAGCCCCTCCTATTTTTCTTGGATTTACGTGATTTATGGTATTACTAAGAGTTACAAATAATACGTATCATATTGAAGTTATTAACCACATGTATCATTCTTGATAAAACAACATATGTATTGAACTCGTATTAAATGACGAGAATGGTTTTAAATGTTGAATAAAAGTTAAGTCTGAGTTTCCTTTTTTATTGTAAAACGGGCACGAACCTATTACGAACTATAAATTAAAAATCTGATAAGTTGAAGAATTTTAGTCATTAATTAACACTTCCATCAGATTACTCTTATACAACCAAACATTATTGCCTGTAATAATATATACATTCGTTTGGATTCCTTTACATTTATATTTAAAAATATCTTATATGCAAAAATAATTGTAAACATTCGGCCTATTCTGTTGGAACATTGGATATAAAATCGCTAACTACAAGTCATTAAAGCTATCTCTTAATGTAGCAAGCTACCACATCCTTTCACTTACACACTTAATAGAGTTATAATCTATAAACTTAATCTACTGTTTTATAAATATTTAAAATTCAAGTACTAAAATAAATAAGTTGATCAATCATTAAAATCAATAAACTAGATAGTTTTTTAAATGAATCATTTTCAAGACCCCCGACTGCGCCATTGGTATATATGCGAACAGTTTGTGAGTTCTTCGAAGAGGATATGGTCATTATAAGCCCACGTATGTCTAAAGTTAGAACCTCTAATTGTTAAAACATTTATATTATTTTAAAGTTAATTTACACCACTTATTTTTAAAAATAAACATCAGTTTTATGTCCTTATTAAAATAAATATTATGTTATATAACCACATTAATAGTTTTAAAGTTTCCAAATCGTCATCTTTCAGCTTAACTTTTATTTAATCTGTTCGAATTTCATTTGACATGTTTTTAGATGTCATATTTTGAGGTACCTAAATGAAAAGTTCCATTCAAACATGTTCATCTAGCTGTCCCTTTTGATGGATATAATTAGTTAATAGCATTATTTACACAGGGTGAGTCTTAAGTGTGTAGTTATATTGAAACCACCGATTCTTGATACCTGTACAAACCTATCTTATATAAAATGGCGTATTGGATTGAAGCAGCGTTGCCGCATTCCTTATGCAACTGTATCGCCTGGCAGTAAGTTCGTTCCCGAATTTGTAATAATTTGTAATAATTTTTGATAAAATAATTACCTACTCATTACGCCATTTGAAATAATTACTTCCTCACCCCTCAAACTGAGGAAGTTATTCGTGAAAAAAATTTTGAAAATTTTTATTGTATTTCAGGACAAATTATGACGATACACAAAATTTCAGACAGAAAAAATGTTCTATCTGTGTGTCTGTCTGGTTTGCGATAGCAGCTACAGTTTTTGAGATAAAGCTTTCAAATTTGGTAGACATATTCTAGAGGTCAAGGAAGAGATTGAGTTCATTGATGAGAAAAATCGGTCCCAATGTCTAAAAAATATATTAGTGACATTCCACCAATGTGACTTTTTTGAAACGTAAAAAAATTACTTTTATTATAAATTCCACCACACGTCGAGTTTTACTACGGTGAGGAAGTTCTGATCCCCAAGTAATTGCCAGCGGTCTTTTAAACATTTTAAAATACCTACCCCAGCGAACTTCCCATCAACAAATAATTCTCAAGGACACGAAGATATTCCTCATCTCTACATTCCACCGGAACTAACACCATGGGTTTTTTCCAATCCATATAAGGACAATTTCGATATGACACAAAAACGAGATCTTAAACAAATTTCTCAAATAAATAAGAAATTAGCCATGTTTGAAAACAGGAAAATTTATCTTTTACAATGTAGACAGAAAAATGTTACACCTAACCACATTCAACAGAATGTTGGTTGTACTTAATTGTTACAAACAAAAACACATCCTTATGTTAACAAAATAGATTATGTAATCTCATTTCAAGAAACGTATTGAAATCAATGTGACACATTAGGAAATCAGTAAAATGAATGATACACTGAAAAAAATAATTCAAAAAATTGTCCTAATTTTACCTCATCATATTTTCAAGTTATTTATGAATTGGATTGACAGAGACTATAATACATTTTATAGTTTAACTAATATCAAACATAAAAAGATAAAAGATCAAAAAAACTAAACTTTCGTCTTTTGTTGTTGTAAACAATAAACTCGTGTAACCTATAACTTTTGTTATGTTTTGTGCTACAAAGATTTATATGTGGCCTAACCACTGAAACACTTTCAGTTATTTTAAATTTAATTAATGGTTTTCTCACAATAATTACATATATCTGGATTTAATTATATATGAATTTAAGGACATGCCTTGCTCCAATTTTTCATTTCAAAGGAATTCCTTCAATCGTGGGTTCTACATCTACAGGTACATACCCATATTCATAATGGGCTTGGTCAGGCTCAAGGTGCATTCAATTGCCAAATTGCATTATTATTCCCGCCCTGCTTGTAGAAAATGCACTTCTCATCTCATAACAGGTTATTTTTATTCACTCTGACTAATAATGTATGGCGGATAATGCTACGTATAAAGTGTAGTAACCATCATATAATATTATGAAATGTTAGTTATCTATTAAAATAAATAGGTAAAATATTCATATATTTTTATTTATTTTGTATGTATTTCGACCACACATCTTGAGTGATAAAATGTTTTACTGTATTTTAATTTATTTTATTTTACAAACCCAACAAAATTTACATTCCAATTGCAGGGTAGCAACATATGTCAAATATAAAAATTGTCATAGAAATGCATAACAATAATATACTTAACAAATTATTCCATTTATGGCCGGTGTATACATCTCCTGGTAAAGTTACTAACATATAAATTTAGGAATAAAAGTGTTAAATCAGTAAAATAATAGTTAAATTTTACCTATTTTTGCAGAAATATTATTCCATATGTGAATATACTTCGCTGTGATCAGTTTTTTGCAAAAGTAGAGATGTAATAATTAATATAAATCTGTTTAGTAACTAACAACCACGCTACCAGAAGATGAATATACAGGGCCTTAGGACTGGTACTTTGAGTCTGTTAACACTAATCGGATGATAATCTCTCTCTCTCTCTCTCTCTCTCTCTCTCTCCCCCTCTCTCATTGTTACGATGATGGTTTCCTTGGATATTATCATCCGATTAGTGTTAACCGAGACTCAAAGAACTATTCCTTAAATCTAATTCATTTGATAGTTCAAGAACAAATGTATTAGTATATTTAATTTTGTTAAAATTACTGCCCTTAACATGTTGGGGTGAGAATTTTAAGTTTTAGGTTTTTTTTAAATAAAAAAATTGACGTGGGTTAAGCTGGTACAGAAGGGACATAACTTTAGATTTTTTCTAATAAGTCGGAACAATCAAATGTTACACTGCACCGAAAGTAGCTTTGCTCCTGCCATTGCATGTGCAGCAGCAAATCGGTTTCAGCACGTTAATATTCGTATATCTGTTTTACTTTAATTATGAATAACCATATCTGTGGAACTCATACTTCTGCCTCAAATTGTACACAATATAGTAGTGGTCCGGTCATCTCTTTCTAGCAACAGTCTAACTCTTTCTGCACATTCCTCGGTCAAAACTATAATCGGTGCATGGTCCTTAGTAATTTAAAGGTATACTATACTGTTAAGATCTCTTTGTTCCTTTAATAATCTAAAATGAAAGCCATTTAACAACAATTTGTACTAAATATTTAAAGGAATTTCTTTGTGTGCTCTCAATATTGCCCATTTGGTTTTCACAGCATAGATTTCAAACCAAACTTGCATATTTCAGTTTAAAACACATGAGAGTGTCAAATAATGTATGAAAAATATGAAAAATACTCAAGTGATCCTATTTGTTCAATGAAGGCAAATTTTCTATTTATCAGAAAAGACAGGACATTTGATAGGTAAATTAAGTTTATATTACAAGATTTAAGATGACATGTGCGATATAAACGGGACCTCTCTGTTATTTAAAAACACTTTGTGGTGAACATTTTTTCACAACGGAATGTAACATTATTTTGCGGTGGTATGTTGCAGAATTAAGTAATATGCATTCCATTTAAATTTAGCAAACTGATGAGTGATGATACTCAAATTCCAAAGTAATGAGTGTAAAGATTTTTCAAAGATACGCAATAAATTCAGTTAGGCTTGGAGATTTTGTCATGGTAATAGTGGTATGGTATTGTTTTATAAGCAATATGCTATACAATGACTTTAATTATTTAGTATAGTATTTCCAAAAGTTAGTTGGAACGCTATAAAAACGTCGACAAAGGAATTTACACTCGCGATAAAGGGATTTACTCACATAATGGAGAAATTCCTTTGTCGGCGTTTCTATATCGTTCTAACTGACTTTGGAAATAATATACTACAACCTTTATTAAGAGGAATATTGACATAATAAAATATAACTATATTTCTTAAAATTTATAGTTTGCGAAACAGATATTGTGGCGGGACGTAGGGGGTAAGACGATACGAAACGCAGAGCCAGATTTAAGTGTATTGTTCGCTCGTTTACTTTTTCAATGTAGGTTTTTGTGCTCAGTTTAGCTAGCAACAATTTAACAAAAAAGTATTAACTTGAAATAAAAGTATTGAATTTAACGTATTGACTACACATACAGCAGTTACAGTATTCAAGTTTGCTTAATATAAATTGTTACTACCCAGCAAGAATCGCGAGGAGGTATGAGCATTTCTTGCCAGGAAAGGATGGGTATGGAATATTAGTACCTATAACAAGAAATTATTTAGAAAGTAACAAGAAAGCTTTAAAAACAAAATAGAAACAAAAAATATACTCTCAAAATAGTGGTAACAGAACAAATTTTTCTCAATAAATGAACTAAAAATAAATTCTGATAGTAAAGTTATTACTATAATAAAAACAGAAAGATATATAAAAAAATAATAACATTGATAAATAATAACATCCTGAAGAAGAATGTTTCTCAAGCACTGAACCACGAAAGTACAAAAACGGAATTAAATAATGCAGTTAATATCACAAAATTCACTTCCTCATTTTGTCACTTCACTTTACATCACCTCACATTGCTTCTTCCTCTGAGTCCTCGTCCTTCTCACCCTCTTCTTCATTTTGATATGAACAGTTCAAATTTATAATAAATTTATTTCCACTATTAGTATGAAATTTGGCAATTTTTAAATAATCATCCTCAATTGTAATTACTTTCCTAATTCTTTTTTCCGAATCTTCCTTGTTAATTTTCGACACTTCATGTTGAATTAACTCTACGACTTTTTTTATCGAATTTCGGAAAAATGTTTTCTTTTTTGACGTTTTTCTTCAATTTGCACCAAATTAATTCAATCGGGTTGAAAATACAGAAATATGGCGGTAATCTCAACACTTTGTGGCCATATCTCATCGCGTCATTATCTATTATATACTTCTTATAATTTTTCGTTTTCAGGACTTCCAACAGCTGTGCTTTATTATAATTTTCCTCATAATAGAGATCATGTTCCAATAAAAAAAAATTGTAACTCCAGTTTAGTAGAACTCTTGTAGGAATTTTATATAGTTGTCTCGAATGATACTTCGCATTGTTAAGAACAATAATGCTATTCAGTTTTAATTTTGGAATTAGTGTAATTTCAAACCATTCCTCAAATATTTCTCCCTCCATGTTCTTGTGGTAATCTACATTACAGTCTTCCATGTTTTTTCCGCATAGTTTCAATGCATTATCAACCCATCCAGAGTGTAATATAATCAACCGAGTCCCTTTATTAGGGCAATGAGATTGGTTGACATTTCCTAAATCCATCAGTCCATCTTTTTTTATCGGTGTCATGAGTATCATACCAAGTTTCATCTAGATATTAAATTGGTCTTTTTTCCCTTCTGAGTTCTTTTTATCTCTTCTAGATATGAATTTCGCCAATCCACTATTCGTCTACTTTCCATAATCGCCATGCGTTTATTAATAGTTTGATATTTAAATCCAATTTTTCTCAGCCAATTTCCTAAAGTTCTTTTGGTATATTTTAGATGATAATCTATTTCTTTTAATTTTCTGTCTACTGCGTCAGTAGTTGGGATTTCATTTTTCTGATACGAGTCGTAAACTAAAGTTCGTAAAAGTTTTGCTAACGATGGGTCCAGAGTTGACCAGCGTCAGATCTTTGTTTTTTGGGAGGGCACCTTCTTTCACCAGTTTGCGTATTGTGGGACGGGAAACGTTACTCAGAGATGCTGTTTCAACTAGTACATCCAAATCATACATATTAGAGTCATTAAATCGTCGCTTCAAAAGATTATTGTAAACATTAAGGCAAATTTGTTTCGTTTGCTCGTTCAAATGTAACTGATTTTTTGTTACTGAAAACACTAATGAACTTTGATTTTCTTTATCACTGTAATCAATATCACTTTCATTTTCACAAACACAATAAGATGCAGACGTAGAGGCCTCCCATGGTCGAAACATTTTTACATCAAATACCTTCTTAAATTATTTTCAAAAACACACTAGCAAATAAACAGATATGAAATAATTATTACTTATATTACACAACTCACGGCTACACCATAATCTTGCTTAAATTATTTTCAAAAACACACCAGCAAATTAACAGATATGAAATAATTATAACTCATATTACACTATTACACAATTCACTTTAACTAACCTTCTTAAAATATTTTCAAAAACACGCCAGCAAATAAACAGATATTAAATAATTATTATTTATCTTATATTATACTTAATTATATCAGCACTGCTAGAGTGATTCGGTAATAGGATTAAGCGCGGCTCTGAAGTATCATAGAATGTAAGTGAAACTTCGCCTCGGTCGCGTGCCAGCAAAAACTACAATCATCGTTCTCGCTTTAAGACGGAAGATGTCATGTGTTATATATTTCCCGCTCACATGTCGCGTCTTGCTCCGCACGTCCCGTCACAAAGGTTTCGGTGACTATACCAATACAACGACCGCTGAATCAACTCGAACAGGCGATAAAAGAAGGCAAATTATATACGTATGGATTTCTTATGTGGAGTATTGATGACGGTTCTCCATATAGGTGTAGAGTCCATAATCCATACACGTCATTATTTGCGTTCCTTTTAACCCCTGTTCGACCTGAAACAACTCTCGCTGTATATATTTAATATAATTAAGGTGTGTAACAGTGAGTCTTCATAAATTATTAAAAACGTCATCAATAATTGGTACATTTTAACTCGTGATTTTGCGGATTTCATATTATGGCAGTACCTGATGAGGGTTTTTGCACACACGTATGTGTATAAGGAATCGTTTTCAATCATCTACTGATGGCACGACTCGACGAGACTGTTAAAGGGCACTAATTGGTCACGAAGTTTTCGATCATTTATGAAGACTCGTTGCAATAAAATAACCACTTATTTAAATTTCTCTTTTTAACGGAATCGAAAATATTTTTCAGAATAATGGGGTAGTTGTTGATTTCCTTGATTTTCTCTGCACCTCTGACTTGAAGGTGGTTAATTAGTCTATTAATATTGGAACCAATATAGTCGAATAGGAAAAAAAATTTACTGTTTGGGGATTATACGCGTCAAATGAATAGTTTGCGCAATCAAAAAAGTTCTAAAGTAGAAAGTGGTCGCTTCACCCCAAGAAGCACCCCAAACGCACCCTATCGTGGTTTTCGACGTTTTTCTCAGAAACTGTTCGTCCCAAGTGGAAGCCACAGAGGTGCAACTGGCTTCCTGTCAGTGGTTTTCCTTTAATGTCTTTTTTCTCTAAGTTATGTCCATCTTTTTAACTTAGCTTCACCGTGCGGATAACGACCAATAAGTCAGAAACACGTGTCCGCGGTTTGCATTCTCCCGTCATTTGTATTCTTCCACCTTGCATTCTTTATGTGGGCGTACCCCTTAAATCAAATTGTTTTGTTTATATGAATGACAGAAAAAATTACTTACAGTGGGTCGCCGTAAATGAATGCGCCTAGGGCGCTATTGTATAGTACGTGATATCGGTATAGTGACGGTACGTGGGTGATAAGACGCTACATGAGGACGAGAAACGTCTAACACATGACATTTTCCGTCTTTTACGCCACTTACATTAAAGCGAGAACGATGATTGTTGTTTTTGCTGGCACGCGACCGAGGTGGGGTTTCACTTACATTCTGTGATAGTTCAGGTCCAGACTTAATTTTGTTACCAATTTATTTAGCATTATTTTATATCTGTTTATTTGCTGGTGTTGTTTTTGAAAATAATTTAAGAGGGCTATCGTATTTAACGTAAACGTGTTTCGACCGTGGGAAGCCACTACGTCTACATTTTGTTGTGTTTGTGAAAATCAAAGTGATAATGATTACAGTGATAATTGGGTTCATCAGTGTTTTCAGTAAGAAATAATCGGTTATATTTGAACGAGCAAGCGATACAAATTTGCTTTAATGTTTACAATAACATTTTGAAGCGACGAGCTAATGATCCTAATTTGTATGATTTAGATGTACTAGGTGAAACAGCATCTCTGACTAACATTCTCCGTCCCACAATACACAAACTGATGAAAACAACGATCCGACATCGGTCAAGCAAAACTTTTAAGAACTTTAGTGTACGACGCGTATCAAACAAATGAAATCTCAACTATTGACGTGGTAGACAGAAAACTAAAAGAAATGGATTATCATCTAAAATACACCAAAAGAACTGTAGGAACTTGGATGAGAAAAATTGGATTAAAATATCAAACTATTAATAAACACATGGCGATTATAGAACGCAGACGAATAGTGGATTGACAAGATTCATATCTAGAAAAGATAAAAGAACACAAAAGGGAAAATAGACCAATTTATTATCTAGATGGAACTTGGTATGATACTCACGACACCGTAAAAAATGATGGACTGATTGATCTAAGAAATCTCAACCAACCTCATTGTCCCCTAATAAAGGGACTCGGTTGATTATATTATACTGTGAAAGGTAGGATAGATTGATCATGCATTGAAACTGTGCGAGAAAAACATGGACGACTGTAACGTAGATAACCACAAAAATATGGAGAAAAGAATATTTGAGGAATGGTTTGAAAATACCCCTAATTCCAAAATTAAAACCGAATAGCATTATTGTTCCTGATAAGGCGAAGTACCTTTCGAGACAACTGTATAAAATTTCTAACAAGAGTTCTACTAAGCTGGAGTTAGTTTCAAATTTAATGGAACATGATCTCTATTATGAAGAAAATTATAATTAAGTACAACTCCTGGAAGTCCTGCAAACAGAAAATTATGAAGTATATTATAGACACTGTAGCGGAGAGATATCGCCACAAAGTGTTGCGATTACCGCCATATTTCTGTATTTTCAACCCGTTTGAATTAATTTTTTTGTAAATTAGAGAAAAAATGTCAGAAAAGGAAATAATTTTCCGAAATTCGATAAAAAAAGTTAATACAAAATGAAGTGTCGAAAATTAACAAGGAAGATTGTGAAAAAAGAATTATGAAAGTAATTACAGTTGACGATGATTATTTAAAAAATGCTGAATGTCATAAATGGTGGAAAGAAATTTATTAGAAATTTGAACGAGGATAGTAGTTCTTCTGAAAATTAAGAAGAGGGTGAGGATCCAGAGGAAGGAGCGATGTGAGGTGAGGTAAAGTGAAGAAGTGAATTTTGTGATATCAACTGTATTATTTATTTCAGTTTTTGTACATTCGTAGTTCAGTGTTTGAGATATTCTTTTTCAAAATGTTGTTATTTATTAATATTATTTTTTTTTTCATTTTGACAAAAATACGTCACTATTAGAATTTATTTCTAGTTTATTTATTTATTGAGAAAAATATTTGTTCTGTGGCACTATTTTGAGACTATATTTTTTGTTTTTATTTTGTTTTTAAAGGTTTCTTGTTACTTTTTAAATAATATCTTTATTCTATACAAATCCATACCCATCCTTTCCTGGCAAGAGATGCTCATACCTTCTCGCGGTTCTTGCCAGGTAGTAACAATTTATATTAAACGAACTTGAATACTGTAATAATTGCTGTATGTGTAGACAATATTTTAAATTCAATACTTTGATTTCAAGTTAATACTTTTTTTCTACAATTAGTAAATTATTGCTAGCTAAACTGAGCACAAAAACCTACACTGAAAAAGTAAACGAGCGAGCAATACAGATAAATTTGACGTTTTGTAGGGTCTTACCTTGCACATCCTGTCATTAAAGCGGTTTCTCCTATGTCATATTTGAAAGCAGTCATCACGAAGCATTGCCATTTAAATGATGCAGTGGTATTCATCCGTAGAACGTTTACTTATTGTGAAAACCCATTATCAAAATTGGGAAAGTGTTGCGGAGACATTTCGTAGGTTACATGAGAAGTTCGGTAGATACAATCGTTCGTCTCTTGCAATGATGCAAACATTTTTCTGGCATGAATTACAAGATTTTGCAGTACGTTTTGGCATAACTGCGGCTCTATTTCAGCGATGTAGCGTCGATTTCGTTCTTCAAGTCTTGAATTATTTGAGGATCGTTGGCGTAGACTTTGCTTTTCAAAAGACCTCAAAAAAAAGATATTTAAGGGCGTTAGGTCGCATGATCTTGGTAGCCAATTCTGATTCCCAAAGCGAGAAATTACACGACCTGGAAACTATCTATAATACTTTCTCCATTTTGGTAATTGGTTTTCGCAATAAATAAATGTTCTTTGAGGGAATAGCGTTGCATAATTAAAATGGTTATGCTTCGTGATGACAACTTTTAAATATGACGACTATATGCTTGACATAACAGAAATGGCGGGTATTTCAAAATGAAATTTAATTTTTAGAAAATCTATACCTACATATGTGCACTTATTTTTATTTACATTTACCTATCAAAATATTTTCCAAACTATCAAAATTTTGCTACTACCAAAATACTGAATTGCAAAAACTTACTGAGTATCAGGCTGTTTTGAATAATTTTTATCTGGTAATGTATTCAGTTTTCGTTTTTTTGTTTTAATAAAATGGTTTGGAATTTTGCCACAACAGTTTTTATATAAAGTATTTGTGGTGCAAGTTAATATAGTAATTTGGAATATGTTCCCGGCTATGAATTTCGCAGTCAATAAAATTAATTTTTACTGAAGTAATTTAAAACAAAATGAGTGACAAAAAATCTCATCATGATTAATCAAAAATTCACCCTCATACCCTTTTAATAATTTATTAATCATAATGTAAATAGATGAGACAATTTCTACTACTTTTCGCGAGAAAATAACAAACCTCCTCGACTTAAGTTTTTAATGAGACTATAATTATAATTATTATTATAAATTATGACAACTACGTAAGTTATAGCTGGTTTTGGAGTATATGTTAATTTAAATATTGTGGTTTTCTTCTTATACCTACATTCCGAAATTGGCAATGTGTTTAGAATACTGAAAAATTCTTCGTAATTTTTATAGCTGATAGAATTTTGGACACATAAATATTCTTTTTCAGCTTGTTTAGTATCCCTACTTTGACGAATAGAAAAACGTTTTGAAAAATATTCTGGACAATCAGAAAATTTAGTAGGTAATGCATGTGACTGCAAGCGAGGGTGCATTAATTTTTCGGTTGTAACTGTTAACATGACCTGTCCGGAAATCTTGTTAGGATTTATGTAACGAATTACCTTAATATAAATGAAGCTCATTCATACATTTGAATGCACTTTGAAGGTGTAAATCCTTTTCTTAGAATAGCCGAAATCCATTTTTTATACAAGCTTTGAGAAAAGAAAGCACATGCTTTGCAAAACTTGTATTTTCTTCTTGCTTTTCCATATATTAAAAGCATGTGGATTTTGTGATTGTGATTTAACATTTTGAATTAACAGGAACCACCCGTAGTTTGTCAAGCAACTTAAACGTTTACAGTTATGGCTAAGTCTAGTTTGATATGAGGACCACTTTACTGTTTGTATTAAAATCTATTATAAAAACGCGTAAAAACAAGATGCAATAAAAACATTTAAACATTATAATTCATGAACTATTAGAAATACATCTAAAGTGTTGTGCATAAAAATGATTACTCAAAATAAAAATATTTTCGAAAGCCAGTATCCAGATGGTCAGCGTGAAAGATGTGACAGTCGCACTGACCACGTGGTGCAACGATTCTGGAACTGAATGCAAAACACTAACTAAACTATATGTGATGAAAAGTTTAAATAAGTAAATTTAATGTTCCACCTGAGTTTTCATTTAATTCTTCATAAATAGTTGCAAAATCAAAAATATAAAAATATGTTTTGATAATATGATTTTTAGTAATTTTACGTAAACTCTTTAACCCTGTGCCAGAAGCAAATCAATTTGTTTATGCACAGGCCAATTAAATAATTAAAATTAAACAACATAATTGTATTTTTTATTTCAACTTTAATTATCAGTAATAATCAATTTACTCACATGCCATTTTATATATATTATTATACATATATGTGTAGTTAATGATGGTTCATGCATCAGTGTTATAAAATTGCCCGTTTAGGATAATTGAAAAAGACACAAGGTTATTCTGACTAAATTACATCATACGTAATTATAGTATATCTGGAATAGCAGTCAAATAAAATTATTGTTTTTTGAAAGTTAAATATATATGATATTATTAAGAAAATACCAACACCAATGATGATGATTATAATGTTCTCGATGTAAACGTATACATCTATCTTCTTAAATTATTACTGAGAGCTTAAATTGAACAACCCATCAACATTTTTTTTCTCTGATATTCCTTCCGGCTAATATTTATATTATTTCATTAAGGATTCAGGCTCTTCATTTTTAAGTGTTACTATATGTTTTTGTTATATTCATTTAGCATGTAGCACATACAAGTCACGTATTAGTATAATATAAGAAAAGTATAGTAAATTATGGTAACAGTGAAAATCAGTGATAGAATGTATTGTGTACATTCATCAATCATCGACAAAAAAAACATTAAGGTTATAAAGTGCTTCAAGAAAGTTAAGGATATTACAAATTATAACACATGCCACAGGTGTTCGGAAATATTTATGTTTTTTGCCATTGCTGAAGAAATATTGTTGTATATTGATTCTAGTCGTCAAGATATCATTAGCACTTACAACAAGTGCATAATATCCAACCTGATACCACCGAACGGCACACACAAGTAAACAATGACATAAACAATTTACAAGACTTCTACGAGATACCTACTAGAAAACTGACAAAACTTAAAACCCCGCCACAAGAACTAAAAGACATAATACGACGATTACTAAATAACAAAGTACCAGGATCGGACGACATACCGAACATTATCCTTAAACATCTTACTAAAAAAAGCCCTTGTTGCCCTCACCCTTATAATAAACAACATAATCAAATTGCAGTATTTTCCGCCACAGTGGAAGATGGCCGTGGTGGTTCCATTTCTAAAACCGAATAAAAACGCACAAAATGTCAACAATTATAGACCCATTTCCCTGCTTAACTCGATGAGTAAAATCACCGAGAAAATTATACTTCGAAAGCTAAAAAAAATTATCGACAAAAAACATTTTATACCAGACAACCAATTCGGTTTTAGAAGTGGACACAGCACGGCCCTAGCACTATGCGAAGTCGTGTAGGATGTCACGGACGGATTTAACAAAAAACAACCAACATGTATGCTTCTGGTGGACATAGAAAAAGCTTTTGATACCGTTTGGCACTCAGGACTCCTCTACAAGTTAAAATAAATAATTAAGCTGCCGATCTACCTCGGCAGCCTAATCAAAAATTATGTAAGTAACAGACAATTCAATGCAAGGGTAAACGATGCAGTGTCGTCGCTCAAACTTATAAAAGCAGGAGTACCCCAAGGCACCGTCCTACCCCCATTATTTTCAACATGTACCTCTCCGACATCCCCACATATCCAAACACAAAGACAATACTATACGCAGATGAAACTACAATTTACGGACAGAGACAGCCACAGAAAAAGTACGCTACCATACGAACAAACTTACGGAATACTTGCAAGACATGGAAAATAAAACTTAACGAGGACAAAACCTAGACAATAACTTTAACCAGAAAATTTACGAACATTAGGACTATAAATAAACTTAAAATTAATAATACGACAATAACAGAGAAAGATACAGTTAAATACCTGAGACTTACACTGGACAAACGACTCAGATTTAAGCAACATATAACCAATGCGATAAATAAGACTTACGGCACTTTAAACAGACTGTACCCTTTAATTAACAGACGGAGCATACTGACAACGGACAACAAACTTTTATTATACGAAACAATACTAAGACCGACGCTGACATACGCCTGTGCTGCGTGGAGTAATATTTCAGACACGCAGAACAAATGACTACAGACAACACAAAACAAATTACTAAAACTACTCACCAACTCAAACAGATATATACGCATTGAAGACTTACACAGACTTGCAAACATGGACTACGTACAACCACACATATACGACACAGCTAACAAATTTTTAAAAACGTCACGTCTAACTAGATACTTGACGCACCCGAGAAGATACGACGACGTACCGCACACGAAGAAATACATACATGAAAGATTACCACTTTACGACGCGCGACGAACAGAGATAACCAAACAGACACACACACAAACCCACAAGACATAACAAATTCCCATTCTCTCACCCCACCCTCCACCCAACCCACACCATAATTTTACCAATTTTATTAATCGACAAACCCTAAAAAGGCGCAAATAAAACAAAATAGTAAAGCAGGTTTATTCAGTTTTTCCTGTACATAACAAAACATCACGTGAATAAAGACATGAATTTAATAAGTTTGTTAGAGAATTCTGCACAGCACATCAATCGCTTTATGTTCTTAGAAAACTGTCAAATATTGAAAAATATGATCAAACACCTGTTTAAGCCATGCCAGCGGCCTGGGTCGACGTCTACCGCGTCTGACGATTTTGTATCAAATAAGATAAATGAAGTAAATCAAATAAATAAAATACACCTAGTTTTAAGACATGCACTGATGTAAGAATGATAAATGTATTAAAATGGAAATAAATATGGATATCATTAGCAGACCATTAATATATAGAGTGGGGTAATAGTGTGTTCGACTTGGATATCTCAAGTTCTATGATAGCTAGAAACTTGATTTAAAAACATAAATAAACTAGACAAAAAAGTCTATAACTGGAAATGTTCTGATATACATGACATTTCATTTAAACAAATGTTAGTTGACCATGTAGAATCGTCTTGGCTCGCCCTGTATATTCGAAAATTATTTTCGGTTATAGACTTTCTTGTCTAGTTTATTTGTTTTTAAATCAAGTTTCTAGCGGTCATAAAACTCGACATATCTAATTCGGACGCACTATTGCCCCACCCTGTTTGTGAACTAAAATTACCTGTGTTCTTAATTACAATATGCCACAGCGAAAGTTAACTCTCGAAGAAATAAATATGACCGTTGGAATGATTTGTGCTGGTCGGGTCGAGGTCGCTGCGGAATTCAATGTTTCTCATCATAGTGTCATTTCTCGCCTTGTTTCTCAGTATCAAGACATTGGATCAGCATCTGAAAGGATTAAAAGTGGTAGTCTAAGAAAAACCAATGCAGCTCAAGACTGCTACATTTGTCTGACTGCCAACAGAGAGAGATGCCTGTACTTCAAAAAAATATAACAGATGCACTAGACAATGCTAGTGGAGTACGTTTATCGACAGAATTGATTCGATGTTTGAAGAATCGATGTATAGTTTCTCGCAAACGTTTGAGAAGAGTTCCTTTGACCGTACAGCATAAATGAGTTAAGGTATGACTAGGCCAGGAGTAGTCAGAAATCGTCATGAAGTTCATGAAATCTATCCTCATGGCGGTGGTTCAGTCATAATGTGGAGAGGCATGTGCTTCAATGGATGGTCTGACTTGTCGTGACAGCTCAAGTATATGTTAACAATATCATAAAAAAAAAAACATTATTCTTCAATTTTATGGTGGCATCGGTGTGAACTTTTTTTCTTGGATGAAAATGCCCGTCTTCATTGTTACCAATGCACTGCAAAATCTTGGAATTCCGACGCTTTCACACCCATCGAGGTCACCAAACTTCAATCCCATTAAATACGTGTTGGGTGTGTTCAAAAAACCTATACGTGGCCATCAACCTCATCCACAGACAATAAGAGTTGAGAGCGATCATTCCAGGAATTTGGGCCAATATATCAATGGGATTTGATTCCTAAACGATGTCAAGCTACTATTGATGTAAATGGGGAACATACATCGTACTGAAACTGATTATGTGAGAGAGGGTGGATAATTAGGGGTGGAAAATGATTTTTCACGTTTTCCGGCGAAACTAGACTTCCTATCGAAAAAAGTTAAATATAAAAGTTATAGATAATAAAAAAAGTTACAACTTTTGTACTGACAATTTTTCAACATAACCTCAACATTTTCGAGAAAAATGTAAAAAACCATTTTTTTCGTTTTTTATTTTTATCTCATACATAAATAATTTAATTTTCATAAAATTTGATGAGGGTATACCTTTCTATATCGCAAAGAAGCTGTAATTTTTTTTTTAATAAAAATGGAAGGATTTGCGGGCAGGAACTGTCTTCCGTAAGTCGTTAATATGAGAACAGAGTAGACGGTTATAAGATAAATCCCTGAGGGGTGCCAGAGTTGATACACACTTCATTACCTACAACGGGCAGACACGAATGTTGTCTGTAGTTTTTCAACATTTGGAGTATAAAACAATGGCATCTTGAATATAACGTTTTCAGCCAAAAGAGATGTGGAAATTATCCTAAAATGTTTTATTCTTGATAGGTTCTACACGTCACAAACACTCAGTTGGCCTATAGGACTAAGAACCTCGATGTCTAGAATGTGTAATATGTATTAAAGTTATGGCAAAGAAACAAGCGATCTAAATTTTTCTAGCTCTTAAAATAGTTGTAATTGTTACTGCCGTATTTATAGTTGTAAATTAATTTCATGCTGAACGTGAAAATGTCACAAGGCATTAAATTTTGCACAAAGATTCGTTAATTGAACTTTATTTTTGTACGATTTCTGTGTAATAAACATCAAAGGTATTTGAAATTATCTTGGCTATGATCCAAATCCATCCGGAAGTTAATTGTCGCTTTGGTCTCAAAAAATATTAAGCCGTATAAATATACTTATATTCATTTAATCAATTTTGGGTCAAATAAGGCGTTATGCTTATATACTATACATAAAATATGTATAGGATGATTCATTGTTACCGTGCCAAACTGTACCAGGTGATAGAGGAAGTAATTAGAGGAGTCGAAAAGTTCTTATGAACGTATGACTTAAATCGTTTCGTTTTCGAGTTACATGATGTTGAAGTTTCAGATAAAAGAAATGTTTTCATTTTATAACTCATCATTTATTAATGCTAACAATGTCAAATTTGGTATATCTTTATTTAAAATCTTTTATCAATTTAAGTCATACTATATGGATGGTCTTATGGAGCGCCTAACTTCGGAAGGATTCTATGCGCAGGCATATGCGGACTACGGGCTGGTCCTAGTGACCGGCCGCTTCCTAAACGTCGTTTGCAACAAAACGCAGGTAGCTTGTAGAATAATAGAAATATGGTGCGGCGAAACAGGTCTCTCAGTCAATCCATCCAAGACTGAGATGATCCTTTTCAACAAGAGAAGAATAATAGAGAATTTTAGGGCACCAATCATATATGGTAAACCTCTCGCGCTTGTGCAGGGGGGTTAGATACCTGGGAGTGACCCTAGATAGTAAACTGTCATGAAGGCCGCAGATCGACGTCATCAAAAAGTCGACTGCAACCTTCTGGCAATTGCGCCGAGCGGTAGGTGGGAACTGGGGTCTCAATCCACGGATCCTACATTGGCTGTACACGGCTGTCATCAGAACAAGGCTCCAGTATGAATCTGTGGTCTGGTGGCCCAGTGTGGACAGAGCGATCGGGTCCCGAAAGCTAGCAAAAGTCCAGAGACTAGCCAGCCTAGGGATCACTGGCGCAATGAGGACGATACAGACAGCTGCTAGGCTTGCCAATGCTTCCCTCGTGGATAAGACGACGGCCTATCTGAGAATGCGGGATTCTGGAAGCTGGCAATGTTCAGCTAGAGCTGAAGGTCATGCAGCAATTGCTGGACTGTCTTAAAGCTGAGAAAAGCTAAAGTTGGAAAGTAAATATACTCACACTTTTCCCAGTGTGAGGAGTGGAGTGAAAGGAGAATTGACTTCCCCGGGACTCTTTGGTGTGCAACACAGACAGATCTCGAGTGGCCAATAGACCATCCTCCGTGGGGGGAATACATCTGGAAAACAAAGGTGCGAAGGAGAGCTTTGCTCTAGATTCGTACATCACGGTCTTCAAGGTAGAGGTTTACGCCATCCTAGTGGTGGGAGATGAGGTTGAGGTTAGGAACGGGGCGGAACTGATGGTATACATCTGCTGCGATAGACAGGCTGCTCTAAATGCGATGTACTCTCCCACGACGAGATCAGTTCTCGTTCAGGAGTGCGGGGACGCTCTAGAAGAGCTTGCCAGGCATAAACAAGTGAGACTGGCGTGAGTCCCGAGACATACCGGAGTTCCAGGCAACGAGAAGGCCGATGAATTGGCTAAACTTGGAACTGAAAAGCCGTGTCTCGAGCCTGAGCGTATGTTAGGCATTACAAGAAGGCAGGTCACCACGGCCCTCAATGAGTGGGTCCACGAGACACTGAGGAAGCATTAGAGGACCAACAGGGCCTGCAGGAAAACTCAAGATTTTGTGACGGGGCCGAACAAATCGAGATCGGCGTGGTTACTGAGCCGGAGTCGAAAGACTGAATATTTTAATCGAAGTTCTGAAAGCCACCGCACACTTAGGAGGCATCTATCATTGATACCCTACATGTTTAGGATGCGGAAGTGGTGAAGAAGCATCTTACCACTTCCTGGGACAGTGAAGCGTTTGGGCGCCTGAGACATAGTATCTTCTGTTCTGAGGCTCTTTTAAGGGAGAAGATGAGCTCCCTCGCAATGAATCACATCCTGACCTTCATTAGAAGGTCGGAAAAATTCGATGAGGGAGCAAGAGAAGCACATTGCTGAGGGGACAGCTAGGGGTTGGTAAAAAGGGCCCGCCTGCGGCCTACTTGCCATGCGTCAGCCTCCCTCATCATTATCATTACCAAGTCATACTATGGTAAGTGTTATAAAAATAAAAATATATAGTAACTAGTTGTCCATGATATCAAAATAATGAACCTATGAGGGATGTCAATACTGTTATTATTTTGTTCCGAAAAAAAAAAACAAATAGAATGAAATCTCGGAAAATGGAGTTCAATGCAGCCGAGTATGCTGATATTGTTTATGGCTTTTGTAATGGAAATAGTCGCCGAGCAAAAGTAGAATACTATCATCGATTTCCAAACAGGCGTCAACCGTTCAAACAAGTGTTTGTTCGAACTTTCCGAAGATTACGTGAAACTGAATCAACTAACTAATTTGGTACGAAATGAAGTTCCTGGATTAAGAAATATTGCTCAAAATGAAGTAAACGTCATAGATTTAGTAGTTCACAATCCTAGAGTAAGTAAAAGACGCATTTCTGCAAGATTACGTTGTTCTCAAAGTTTTATTTGAAGAACATTGAACGGAAAAGTTCTACACTGTAACGAAGTGATTTTTCCGTTAATGATTTTTTTGCTGTAATAAGACCTAATTGGGTTCTTTTGCTTTGGTACACCCTATATATGATAACTTGTCTTAATATTTATTTTGAAACCGCTTTGAATAAAAAGGTCGATTTATTTTATAATCAAAACTTGGAATAATAATTATTCATCGAAACCGGTTTCTGTTCAGGGTAATTATAATTATTTTATTATCTTAATGATAAATCAATTATTGTTTGTGGGCCTTTACAAGTCGATGAACACTGCTTCGTGATACACCGGAAGCCTCAGCTACATTCCTGATCGATTAAGCATTATCCATCTGCAAATGACCCAGAACTGCCACTTCGACTGCTTCATTCCTAATCGGTCGCTGAGGTTCATGCTTTTTGTTTCCTACAGAACCTGATTCCATAAATATTGTCAATAATTGTAAAACATACTGAGAACCAACCCTTCTATCTGGGTGGTTTCTATTGAATATGCGCTCCGTAGCTCTAGCACAATTATCGTTTTTAAAATAAATGCTGACAATGGCTCCGTGGTCTAGAGGTAACGTACTTGCCTCGAAACTTCGGGGTCCCGGGTTCGATTCCCGGTCGAGGAACTGGGATTTTTCTGTGAGAGAGATGAATCGTAGTATACTCGGATATTGGGTGTGTGTCCATTGTCTCTAAATGTGTAGCCCTCTCCCACACAAGGTCATTTCAGACCTTCAGGGATAAAGGGGGTTGTAATTTCATGTGGTGTTATTATTATATTATTATTATTAATTTCTATTCTCTCCTGAAGGGTATAAACCATTTTGAGAACTCACTCTGGTAAAATGTATCTCAATTTAAAATGGGTTGTGAACAAACTAATGTTCAAGGACTATCAAATACTTATGAGTCTTTTATTATTCTAAAACTAAACGAACAAGGAAAGTGTTTTTTGTCGAAAAAACTCGTGTTGATTTGAGAGCACTAAAAATGTAGTTTTTTTATAAATTCCAATACCCAGTGTGTATTTTAGATTTTTTAAACGATTTCGATTGTGTGTAATCATCAATTATTTTCCTTCAGAACGAATCGATAAAAGTTTAAAAAAATACACAATTATGTAGAGAATTGAAAGACCTTTCAAAAGATGTATCAATCGACCCCCCTTGCCATTTGAATTTTTTTAGGGGTGGCCGTGTAAGAAAAAAAAATTATACACAACACGAGACTCGTACCCAAGCACGGAAGCCTATGAAACATGAGCGTTACCACTACGCCACAGCACACTCGGTCGATGATCCACAAAACTGATATATAACGTGTACTAAAAACTTTAAGTCCATTTTTCTCGGCTTTAGTTCAGTATGGCACTTTACTATTTTACAGGTAGTACACTCACATGGTGTACTACCTTTCTACTAAAAATCATAAAAATCCGTTTCCCCAAAGCCGTAGGGTCTCCTTGTTAATTTTATTTGTTTATTTTGATCATAAATTATTCCGAATCATCTGCTTCCTTAAAAAATTCAATGCATTGTTCTTGAGTCAAAGTTTTCGACTTTTTTGGCAGGTAATTTACAGAATTTTGTTTCAAAAATGCTCGAACTTTATGAAAATTATCAAAATTAATATTTTCCTTAACTTTAAAAGTGCTTTTCAACATTGAAAATTCAGACCATAGTGTACCTACATTTACAACCTTTAATCTTTCAGATAGATAAGCAAGTAGTACATTTTCTGTTGTTTTTTGCTTTTTTTATTCTTTTTTTGGTTATTGAACAATTCATAGTATATTTCGTACCGTTGTCTTGACTTTGCAGGTAACAAATTCAAAGAAACATTGCTAGCTTACTCTTGCAAGTCTGGTGGAGTATTCGTAAATTCTTCGTCACTGTCTGAGTTACCATTCATTTTAACTTATTCGCAGAATTACAGTTGTTCACAACTTATTGTTATTTTACACTTTTGTTGTTTGTCTTGATTCCAAATTTTGGTTTAAATTGACATTTAATGAAAAATTATGTGAAACGTCAAAGTATGCAAATGACAATTAAAGGTGTCTAGATTGTGAAAAACTACAATATCGTGTTATGAGTTTAGTGACCCAAGCAACGATAAACATTCCTTTCGGTCATATTTTTAGCGTTAATATGAATCATTTTCATATATGCTAGGCGAAAAATATTTTTTGTTTCATGAAAATTGTGTTTACATGACAATAGTTTGTTTGCTTCAACCAAATTTCTCTTATACAGTATGTCCGCGGATGGGGTTTACAATAGGTGTAATGGCTAAAATGTTTAACTTTTCGAGAAAATGTTATTCTTTATGAAAGTTTTTACTTGCCTAAAAAATAGTGGTGACGTTGACAAAAATTACAAAAACTTAAAATTCCGTAAGAGTAAACTGGTTCTATTATTTATTTTGGAACAAAATGTGAAATAAAAAAAAGTTGTTTCTAATTATATGGTCTGTCCAGATCCAAAATTTCATTTGAATATTGCAATGTTTCCGAAATTAGTGAATTTTTAGTAAAATTTTATTTTGGGAACATCCTGTATAATTCCTGTAATCTTCTTTTTGATTGTTAGGTGCATTGTTACCTAGGTACGTCTACATATCATGAGATATCTGCATTAAAAAATAATTTTTAAAATGTTAACTGTCGAGCAAAGAATTTTTTTAGTACAGTGTTATAGAGACGGTAAAAGTTCATACCGTTATTCAAAAATTTAGTCAGAGATTTCCCAATGAGTATGTTTCGAGAATGGCAGTTCATAAATTGGTCAAAAGATTTTAAAAAACTGGTTCAAAGAAAGAAAAAAATATATGATCAAAATGACGCCGCCACATTATTAGTGTTGGTGGCATCTGTTGCTGGAAATTCCAAAATTTCGTTGAGAAATCGAGCCCGGCATTTGGAGGTGGTTAAAAAAGTTGCATCCAAAAAATTTTTAAAGAAAATAAAATATTTCCATACAAACCACATTTTAACCATACCTTAGAAGAAGGGGATGAAGCAAAATGACTAGATTTCTGTTTATGGGTAGGAAATGAAATTTTAAGTGGCGACACGAATTTTTATAAATTTATTATGTTTTCCGACGAGTCGACTTTTCAACAAATGGGACTGTAGCTTCACAACATGTAAGGTATTGGAGTGAGACCAACCCCGATTTAAAATTTCTACCGGAAGGCAATATTTAAAAAAAGTAAATGTCTGGTGAGCTATTTCGTATCATGGCATAATAGGGCCATACTTTTTTGAAAATACATGCAATTGTAACTCTTATTTACATATGCTTAATACATTCTTTTTGATCAGTTAGAAGCCTTGTCTTTGGAATACCGTAATAGAATGTATTTTCAGCAGGATGGATGTCCAGCACATCATGCCTGCGTCTTACGCAATTGGCTTAATAGCAAATTTGGGCAAAGGTGGATTGGACGAGACGGTCCAGTTTTGTAGCCCCCAAGAAGTCTAGATTTGACAATTGCGGATACATTTCTCTGGGGGCGTCTAAAACAAATTACCTACCGACAACCCGTAGACAACGACATTGAAATTCTAAAGCAGCACATTTCGGCAGCTGTGCAATCAATTTCCATTGAGGAAGTTAGAAGTAGTTTTCACAACATTCGAAAACGAATGAAAACATGCGTTCAATTTGGTGGAGGAATTTTTGAATTGTGTATTTAATACGGTCAGAAACTTCAAATATGAATGCACTTTTACAAAATCAAAATTGTTGATCAGGTGTTTATTCTCCTTGTTCGAATGCAATTAGCTAAATAAAAATTTGACAAAAACCGACTAGTATTTTACTTAAAATTCACTAATTTTGGAAACATTGCAATATTCAAATGAAATTTTGGATTTGGACAAACCATATAATTAGAAACAACTTTTTTATTTCACATTTTGTTCTAAAGTAAAAAGTAGAACCAGTTTACTCTTACGGAAATTTAAGTTTTTGTAATTTTTGATCACCCCGTATAAAAAATATAATTGTTGTCACTACTATTTTTTAGACAAGCAAAAACTTTTATAAAGAATCACATTTTCTCGAAAAGTTAATAATTTTAGCCATTACACCTATTGTAAACCCCATCCGCGGACATAGTGTATATCGCATTCTTTAAATCAATATCATTTTATTACGTTAACCTATAATCGAAAACCAAGCGTTTTAAAAAAGGTTTGATAAACTAAGTTTAATTACGACAATCAATATTCAGTTTTGTTACATAAATTCAAGCAAGCAGTTTTGTTGGATTTTACCCACTTCTATTTCGATGTGTACATACACATAGACTACTTTTGCGAGGCTGACAATTGTTTGATTAAGTACCTTCGTGTTTTTCGCAAATTTTTAATGACAAGAACATGTATACAGAAATAAACATCCGTAAATATGTAAGCTATCATTTAATTTAAACAAATGATGTTTAAATCGAGGTGTTTTTATAAAGTGGGTTATGTAAGACAAGTATGGTAATATGTCCAATAATGAATTCGTATCTAAACCTTAGCGTAACTATCATAAAATAAGTTAGAAGCTTTAACGTGACTAGAATAGTAATCAGTTTTTTAAAAACCAGGCATATAGGTCGAAGAATTTTTTTTAAATTTAATTTATATAATTGAGTAATAGATTAACATTAACGCGAGTTGATAAAACCTTTTTGGATGGTAATAATGTATTATGTACACGTTGTACACAATAATATAATAGACACAACGTGCTTCAATGTGTATTACCTATTGTATCAATCACTATTATTTGTTCATGGTTACATACTGTTAATATATATATATATATATATATATATATATATATATATATATATATATATATATATATATATATATATATATATATATATATATTTATATATATATTTTGTGTGATATTTTTTGTTTTTAATAAAAAATGTTGTTGTTTGTTATTATTTATTTTGAGACTCTTTATTATTTTTACCTCTCCTCTCAGGGTTCGGGCAGGTTCCTGGCGATCAAACTGAAAATATAATGTTACAGCCCAATTTCAAATAAAACACACCTTCACAGATTGCAAACAAAAGAATTTATTTTCAAAATTTCCGATATGGTTTAGAAAACGTAAATGTCTTAAAATTAAAATGAAATGGCCTTTATTTATGATCAGATCTGTTATTATTATTATAGCTGCTATTAAGTCGTCGAGTACCTAGGATTTATTGTTGTTGTACTTACGGCGATTTCTTGTACTTCACGTTATCGCAATCTCTGTCGAATTACGCTTCTGCTTATTGTTACTCAGTGCTTTTCGATCCTTCCTCCGTGGCAAATTTCAGGTTCATCAAACTTCAGTAACAATGGCTGCACGGTTCACTGGATTTGTACTTTCGTAGCACGACACTATATTTATTTAATAATCAGCAAACTTTTATTTAAGGTACGTATTTACCTTTACTAATTTACTCAAATCACATTTACTATTCTATACAAAACTTCTTGGTTATTGCAACTAGAAATTTCTCTTCTATTCCACTAGGAATTATTTTATGATATTCATAAAATTTAATTTTTGTTGTTTTAGGTTTAGAAACCCTGTTTTAATAATTTGGAGCTTGAGTATAGACTTCCTTTGAAAATATAAATTTACAATTTTTAGGTTAGGAAACTTCTTATAAAATTTCAATGCTCTTGCTTTCAGCTTTCTATCCATACTCATTCTTAAATATGACCTTTTTATTGGCCTAATCTGACGTTTCTCCAAAAATCATGACACTTGATTTTTGAAATTTTAAATATGAAAATTTAATTTTCTTTTTATTTCTTTATTATACCTTATGGCTCTAATTTTATTATTGAATAAAGATATAGAGATGATTAGCTTTATTTTGATATGCCATACTATGGCCTTTTGTGAATATTTAGAAAAATTACAATTGCAACAATTTTTAACAAATTCTCTTATATAACTAATTACAGTCATCTAAACCACATACCAGAGATTACTTTAATACCTAATGAACAAATCAACACCATAATTGCATGTCTAAATACATTTAAAACATTATTTTACTTTGCCTTTCGTTTTAGGACTTCGTTAAACCTCATTGGCTGGAAACTTTTCAAATACAACAAATTACTTAAAACTAACTGACTGGAAGCAATAAATAGATGCTATTCTTCTGACATAGCTATAAAAAGTTCAACAAATGGTTTTTATTTTAGAAAAAACTTCATATTTGTCAAAGTTATGTACCTCCTTGGACATAATTTACACATACACCTTTTAAATGTCTTTACATTTTGATGCTATATCGTTGTACTAGCTCACAAGGTGAGTCTCTTTCACTTTTGTAAAGTTTTAAAGTTAGACGATGCACTTACTTCGTAGAAATGATTGAAAACTCAGATATCGTAGAGTTTACGCTACCCAAATTATGAAAATAGTTTATAGCACTTTTTTTTCAGTGTTCATGATTGCTATCATACTTGTAGCTATTCTATGACTAACTTAATGATATTTGTCTTTAACAAAGTTCATAATTGTAATTAATAACAATAAAATTTTATTTTTTTTCCAGGTTATCCAAAGGTTTTGGTACCTAAAATCAATAATGTTCTGGCTCTGGTTGCCATGCTATACACAATAGTCCTTCTGATACTTATTCTATATAGAAACAATGTTTTATACCATAACATAATAACATACAGTTCATTTACCACACGGTAGGTGTTTATATCAAGCGTTTAATAACATTTATTACAAATTTTACCTATTTGATATTCATACAGTTAAGGTAAGTGTCTCTCATTGAAACTGGGCTCTCATACCGCTCAAAATTATCATTTTAATTTAAATTATAGAGTCTTTCTTTGCTTTAGTATTGGCAAAATATCCCTATTACTTTCTTTTTATTATTATAAACATAATTTTATTCTTATGTACTCTGTATATTATACAGGGTGTGGTTTGGTCATCGTAATATATATATATATATATATATATATATATATATATATATATATATATATATATATATATATATATATATATATATATTTTTTTTTTCTTTTTTTTCTTAAATCCGTCGCTGTTTCTATTCATATGACAGCGTCATAAGATACTGTTTTTGTTGCTGTTGTACTGTTTCATAATTCCATCAAAAAAGGTCCGCGAAGTTAATTTCAAATATCCTGGCACACAACATAAATGGCATTTAAACTCTTTTATTACTTCATTACCCATCCACTGTATTAAGTTTACTGACTGTCATTAATTTTATGATTATTCTAAAATTAAACTTACATAAATATTTCCCTAGGAACTGCGGCTAATTTGGGATAAACAAATATTTTCATTTTGAAAATTTATGTCTCCATCATATTTTATTTAAGTCTGCTTTAGCCATCACTGACTAACAACTATATTTAAATCATAATTTAGTATCGCCGTTAAAAGCACATATAAATTGTACTATGGTCATTAAAGTTAAATTTGCGGCTAGTAAATAAAATATATTAAGTATGTCCCATTTAATAATATTAAGTATGTATCATTTAGTATAAATCATTTATGGATATTTATATAGTCAGAAGACAATTTATCTCTCATCGGTTAGTAAGGAAAGTAATTCTCCAAAAATCGAAATTTTTCAGAGTATTTTGAAAGCAACGAGTTGAGGAGACTATTCGAATTTCGTCTTATTCTTGTCAAATAATCCTTTCCGAGGACAAATATCAGTCCTTAAATAATGCATCTTGTACATATGCATTCTGAAGATCGACCAAGAATGTTATATTCCAGTAATATATGACAAATAAAATTTAACTTATATGTGAAACAACCAATGAAGTTACAATTTTTCAAAACCAACAGATGCGATTGAAATGTACAGGCCAGTTAAGTAAGATAATGAAACGGAACTAATTAGCTAAAGGTTGATACCTTCACGAATCGATAGTGTTGATGATCGTTAAGTATAGAAAAAGATGCTCCTACAATATCTTGTACCGATTATAATAAGTTAGCAAAAAAAACAATTGAAAAGTTGGTTCGTTGGTACTTTCACAGCTGGTATCTCGCAAACCATGGAAAAAAGCTGTATACAGAGAGAATTTTGTAGAGCAAGAAATTTCCTATCCGATAACTAGATGTCTTGAAACATTTTTTGGCCGGTTTTAATAATTTTGTAGGTGCAGATTTTTTTGATAGCCATGTCAAAAGAATGTTTATTTCGTCTCTCATTTTGCCTTTTTTTCAAAGCACTTCCAAAGTACTCGTTTGAACATATTGCCAACACTCTTTTTCGTAGAAAATTAAGAATGAGAATTAGGAAATAAAGCGTACAATTTCCAAACTTAATTTTTTTAGTATTGAAAAGGACTTTGACAACAGGGATATAATCCTATTTTTAACTAAATAAATCAAGATGGATCCAAATCTTACATGAAAAGTGGGTGATAGGGAACAATGTAGATCCTGATATGTCGATGGTATAAAAATACACTTATTGGAATAAATTCCATGTCAAAATGTACACAAGAAAAAGCAAAAAAAGTTTAGACATTCAACAGGACACTTATAAGTCGTAGTCATCAATCTAACGCAGCCCTAATTCTCTAAACAGTGACTAATGAAAATAACGGGCCACAAAAATTTCAATTCCCTGCAACTACACCTCAGTAAACAGCCCAGAGGACACATATGTTCTAAATAAAATGAGAGTCCAGTGTGCGAAAGACCTAGAGAAGTTCGAATGCCGCAGATAGAGGAAACAATTCATCAGATTGAAAAAGATCTGAAAACAAGAGAAAACTTGTTACTACCCTCAATGTAAGCGAACAGACTCTTTGCTGGATGCTAAAGAAACGACAGTTGTACCCATACCATTTTCAACTAATCCAAGCACTCATACCTCATGTATTCCACATAAGTGTTTTCTGTCAGTGGCTTAATTAAAAGATTAGAAAAAAATCTTCAATTTTTATCATAAATTAATCCTCTTCACTAATGAAGCGAAGTTCTCTAGGGAAGGCATGACCTTTCGCAACAACCACTTATAAACCCAAGAAAATCCACACGTAGTTACTGAGACCCACCAGATTAGAATTATTGACGATTTTTTTATTGGACTCCATTTCCTTCCTTTACGGCTTAATGGTAAGACGTTTTATTAAATATGATCTACAATGGTTGCTGGAAAATGCTAGAGCAAATTAAAAGCCAAATATGGTACATTCAAGGCAGGGCTGTAACACATTTTAGTCTAACTGCCCTACAATATTTGATTGCTATGTATCCTTATTGTTGGATAGATAGAGTAAGACCACATCCTGAGTCCCCATGGTCTCCAGAAATTAATCCCCTGGATTAATTTTTGCGAGGACATTTTAAAACGTTGGTTTACAACAGCCCGATTAAATATATTGAAGACCTGAGGAACTGCATAGTTGCATCATGTGAAACAGTCCAGAATACTCCAAGAATTTTTTGAGTGTGTGGGACAACCAATAAGCAGGAAAATAGATGCATGGAGGTGATCATTTTCAATAAATACTTTGATTATTTTAGGATTTTAAACAATCGTTGTCTTTTTGTCTCATTGAGAAATTTTTCAAACATTTAAATATTTTATTTCTATTGCATTTTTGTCACGTACTAGCTTTTCGTTAAGTACGTTAGTTGTTCCTGATGATTACGGTAATGTTATAAATAATATCTTCTCCCTTTTGGACATTTTTCCGAAAATGACATTTTAAAAGAAATAAAACCTAAATTTACCTCTGGTCCTGACGGCATACCTGCTTTTATCTTACGCGACTGTGCTCTAGTGTTTGCTCTAAATTACAGCATATTTCTGGATGTATAGAAATATTCTAGAATTTGTCCTGGCGATAACAACTCTGTGATTAGTTATAGGCCTATCATGATTGTCTCTAAATTTTCCAAGGCTTTTGAAATATTACTACATATAACAATAATTTATGCTAGCACTCATGGGTTGATTAGCATGGTTTCATGTAGTGTCGATCTACCAGTACCAATCTATTTTGATTGACACAGTACATTTCCGAATCAGTGGATTCTGGTAGCCAAATTGACGACATCTATATAGATTTTAGTAAAGCGTTCGACATACTTAATCATGGTATTCTGTTGTGTAAACTTAAATAGTTTGGTTTTTTAGCTAAACTGTCTGAACTTTTTCATCATACTTGCGATGTAGGCGCCAATACGTAGAATACCGTGGTTTCAAGTCTGACGAATTCATTGTTTCATATGGTGTACCACAGGAGCCCAAACTTGGGCCTCTTTTTTGCGATATTTTTATCAACGACATTGCACATCTGACTTAAATTGTCTTCTATATGCAGATGATTTAAAATTTATTGTGACATTAATTCTAACTGCGATTCTCTTCAATTGCAAATAAATTTGAATAAAATTAAGGACTGGCGTGAAGAATAACTTGTTATTAAATGTGCAAAAGTGCAATGTTCTTTCACAAAAAATATACCGTATATTAACAATTATATACTCAATAATATGCCTCTAAATAAAGTAACCAAGTTTAAAGACTTTGGAGTTATTTTTGATTCAAAGTTGAGCTTTAATCTTCATATTAATGCTCTTGAACTTTCTAGTTACAAAAACCTTGGTTTCATTATAAGGCATTCACGAAGTTTAATGACACTAACGTTTTACTGATAACTTAGATATTTTATTTGTAGTATTAACTCGATTAAAAAGTTATTTGAAAAAAGTAATATAAGTGCTGTTTAATGTTTTTCCTTTTTGTGCTGCAAATGCATTGTAATATTTGTCAATTTCCCATTGCCTAATTATTTTTCTGTAATTATTTTCTTATTATTTTTTTTGTTATGTAAAATCTGTTTTTGTTAAAATCTGTTGCAGTCGTTTGGAAACACCCTGAATAATTATTTTTTTATTAAACATTTTTGTATTATTGATAAAAAATAAACAGAATGTTATTAATATAGGGCCAACACACGAACATTGTTGCTATAAATGTGTGTAGTACATTCCATAGATATGACATTTATTTACAAAGTCATAAATTATACGATTATTAAGGATTTAAAGCGCACATGTCTAATATTTGCCAGCTTACAACATACGCCTATTAAGTATCAAACGCGTCGAGATTATTTCCAATTAAATATGAAACCCGACGACATTTACCCAGCCGTCGAAAGTTGCGTAAATGAATATTATATCGATGGAATGGAATGGAATTACCTTCCTATTTTAAAAAATCACCATGCACAAAATATTGAATATGACTAACGAGGACCGTATGTAGCAGACCAATTAATTTTTTTAACTATCGAAAGAGTCGGCTGTGAATCTTCAGTTTAAATTTAACTTTGTAGGTATACCGAAAACATGTTTTTATATATAAGGCATTCACAGATTGACATGAATTTCTCGTCAAGATTAGCATTCGAGTTTGGTGAGGCGTTTATTTAAATTTAATCAATGATTTTATCGACTGATTAATGAGTGTGCTTCATGCCGCATTAAAATTCATAAAAAATTAACTCAAGCGACTAATATTTATATGCTTACAACAATTTTCTTGAATGCCATTGGCCCGCACATGCCAAAAGTTTATGCTAATTATATTTATTTTTTATGAAGAAAGAGATCGGTACAAGAAGGCTAATTAAAATTCGTAAATCCAATCAAATTATAATTATGCAGAACGCCGATGAATTATATAATTTTAAATTAAAATATACCTACTTGCTAGAATTTTTAATTAAGTGAAATTATATGCTTTTCATAATATATGCAATACGATTACGTCAGATAATTCTGTTTGTGTTAAATTTGTATGTTATTTAAGATATTTCTTAATATTTGATGTAATAATTTATTTAAGAATAATAATAATAGTCATAGTTAAAGGGGTGTAAAAATCGGACCGACAACCTCCTCGCGTTTCATCTTGGACAAGCAGGGGCTATTCTGCCGACAGAAGTCGACCATGGGATACCAAGGCTAACCACCTGGTAACCTTAGCTTCTGATTCCATATAACCTTAGAAGAAGGGCCTCTCACAACTGACCCCAAGCGGATGGGGGATCAGAGACAGGTGGGAAGGACCTCACCAGATGGTCTCAACAATGGACATGTCAATGGACACGGGCACTTTAAGTGGTCGGGGGGAACGAGAGATGACTTGCTGACCTGCTTACGAGAGTAGTGAACCTGCGTGAAGGGGATACATGGTGCGATTGCATGCACTTTGGTGTGAAATGCATCCATACCATCGCGCCTACTCTCAACACCTGAGAGATCAAGTATCCTTCTTTCGTAGGACAGGTTACATAAGGGTACCACTGCAGCTAGAAGAAGTGCCAGCCGCACTTCCACCGTGGCAACTAGAAGCTGTTGGGGCACATCTCGTAGAGTATATCGAAATATACTTAAGGAGCCTTAATACCAAGGCCAAAAGACCTGTTTCGGATGGACGCAGTCATCGATAAGCAACTTCCAGAAGATTCAGATATCTGGCAGATTAACTACGCCGTTTACAACACCGCAAAACAACTGGGTCCCCGTGAGAGGTTAAAGACTTCAAGCGGGGTACGAGAAAGCTAAGGGGCATGTAAAAAAGATCGAGCGCATGATAGAGTCGGCTAGACAACATGCTTCGTGGATCCAGAGTATGGTGGATTATGTAACATTGGGCAAATCCTTTGCCCCAAAATTCCGGCGCATAGCAGCTGGACTAAGATGCCAACACTACACTTTAAATCTGACAGTGTTGTAATCCATTAAGCAACACTGTCTGGATAGGATCTGAGAATTTATGGTTATTAAAAAATTGCTGAAAAGGCGCACGAGGAGTATGGTACAAATTACGTTGTTCTGTACGAATCCATCCCGCCTGTTTCAGGAGCCACAGTTTGTTGTCGATAATCCGTCGACTGTAGAAGATGTCGAAACTTTCTGGAACGAAATTTACGAAACGACGCGTCCATTCAACAGCGACACTCCAGCAATCACACAATTCGAGGCCTTTTGTTGTAGACATCTTGAAGAGCCTCCGGCAATCAGTGCGGAGCAAGTTCAACAAGCTGTTTATTGTAGGTACTAAGAACTTCGCTGCCCCAAGCCCACACAGCATAAACAATTCGTGGTGGAAGAAATTTCCTTCCATTCTCTGCCGTCTAGCGCGAATTTTCAACATATGGTTGATTGGGGCGCAGTAGATTCTGGACTGGTTTATCAAGCGACGTACTCTGCTTATCCCCAAAAAAGTGTATCTTTCCGACCCGAGGAATTATAGTCCGATCACTTGCCTCAACTCCTGTTACAAAATATTTACACGTATCTGTATGCTAGGACACTGAGATTTGTTGTATCTTCCAGCAGATACATGAACAGTGTGGTGCTAAGAAGGGCATGGTAGACCTCTGTATTACACATATTGTGTGCAATACAAGCGGAGTCTATCAATGACCTGGATTGATTATCGCAAAGCATCTGATACAACATCACATGAGCTATTACTACACTTGCTCGAATGCCTTGCAGTATCAGCACCACTAGTGAGACGCATTGAACAGCTGCTGTCGCTCTGTCGGACCCACTGTTGGAGTTGGAGCAGGATCGTTCAAGACAGCAAAAAGAGCTGCAGATGTCGGTCTCGCATTTGACACCAGGCGAGGAGACCGGCGAGGTGCTGATGTAGAGTCAGTCACTGAATTTCAACCAAATCGTCTGAAAGCCCGAATCAGAGCTGCTGAACAGGAAAAACTGTTTCGGCAGCACGTCGATAAATCCCATCGTGGTGTCTTCTATAAGAACGTGGAACAATGGGTTTATCTACCATGCTGACATTCACCTTTTTAAGGTCAGCCGGGCTGCCAGGATGGTGTTTTCAACACTTTAGTCTACCGTAGCCGCGTGTGATGTGTAGATGTTCCTAATATCAACTGCAGGACGTACCGGCAAGCGCCGTAATCGCTTTTGCACTTATTCTCTGCATGCCCCATATATTCTATTTCGGTGGTAGATCAGACATCAATGCTGCATTACATCCCCGGAGAGATTGATTCCGTCGTCGAGAACGAGAAATGTCACATTTGCTATTCGTTCCCGACTGTCACGCAGATTTATTTAATACTAAAAGGCACCCTCCTCCACTCCTGCTATGAACATCAGCACTATCAACAGTTGCCTGAACTAGAACGGTGGAAAATAAGATATTATTATTTGTGTCGTAGCGTGTGTGTAAAGGAAAAGAATTCATGATGTTGAGTTGAGTTTGTCATGTATGGAAATTAAAATTAATATAAAATAAAATTAGTTAAGTTAAAAATATAAAACTTAATACTAGGCAGAACAGCACAATTAAAATAGAACATATAATTGACCATAGTTCTTTTATTAGAATTAGTGCAAAAATATCGCTATCTCCGGTACGAGCTCCAAGTGCTGTATCCAGACTACTCGGTCAAGATGGTCGTCTCAATAATCGGTGTACTCGGAGGGATGAGGCCTACGTTGCTCTCGGAATTGAAGACCATACCCGACTGCTGAAAAGCAGCTGAGTGGCTGGCAGGCCAAATGCAGAAGGCGTTCATTCTGAGTTCTCTCCGTCTGCTTAGGGCACATGATTCTGGGATCTACAGTCACTATCTCTACATGATGTGAGAAGTGGATGTAGGTTACTTGCTGGCGCTCCACCCATCAGGTTCGGAGGCCGAGGAAGAACTGTCCAGCGTCGGGTAACTGAGGAAAAAAATAAGTAAGCTTTACTAATTCTATTATTTGTCGAAAATATTACGAGTATAGCAATGAAGTACCTTAAAGAAGAATATACCTATTGACCTGATATTTGTATTAAGGTGACACACTTCATTTGCTCCAGCTCCTGATTCTACTTCTGAAAGAAGCCAACGATTCAATTTTTTTCCTAATTTCTGCTACATTACTAAAATTAGTTTCGTCCCCTATTTCTCTCCACGCATAATTTTTTCTTGTTTTTAATTTGTTATTATTCTTTCGTGTTTATGGATGTTGATATAAATGAATTGAATGTAGTGTGTTTTTGACCACTCCATTGCCATTGCGTACAATAATATCCGTGCTTCTTTTCTCCACTGCTCATCTAACTGAGAATTCCAGCGAATGGGTCATTTCAGCGTTCACAGCGAGCACGATTTCTTCTTCATGTATCTATCAGGACCGAACGGCGTGTACGTGGCTCGTCTTGTGACAAACAGCCTGTGAGTCAATATGAGGTAATACCTCTACCTTATGTCAGTTTTCCAGATAAGTCAAACCATAATGAGAGCTGAAAATTGTGTCGCTTCATTCTGACACCTCTCAGAATTGAAAACCTGTAAGAAGTGGCACCTACCCAACAATGAACTAATATGTATAACCGTTAAGAACGTAATCTTCCTGACCAGTGGAACTTAGCCCAACAGTTAATACTTCCTAAGTTTTTAAAATCGGACTGGCTATCACAGGTGACACCTTTCGACCGTTAGCAACAATCCAGCTACCTGTCAAAGTGAGTTAAACTTGACAGTCACCACTTGTCTCAAGAAGTCGCTAACACTTGCTGAGTCTCCCATGACATACTTGGCGCGATCTGATGGTACCTGCCAAAAACTTTATGACAATTTATCAAATTGAAAATATATTTTTCTTTTTTATTACAAGAGTTCAAGGTTCGTAAAGGTATCAATCGCAGAAATAATAAATTCCAAGTTAAATATCAATAAGCAAAGTTGAGACGCGAAATTATTTGAAAAAAAATCTGAAGACGTACCTTCAGGTCAATGCCACTCATGTATCCAGTTGTCTTTGATGGATTTGGATCCTTCGAAACTTTGAGTTTTTTAAATTTATTGTAACAAAATAAATTACAAAATTCAAAGATCAAAAGTAAATAAAATCCTCCTAGGCACTACTGAGTGCACAGTATATAAAATCAAAGGCTCAGCTCTGGATCACACGAATGGTATAGTTTATCCAATATGAATTGAAACACTTCAGTCTAAAGTGTTTATACCAGGAGGGCGCATTTCCACTCTCCATCGTCAAAGAAATAGAGCGCAAATCGTGCTTATATTTATTGAACGATACCTCTACATTACATTCGATATGAGAATGTGGCAATGCAGCGGACCAGATGTGAAACTCTGGCGGTAGTGTCCGAACTCTGATGAATTAAGTCGTGATTTGAATAGACTACTGGATTAGTTGTTTATATTGACCGTACAGTGTAGTTCATGTAATAATTTTGGATAAATAGAATTATTTTCTGTGCAGTAATTATAGCATTTTAGTGATCTTATTAAGTGGCTTTAGTAATATTTCAATATATGCATTAATTATTATTATTAACATGGCTTTCTGGAGGCCCTTTGAAACGCATGAAAATGAATTATCTGAATATTGAACCGGTGGCACCGTTAATTGAAACTAGTTCGGAGTTTAATAATGACAAGGATTTACATGTTCAATGACAGCGTCTTATTTTAAATATTTATGAATGTTTAAAGAGAGAAAACATTGAAACGATAGATAGGGACATTGTAAATAGAATTTATGAATTAACTAAACTTTCGAATTCTCTGATTTATCGCGTTATTAAGGAAGGGGATGTTATAGATCACTCTACAAAGCGGAAAGGAAAAGAAAACGAAAATTTTGTAGAATTGACGATACCTCGAAAGAATTTATTCGGCGAACGGTTTATAGTTTCTATGAGGAAAATAAAGTACCAACTTTAGAAATGAATCGTGATAAATTGCTTGATTATCCTGATTATAATTATAAATCTTTAGAAACCCTACGAGGTATTTTATTAGATTGCAGCTTTAAACACAAAAAAATAGATAATCGAATGGTTATAATGGAATCGCGACGTATTATTGAATTTCGACGAAAATACTTACATAAAATGAAAGAATATCGTGAATCAAATAGGCATATAGTATATCTCGATGAGACCTGGTTTGACACACACGATGTTGTTCAGTACGGTTGGGTAGATGACCCTAAAATTGTAGTTTGAATACACCTTGCTCGAGAGGAAAGCGCCTTATAATTCTTCATGCTGGAAGCAAATACGGTTTTGTCATTAACTAAGTGAGTAAGATTCTTAACTTTTATTCATCCATCAAAATTGCTTATTCAACTAACATAAATAAATAAACGAGTAAGTAAATAATTAAAAAGGTTATTATAGGTATTGTACATACATATAAACTCATATAAAATAGTAAAAGAATATTCGATTTATTCTAAAGAATTAAAAAATAATTCTAAACCTTTTTTGGTCGACGCTCATGGATTTGACTAAATTCCCGTTGTTGGCGTTTTTATGCTGTTCAAATTCATATTGGAAAAACTTTACTTGAAACGGCGTTTATGTTGAAAGGCTATTTTTATGGAGGACGCCACTGGCGTGTATGTCAATGCACACACACGTACACAAAACGCGCGATAAAATTAATTTATTGAATGACACTTTCCCAGGACGTCGTGTTTCCCGTTTTGGCGATGTGCCGTGGCCGGCAAGATAGTCCAATATGACCGTTCTGGTCTTCTTCCTTTGGAACTATTTGAAATCATTGATGTACGCCAATAAGTCACATACTCTGAAAGTTTTAAAGCAGCATATTCGACAGGAAATAGACAATATAACAAAAGAAGTCTTGAGAAAAGAAATGGAAATAGATTTGTTCTTTAAATTTAGTGTAAAGTGTAAATACTATGCTGACAAATTTAGAAAATGATTATATTTGGTTTTGTCAGAAATAATCTACAACAATTTTCTGGGAAAAACTGTCAAAGTACATTTTGATCTATTTCTCATTATCTTTTTACTTTTAGATTTGGCGTAATCCCAAATATATGTGATGAATGTTCAAAGTATGTCCTATTTACAAAAGTGGAAATGTAAGAGACGTAATAAGCTATAGAGGTATATTAATATTACCTAATTTTGCAAGGGTTTTTAAGGCATCATTGTACACTATCATTTATTTCTATTTGTCAGCATGGGTTTATGGAAAAACGTTCTACAATATCAAATTTAGCTTGCTTAATCCAATATGTCGCTGACTCTTTGGATAATAGGGGTCAGGTTGATGTGGTGTCAGTGTGACTTCTCAAAAGCCTTTGCTCGTGTAGATTTTAAAATATTAATTGGTAAATTTAATTATATTGGATTTAGTAATTTACTATTAAATTTCATGATATCTTACTTGGAAAATCGATACCAATACGTTCAATATAACGGTTTTAAGTCAAACAATTTCATTACATCAGGGGTACCGCAAGGGTCCAATCTGGGACCACTTTTGTTTATCATATTTATAAACGACCTATGTAATACTTTAGAATATGAAAAACTTCACTTTGCCGATAACCTTACAATTTTTTGTAAAATTAATAACTATGGTGTGAGTGTAACAATTTAGAAATGAATGTTGCAAAATGTAAAACAATAACATATACACGTAAACTAACTCCAGTGAAATTTTTTGTATACCTTTAATCATACAGAACTTTCAAGTTGTCAGACAATTAAGAGTTTGGGTATATTATTTGATTCAAAACTGGACTTCATAGAATATATTAATGTAGTGGCAAATTCAGCACTAAAACTGCTAGGTTTTATAATAAGAAACTGTAAAAATTTTTAATGTTGATATACCAAAGACATTGCATTTTACGCTTGTTCAATCAAAGATTGAGTATGGTACAATAATATGGAACCCAATTTATAATGTTCATTCACAATCATTTGAAAGAATACAATGAAAATTTATGAAATACTTAGTCTTCAAAATTGAAAAACTATTATCCAGAGCGGGGATACCCAAATAATTTATTATTAACAAGGTTAGACATGCAATCGTTAGAAAGCGCAAGAATAATTATTTAGTTAATATTTTTGTATAAACTGCTTAATAATTTAATAGACTGTCCGATTTTATTATCAAAAATTAATTTAAAAACTCCAAGATTGGAGGCACGTCATAATGTTCTTTTTTTACTGTTCTACAAATGTTCACATAAAGTCCGCTATTTATTCCATAATGGAATTATATAAGTTTAAGTGAACAATGTGATGTATTTAATACGCCTTTAAATAAGTATGTTAAAATAGTTAAAACTATTTATTAAGTAAATTTAATTATTAGTAGTAGTACTATAGATGATATACAGGGTGTCCCAACCAAAAGTAAGTGCCCTGAATAACTTTGGAGATTTTTTTGAAAAATTGGTGAAACACGTCGACCTTGTTTCCAAGGGGGACATATTTTAATGTAATACTTGTATACCTATCATCATACCTCTACCCTACACGGCCACCCCCTCAAAAATTCAAATGGCAAAGGGGTCGAGTGATACATCTTTTGAAAGGTTTTTTAATTCTCTATATAACTGTATATTTTTTAAACTTTTATCGATTCGTTCCTGAGAAATAATTGTTTCATTATTTTAGGTTCGGGAAATAAAAATAAAAGAAGCAGTTTAAATTATCGTATGTATTGTTCAAAGTGACCCCCACCGATTTCCATACAATAGTATAATCTGTCTTGAAATTCTGTACGAACATTTCTGAACACATCTGGAGTCAATAAACGGCATTCTCGAACAATTCTTTCACGTAACTCTTCCAGAGATACGGGTTTTGTTGCAAATACCTTCGATTTCAAATGTCCCCACAGAAAGAAATCCAAGGGAGTTAAATCGGGTGACCTAGCGGGCCACTCCACAGGACCTCTTCTTCCAATCCAGGAAAACGATTATTCAAAAATTGAAGGACTGCTATAGCAAAATGTAGGGGTGCCCCATCCTATTGAAAAAACAGTTCGCCCTCTAAAAGATTATCGACTTCTTCGAGGATTTGGGTAATCATTGGGTCGATGTTATTTTCTAACAGATCGAGGTACCTTTCGCCATTTAAATTGTCAGGAATAAAAATCAGCCCGACAATGTGATCGCCTAAGATGCCAGCCCAAACATTTAACTTCTGAGGACTTTGCGTATGAGTTTCCATGAACAAATGTGGATTGGTTTCACTCCAATACCTACAATTCTGCCTGTTTACCTCCCCATTTAACTGAAATGTCGATTCATCAGAAAATCACGTATTGTACAGTAGATTGGCATTACCGTTTAATTGTTCACTAAAAATCTCACAGAATTCAAGCCGACGATCGGGATCATCTTCATTTAATTCGTGTACCAATTTAAATTTATATGGATGAAATTTGTGGGCCTTTACAATTCGATGAACACTGCTTCGTGATACACCGGATGCCTCAGCTACTTTCCTGATCGATAGAGTATTATCCATCTGCAAATGACCCAGAACTGCCACTTTGACTGCTTCATTCCTAATCGGTCGCTGAGGTTCATGCTTTTTGTTTCCTATAGAATCTGTTTCCATAAATTTTGTCAATAATTGTTAAACATACTGAGAACCAACCCGTCTATCTGGGTGATTTCTATTGAATATGCGCTCCGTAGCTCTAGCACAATTATCGTTTTTAAAATAAAAGCTGACAATTTCTATTCTCTCCTGAAGGGTATAAACCATTTTGTGAACTCACTCTGGTAAAATGTAACTCGATTTATAATTAGTTGTGAACAAATTAATGTTCAAGGACTATTAAATATTTATGAGTCTTTTATTATTCTAAAACTAAACGGACAAGGAAAGTGTTTTTTGTCAAAGAACTCGTATTGATTTGAGAGCACTAAAAAAATGTAGTTTTTTTATAAAATTCCAATACCCAGTGCCGTGTATTTTAGATTTTTTTAAACGATTTCGATTGTGTGTAATCATCAAAAATAAAATTATTTTCCATAAGTACGAATCGATAAAAGTTAAAAAAAATACACAGTTATGTAGGGAATTGAAAGATCTTTCAAAAGATGTATCACTCGACCCCCCCTTGCCATTTGAAATTTTTTGAGGGAGTGGTCGTGTAGGGTAGAGGGATGATGATAGGTATACAAGTATTACATTAAAATATGTCCCCCTTGGAAACAAGGTCGACGTGTTTCAGCAATTTTTCAAAAAATTTGTATCTCCAAAGTTAATCAGGGTGCCTACTTTTAGTTAGGATACCCTGTATATTAATTATTATTATTAGTAGTATTTTCAAAATTGTTGTTTAGATTATATATATTACTTTTCTTAGACATAGCTTGGGCAATCACTTAATAATTTATTAATTATTGTTATTAATTTGTATTATATTTTTACATTTACGTATTAACTAAAACTAATTGTTATTTATATTGTCCTGTAATTGGATTATTCTGTTGGGTAATAAAGTCTAAATAAATAAATAAATAAATGAGTAATTTTTGTACACTTATTCAATAAATTCTATAAACTGTTTTTGTCACTCATGTTATTGTATTATAAATATTTAATTTATAATTTATGGATTACTTTTCAAATCGCTAATATATTTTTATTTTATTTCAGGTAAGCAAAACGGGAAGTATAGGTGCTGATCACGTAAGTTATGTTAAGCATAAAATTTTAATGACTCGTCTAGTTTTAATATACAGGGTGATCAGTTGAAAATTCTACATTTTAAACCCATTTTTTGTGCTTAAAAAAATAAAGCTAGAATAAAACTTAAAAAACAGATCTGTAGCATATTTTACCAAGTTTTCCCATATGCTGTGAGTTTGCGTCTATCTCAAGAATATAAAGGGGACGCCACATAGTTAAGTTTTTTAAACGGGACACCCTGTATATTTCAGATATTTGGATAGTTCCGTTCCTCCCCATTATAAATATATATGATTGTTATATATTCCATCTTCAAATAACTGAGTTATTCAACTAAATGCACTTAATGCATCAAAAAACAAGTTTCCATTATAAACGATTTTTTAATGATATTAACAATTTAAAGTGACAAGTTCATTTCGCTCTTAAAAATGAATCAGTGCACCTAAAGGCATGAAACAAAAAACAAAATGTAGGAGAGGAATGGTTCTTAACAGAAATTGGTATTTTGAAAGAATTTGGGTAAGAAATTATTCCATAGGGTGTTTTAAAATTAGGGTTATACAATAACCTTTTAATTAACCCTGTATAATGACTAATACGTCAGCATTTAACAAAAGGCTGGATACACGAGTTGAAATTAGTCATTTTATCTACAGTTTGTTAAGAAGGCAGTACCTTAGTGAAAAGTTAATTCTGAAAATCAGTATCAACAACGTATTGCTCTCCAAAAACATATATAACCTAAATACACATAACAACAAATAAGTTCTGGATAAAGAAAAACTCTCCATCCCTATGTAGGGCCCTCAGAGTTTGTAGTAATATTTTCCCTTTATTAGATGACCCTTACAAGCACACTTCAAACTTGGACTATTTCTGCCTTTTTTCTAATTTAAAGATAATAATACCACAATACAGCGATCGCCCGAACCTTAGCAGGAACATCCTAAACTCAGTTTTAGAAAGATGGGACAATCCTTTATTAGTATACACGGATGCTTCTAAAACCTCAGTGGGTACTGGTTGTGCATACTATATACCCTCCATAAATCAGGAAGAAAAATTTTAACTGCCCACTCAAATTTCTATTTTCTCTGCAGAAGCAACAGCTATTTACGAAGCTCTGAATTATATTTACTTATCTAACACAGACACTTCAATAATTTTATCCGATTCTTTATCGGTTCTGACCTCATTAGAAAGTAATATTTTCCTCAATATTAAAACTAATCCATGCATTCTAAAAATTAAAAAAAATATTACATAACATATTGATAACTGGAAAAGAAGTATATTTTGTTTGGGTAAAAGCCCACATAGGTTTAAAAAATAATGAAATTGTTGACGCCTTAGCAAAAGAAAGCATTAACACAGTATTTTCATATGAACCAAAATTATGTCTCACTGATGCTTTCTCAGTTACAAGAACGAATTTAAAAAACAAATGGAAACACTTATGGCATGATTTCTGTTCCTCTAGTCAAACAAGATATACTCTTATACATGCTGATCTTCCGACTAAGTTCTGGCACGATGGTTATGATTTTCCACGAAAATATGTATCAGTAAATCGTATGAAATTTGGTCATGCCATGCTCGATACCCAGCACACATATACTAAATAAAAGTAGTGCCCTCTGATATTTGTGAAACATGTAACACGAAAGGAGACCTTGATCATATTTTCTTTGAATGCACGAAAAACAAAGCAACTAACAACACATTGTATAACAATCTTATGAATAATTGCAATATTCAGTCCCCGTTTAATATAATTTCTCTATTCAGTCTCAATAGTAAAACAGTGTTTGACTGCGTTATCAGTTTTTTAGTTGAAACAGAAATGTTACTTTGAAAATTATTCAGCATAGGTTAGTTTTGTATCCTTTATCGTTTTCCTGTGTTTTTAAACCTTTATACTAAAGTGGTCCTCTAAAACTGTTTGTTATTATAAAAACGATGTCCTGATAGACCCCAGGACGAGAAGCGTGTGTCCTTGTTTTTTCCCTCGCCTGTCTTCAAATATAATTTTTTTCTCTTTCTTTTTGTATAGGTTAGACGTAAGTAAAACTGTATATCATCATGTTGTGTCTGGCTGTATGGCTAATGGCCTAATGCAAAAAAAAAACTACAATTTGCTAAAAAATTTATGAAAATTGAACTAAAAATAAGAAAATTTAGAGACCTCAAATCTTACCAAATATTAACTTGTTGCGTTTATTTTGCATGTGAGTGTATATGTACAGAGACCGGCAAAAACCAGCATGTTAAATAAATAATAAGTTTGATTTAGAGAACAAATATCTACTTACGAACATAAAAGTTGAAAATCTGAAAATGATCTTTATAGACATAGGGGAAACTTATGACATGACATAAATAACAGGGTCGCACTGGGGAGGGATATACAGATTTTCACTTCATAAAATGTTCCAGTTATAATGAAACAATATCTTACCTTGTAAATGTCTTTGAAGAAGGTTGGAGTCCGCAGAGAGGTGCAACATATAAAATAACTCCATATTGTTTGAAAATGGCTGGAATTGTGGTGCATGTAACAGTAACGCTAGCTGTCTTACCTTTTTTGTGCAAGGCAGCTGAATTTATAAGAATCATATTAACACCTATATACCTACAGTGCGAAATTTTCGTCACTAATAGCAAATATCCATTCATGAACCCTTTTAAGAGCTGCGTTGATAGGTGGAGTAAGGGGCGGAGTACAAAAAACATCATAATTTTATTATTCACTAGGTTCTGTAGCTGATGCTTTATAGTATGAGATATAGTAACAATGTATTAAAAAACTTGCTCCATATGGACTGGAGTTAAACGATGCCTTCTGTCAGGTTTCTTGTAACATACGGCCAGTCAGTTTAATATATGCTGCGGCGTCGGTAATAAATAATAAAAGCTTTTCCTTGTTTTGTTTATAATCGCTCCTCCACAACAGTTTTAAACTGTCAAGTACAAAAGTGGATACACTGGCTGCATTTACCTGTTTCAATATGTTTTGTCTCATTGATTTTCTGTTTATAGAAGAGTTCATCGTCACACATTTTACATACCACATCATCAAATGCCAACTCAGGATAATCCCTAATCCACTCGCGTACTGTTTCGGAAGGCGCCGACTTCCTCTCCATTTTGTAGTCTACAAAGGCACTACACTAAACAGAAAATATCATCTATATCGTAAACAGAAACACTAACCAGTAAATCTCGTCTATATCGTGAATAAAAACTGTATTTACAGTCTCTACTAAATAATAATAATAATAATAATCGACTTTATTGGTTTAATAGATATTAAGTACAAAATGATTTAGTGCATTAGCTGTCCAACTGTGGCGAAGTCTAGCCAAACGGCTATTCTACTTAACCACAATAAGACAGAAATAAAAAGAAAAATAATAATAAGAGTGACAAATGTGAGATTTTTTTTATATACCTTAATAAGATACAAATTCAAATACAAATAACAGAAATATACATTGACACAGCTAATTTAGAAATACTGAAAACATAATAATCTGTTAAAAAAAAACAATAATAGCAATAAGTTTATTTACTTCTGCTTATTTAGCAAGAATTTTTTATATTTATATTTAAATTGCTTAGGATTTAAGACACTTAATTCGTCAGGTAGAGCATTATAAAATTTAATTGAATTAAATGTGAACGATCTCTTAAACATGGCAGTCCGGTGATGTGGCATCGTAAGCTTATTTTTATGTCTAATATTTACAGAATGTACGATAGTTCGAGGTATTAGTTTATCCTTTAAAATCGCTGATGAGGTGTTATAAATTAGTGACATAACAAAATTACCAAGATGATGTGTTCTGCGTCCCTCCATTGTTAACCAATTTAATTCATCCAATTTTTGTGAGACGTGATCAAATTTTCTTAATTCATATTATATTAAGCGATTGCAAGAATTTTGAACTTTTTTGTATTCGGTTTTTATCAGAAGCATCTAAACAGGGTCCAAAGAGAAAATCACAGTAATTAAAACTGGATAGCACAAGAGATTCACATAAGTTCTTTTTAAGCTGAAAATTTAGAATGTGACGATTCGAATATAATAATTTCAAAGTTGAAAATGATTTTTGTAGTAATTTTTTTACATGATTTCTATATCTAAAATCTGTGTCGAAGATTACTCCTAAAGTTTTTATAGAATTTACAATCGGTACAGGGATTCCATCTATGTTTATGTTTAAATTTGCTTTGAGTGTAGCCAAGTGATTTTTATTCCCTATGATTTGAATATAAGATTTAGAGGGGTTTAATTTCAAATTATGTCTAAGGACAGTTTTTTTTATTACTTTTAGATCATTATTGATTAAGTTCGCTGCAAGAGGATACACATTGTGATCAAAATGCAAATAAACTTGTGTATCATCAGCGTATGCTTGGACTTTACAGCTTCTAAATGATTTTAATATGTCAAGTATAAATTAAAAATAGCAGTGGCCCCAAAATTGAACCCTGAGGTACTTCTGATAAAATTTCAGTATCTGTAGAAAATTGACTATTGTTCAAAATTCTTTGGGATCTTCTAAATAAGTATGAATTAATCAAGCTGACAGAGGAAATATCAAAACTGTAAAATTTTAATTTAGCACAAATAAGTTGATGATTAATTGTATCAAACGCCTTTGAGAAGTCCAAGAGCACCAACACACTATCCAGTTTATTGTCATATGATTGAGGAATATCATTGGTAACATTAACTAGAGCCGTTGCAGTACTCATTCCCTTTCTAAACCCACACTGATTGTCAGGTAAAATATTTTTTAGAAATTAGAAAATCGTATATGTGTTCATAAAGAATTTTTTCAAAAATTTTTGATAATATAGGAAGAATATTTATAATTCGCAATTCCGCAAAAGTTTTTGGTAATGGTTTACCTATAGAAATTTTCCAAAGATCAGGAAAGTAATTTGATTCTATGCAACAGTTAACAATGAGTAATATATTTATCAATAAAAGGACTACAGTACTTCAACATTACAGCTGAAATGTTATCCACGCCAAGGGCATTCGATTTAAGACAATGTAGAACTTTATTTACATTTTCCATTGTTGTTAAACGAAAGGCAAAATCATTACTGTCGTTGTAAATATTGTTATTATAGAAATTAATTTTATCATCACAGCAATCAGTTACATTTTGTAAAAAAGAAGACAAATAATCACTAATTTCATTAGGGTCAGACAAATGTTCAGGGACGGCGTATGTTCCGTTTTGAAAGAAATAATAAAGAGAAAACACAGGGGAGATTTGATATATTCCCAGATAAATTTAAGGGCAAAGATCGGTACATCATCCAGACCACTACAAGTAGATTTGGTTTTTTGTTGCAAGATTGCCTCAGACATTACATCAATCGTTAATTCTTCAACAAAGATGGCATTAAGAACTGAATCAGGGAGAGTGCAGCCTGTAAGATTTGGATCTAGTTTTTCAGCGAGTAATTATTCGACGCTAGTAGTATAATATTCACAAAATGCAATACTATTTTCCAAGGATTCACTAATACAGTTGTCACCTAAGGTTATTACAGATGGAGCAGTCTTTTGTTTTATTCTACCAAGATTGGTATTTACGACCTGCCAAATAGTTTTCATACAATTAGCATAGTTTATAATGTTGTTCTTAAAAAAATTGTTCTTAATCGTCTGGACAGAAAATAGTTTTTTAGCAACCTGAAATGATTTTTATGTTCCGCAGTGCAGGTATTCTTACTAATCCAAAATAATTTTTTTAGATTCTGACATTCTTTAACTAATTCAGGCTCAATTCAGCTGTGACAAGGTACACACGGGACATTAACTTTTTTAATAGGACAAGTTAAATCTAAACAGTATTTAAAATTAGACCAGAAGTAAAGCCCAGGCATCGTTAATTTCAGTTAAATTGTACAAAGAGCTGAGATCTGTTCTAGAGAGAATATTTTTTAAATTACATAGATTTTTTTCTGAAAAGTATCTCTTTTTAATAAAGGTTTTAGTTGTTTGTTCATAGGGCATAAAAGCAGTAATATGTTGGGCTTTGTGATCAGAAACTCTTGTGTCTAAGTTACAAGCTTAAAAATACGTGGCATTAGTAACTACATAGTCGAGTGCTAAGGGCTTATTATTAAAGACCTAGTAGGTTCAAAAGGTAAAATGTATTTCAAATTGAAACTCAAAAATATCATTTAGTAATTTTTTTTCTATAAAATTTTGATGGCCCGTTTAAAGTTATTCTCCAATAAATTTTCTAAAATATTGATTGACTAAATTTATATTCTACAAATAACACAATCAACTAAATTTATGGTAAAAATTAAAAAGAAAGGAATATAAAAAAATTACATGGTGAAAGACCCTTGCCCCCCTTAAAAGGGACGCCCATGATTACAAAACCAAAAATGACAGCGCATCTTATTCAGTATGAAAAACTAAATTAATGCCAACAATTTTGTCTATTTATCTTTTACCATTTTTCGAATAATAGAAAAATACTAATTTCATCTGAACCCATTTAAGGACCTCTAACTCTCTAGGGGTGCGTTTTATGCCATATGTTTATAAGAACTTTTAGACTCATTTTGATGAGTATTACACGTCCTAGAAGTTTGGAATCCTATTTTAGAAACTCCCCGTATATTCTACCACCGAAGTGTGATACAATAAAGGATCAGCTGTGAGATCTGGTAACCTGCATTTTCCTTCAACTTAATAGATTCAGGTCAACGTATTTTAAATACAGAATACCTCTTGCCGACTGCACTATTATTTGTTTTGTTTCTTTTTTTCTATATGCGACGTGTAAACTCTTTTAAGTTAAAAATTCCCATTCAATATAACGTACATTCCATTTCTTTCATGAAAAAAAAATGTTGACAATGATTCTTGTATGGGAATAATAAGCAGATTAATTAAAACCAGTTATTAAACACCTATAGAAAATAATATTAAAATATTAAAGACGAAGGTTAGCAATTTTATTTTGACAAAATAAAGTCAAAATGAAACTTTGTTAAGCAACGACTTACAACACTTACAACTTAAAAAACCAATAGGTGTTGCCGTGTTTCCAATTATTCGTACACCTCTGACTTAAGGTGATCCCAAAAAAAAATAGTCCAGAGGTATAAGATCAGGAGACCTCGGTGGCCAGTTAACCAGAACTCTTCGACTGATCCATCAGTTGGGATAATGCTGGTTTAGATGAACTCTGACTGGTACAAAAAAATGAGGTTCAGCACCAACATGAAACCTCATACATCCAGTATTGGATGCCTTGTAATAAATCTGGCAAAATGTCTAAGAAAATTTAAATATACTTAATCAGCTAACCATCCTCATGGTCCTATTGAGTGGTTAAAATAATATTTTTGTGTATGGTTTTTGCAATGGAAAAAAGTGTATAGACGTATCCTAAGTTGCCATACCAAATCATATATTTTAAAAGGTATTCCAAATTAGTAATGAAATGGAAATTTTCTTATTATTATATTTCAAAAATGATGTACATAATGTGAATAACATTTAGATAAAATGTATTTAATCATGGAATTTTTAAGCGAGTCTAGCCCTGCACGAACCATTAATTTTACAATGAATGTATATTCTTGTCAAAAAAATGGTGATTAAATAAAATCAATAAAATACTGACGTTAACTAGTTGATTGTCTTATTTGTAGATTTTAAAACAATATTTTAAAAAATTTATTGGAGAATAACCTTAAACGTGCCATCAAATATTATGATATTATTTTATTATTATTTTACACTGACTTTTACTAACATTTATCAAAAAGTGATACACAAGGTGATGTTATCGACACTGAGAGCAACATTATAAAAATTGAGTTCTGTGATTTTTCCACAATTAATTATGCTTTTGATTAGATTGAAAGAGATATTTGTACCCAATTTTATCCAAATATTTACAGCTGTTCCAGGAATATGGTGTACTACAGTTTTAGTCAAAAACTGTAAAACGCCCTATATCTCAAAAACAGTTCCCATTCAAGCGTAATTTTGGAGGTATTTTGAACTCAGCTAAGTTTGCTGTTTCTCCCATAACACTATGTCACTTTAAATCTGCAACCTACTGTCTATTTCACATAATTTGAAAGACGCTCATATGTAGTAAACACTAATCAGAATAATGTGCTATAATTATAAATAATTTGTTGAAATAATTTTACAAGATAAAACGTTGAAAATAATCACATTACAAATAATGGCGGATGCGCGTAATTTACTTGCGTGTATTTGCATATATTTCACTGTAATTAAAACATATATTTAGTCACAATTTAAATAATAAACGTCTTTGTACAATATTGTTGACATATTATATTTCAAATATCATGTTACAGCTGCAATTACTTGCATAGTAGAAAATTATCGCGGTAGTTTTAATCAGGTTGGTGCAACGATTAAAATGTAAGTGTTGTAAATGTCATAAAGATATACGTCGTATGCATCGATAATTTCCTACAATGCAATTACATTATCGAATTGTGTTATATATAGATTAACAATAATATATGGTTTTACTAAAAAAGTATACCCTATTGTAATACTTTACACCTTGGCTTATTAATTTGTCCCTGAAAAATGCCCGTAATTATTGTACATGGTGACTTTGCACAAATTCACCCTCCCCCCCCTTCTCTTTGTTATTTATGAACGTAGTTGAAAATTTCAAAAATGTTATGATAGCATTTTCTTCAAAAATTTTAACAAGTACTCATACAACTTTATTTAATTTTCAGCATAAAATGCTAAATATAGTTTGCGAAACAGATATTGTGACGGGACGTCAGGGGTAAGACGCTACGGAACGCAGAACCTGATTTAACTGTATTGTTCGCTCGTTTACTTTTTCAATGTAGGTTTTTGTGCTCAGTTTAGCTAGCATCAATTTAACAATTGTACAAAAAAGTATTAACTTGAAATAAAGTATTGAATTTAACGTATTGACTACACATACAGCAGTTATAGTTCGCTTAATATAAATTGTTACTACCCAGCAAGAACCGCGAGGAGGTATGAGCATTTCTTGCCAGGAAAGGATGGGTATAGAGTATTAGTATAGAATAAAGAGGTTATTTAAAAAAGTAACGAGAAAGCTTTTAAAACAAAATAAAAACAAAAAATATACTTTCAAAATAGTAACAGAAACAAATATTTTTCTCAATAAATGAACTAAAAATAAATTCTAATAGTAAAGTTATTATTATAATAAAAACAGGAAGACATATTTTTGTCAAAATGAAAAAAATAATAGCATTAATAAATAATAACATCCTGAAAAAGAATATTTCTCAAGCACTGAACCACGAAAGCACAAAAACGGAATTAAATAATGCAGTTGATATCACAAAATTCACTTCTTCACTTCACATCACTTCACTTTACCTCACCTGACATCGCTTCTTCCTCTGAATCCTCGCCCTTCTCACCCTTTTCTTCATTTTGAGATAAACTACTATACTCGTTCAAATTTATAATAAATTTATTTCCACTATTTATATGAAATTTGGCAATTTTTAAATAATCATCCTCAATTGTAATTACTTTCCTAATTTTTTCCCCAATCTTCCTTGTTATTTTTCTACACTTCATTTTGAATTAACTCTACGAGTTTTTTATCTAAGTTAAATAAACATAAAATCAGATTCTCTAACAATTAAACTAAGTCAAGTACAGTTAATAAATATTACACACATCGGTGCATTTAGTTTACGGGGAGGAGTATAATTTCGGTGATTAAGCGGTACGACGACGATAGGCTTCAGCTTCAGGTGCTGACATCCAGGACTCGACGCGACGGTAAGTTCGATAATTATTTAACGGCTGAAGACTCACGGCAATAAATAATTATTAGGAGACTGGTGAGGGCGGTTGGTTTAGCAATTATTTACTAACGGCGGGTCCAGCTCAACGCGTTAAAGACCCACGGCAATAAATAATTACTAGACTGGTGACCGCGGCGCATGACGGTAAAATGGCTACCAACACTAGGAGGTCTAGCTCAGCGCGCTAAAAACCCCAAGATGCCACCAGACATTCGGCCGGGCGGCGTCGTCGTCGGATTCTAACCAAATGCAGTCAATCTCAACACGCTTAAGACTCCTCAACTACCCAGCTCAATGCGCTGAAGATACTTGTCAGTTCAATCTCAACACGCTTAAGACTCCTCAACTACCCAGCTCAATGCGCTGAAGATACTTGTCAGTAGAAAACCGACAGGAAGGACATGCCAAACAGTAATTGCAGAAACTTGGGGTAATGTTTTTTGGTTAATGGACTGTTGGATCACTGGATAGAATAAAATTTTTGTAAAGTTTCTAAAATAAGCGGTGCAATTTTTGGGATTCCAGTTAGTTCGTGTAAGTGATCGATGCGGGTGTATCGGTCAGAGTCTTAACATTTTATTTTGGTAAACTTGTAGCTTGTGGATATTTGTTGCCGATGCAGAACACCATGCGGGGGCTGCGCACAACATGGTCGATCATTTTTGTGTAATTTCTTATTTGTCGTGCTAAATCTGCTATTTCTTGCCATAAGTGGGTATAGATTCTTGGACAAGAAATAGGCTTTGCGTATAGTCATGTTAATTTGTCGGTCGAAAGTTAACTCCTTATCTAAATGAACCCCAAGGTAGTTGACGCTCTTTTTTCCCAATTTGTGCACTCCGCATCGAAATTGACGTCAAGATCTTGTTATTTCTTTGTGAACACTATCGCCTCCGATTTGTCCCCGTTTAACTTCATCTTCCACTGATCGTAGTACGCCTTGGCACGGACTATATGCTCAGCTTCAACAGCTGAGTAGCAGCCTGAGCATTGTGGCTGTTTCTATATATAGCCGTGTCGTCGGCGTACATGGAAAGTTTCGTGTTAGGAAAACTAAGAAAATCGGAAACGTAGATGTTAAAGAAATGAGCTGAAAGGCATGATCCCTGGGGTACTCCCCCGTAAATGTCTTTTGACAAGGACAACGTGTTGTTAACTCTGACCTTTAATGTTCTGTTTGAGAGATAAGAGTGAATTAATTCAGTGATATAAAGTGGAAAACCGAATGAGTGTAGTTTAAAAATTAACCCCGGAATCCAAACGGTATCAAAAACTTTCTCAAAATCCAGGAGTGCCATGATGGTATTCTTACCAAGGTTATATTGCAGCTTTACATCGTTCACGATTCTTACAACCTGCTGGGTGGTGTTATGTCCCTTTTTGAAACCGAACTGGTAGTCATCATTCATGTTCAGATTAACCTAAGCCGTTTTTATTCTGTTCAGAATAGTCTCTTCCACAATTTTTAAGACGGCAGGAGAAATTGGTCTGTAGCTGTTTGCCAACTTGTGATTTTTATTCGGTTTTAGTATAGGAATCACCACAGCACTCTTCCACTGGTGTGGGAAGTGCTGCAAGCGTAAGACCGCGTTTACGATGTAGACAAGCTGCAATATAGCTTTCCTTGGCAGACTTTTGAGTAGCTTATTATCCATCATCTTTCCCCGGGGCCTTGTTGTTCGAGAGCGATTTGATAAGCTGCAAAACCTCTACAGGTTTTGTTATAATATCTAAAAACTGTCGTCCTTGTTCGATGCAGCCTTGTTCCAAATTATTTTATGCGATGATTGTTGTGAATTTATTGGTAGGCCTCCACTAAATGGTTGGATTTCTGCCGGTCTGACATGCATACTATTGCATACTCGGCTGGTATATAGTAGAGCGGGCATGGCCTCCCGTGTACTATTGTTTTTCAGTGACTTGATTAATCTCCAGAGCAAGTTGTCCTTAGGGTTCAGCGCTTGGAATGGAAGTTGCCACATACACAATTTTTCCTGTTAATAAACTTTTATTACAAATAGAACACAGTTCTTCAACTTACATGTTTTCCGTAATCTTTAAAAAAATGCGACCTCACGCAAGGAAAGACTCAGGATGACTAGTCAACAGTGTTATGACATGACGTTCTGAAACGTCAAGGCCAGCAGACAAGTATGTGTCAGGTGATGATGCAATCAGCAAAACTGGTTTTGAAGCGTATACATAAAAAATGTGAAATGAAAAGCAACTCTCTGATACTTTTAATATTTACCCAGCAACTATACCTAGAACAACCCGCGTTGTACCATTTTGTTTGTAATTTAACAAACTTTCAGTTTCTTAACTGCCTTCTAATCGATAAATTTAATATTAGCTGAGTTACTTGGCTTCGTAGTGGTAAAGATACTTGCATCTCACCATGGGGTCCCGGGTTTGATTCCTGGCCGAGTAGCTAGATTTTCTTGTAAACCAGAAATTAATCCTAACATACTCGGATATTGGGTGTATGTCCATTGCCTCTAAATGTATATTACCTGTGGTGTTAATATCAAATAGTATCAAATTTGTGAAAAAGTGCCAAAAAGGGAGTAATTTTGCAAAATGGTGGCCGGTTCCCGATAGTTCCCACTTTTTTTTTTAATGAAAAAGCACCTTCAAAGTTTTATTTATATTTTATCGATTGACTAAATTTTTCCTCGGTGAGTAGGTTATTAATATATCTGTTAATCATACTTTTAAATCTATATATTGCCTCCATAAACGTATACTGTCATTTGCACTCAGTAATAACTACCTACAAAGAAGCCGAAAAAACTCGTGTAGATTATCTGTGGGTATTGATAAAAAGAAGAAAGAGTCCTACGAGATTATTGAAAAGTATAGTAAATCGAGATTAAATAATTAGCACTATATATCTATTTGATGATGATGATATATTTTCATCGATATTAAACCAATTGAATCTATGTTGCCATTTGAATTAAATATTTTACCGTCATCAAAGCATTTATATTCCTCAATTTGTTATATAAGATAAAGATAAGATAATGTCTAATTTTTCGTCTAGTCTGTAATTCTAAATTTCAACTGATTGCAAAAATCTTATACAATACAATATTTATCATTATGAGTATTTTAAAATAGTTTTTATTTATGTAATTATTCTTTAAGTAGCAATCGTCAGTAAGATTGTTAATTTAAAAAATTATAAACACTTTTTTACTTGTCTAATTTTCACTTTATTTGTTATTTTACAACTAGTTTCATCCTATTCGGACATTTTCAAGTAAACTGAATTTTTAAATCAAATGGATTTTCACAAAGTAACTTCATCTTCAATCAACTTTTTTAAGATTGTTAATAATCATGATAAATCCACAATTAAAATATTGCTGATTCTCCTGTGAGAGTGACTCTTAATTGCTATTATAATCTATTTAATTTTACTATAATAGCAATAGATATCCTTTCTTTAAAATAGGCGTTACTAGGCCCAGTTTTATTCAGGATGGAAACACTTCGTTTTCTATGCAACAGTTAGGAGTGCTATAATGAGTTACACAAATTAAGCCAGATCGCAGTTTACAATCGCCCGTCTGTTGCCAGCACGATGGGGCGATTGCAGCGCGAATGTCGATGTGGTATGATATTATTTAATCTGCTAGTCAATTGTCTCATTGGCTGCCGTTGTCAATGCTTTGGCAAGCGCCCTGACTCTAATGCGCAATCGTTATCTTTCGCTTGGACTTCGTATTTAGACAGGCGACCACTCGTAGTTTACCCAAATTGTTATTATGTTCCTAATGGTGCGGTTTATACTGTATAAGAAAGTGATGGCCTTTGGAAAATGTTTTTTTGTCAATATTTCGAGAACAGTAGGAGTAGTTGGCTAGAGATTTTGAAAAGAGTTCACAACATTTTATATTCTTGTGCAGATTTGCTCGTCATTTGTCGATTTTGATCGCTTACACTTTTTCTTTATTGGCTCCCCAAATCTGAGGAACGTCGTGGTTATTTATAAAACACATCTTGTCCTTTACCAGTCCATCTGGTGGGTTACTTATTTTTCGAAAATTGTCTCAAATAGCGTACGAAATGTGTCGATGCATCATCATGCATGAACCACATCTCTTCAAATAAATCCTGGAGATTGTTTAGGTGGAAATTTAAACGTCCAGAAGATCTAGCAGCTTAAATGATCCAATCAAAAAGTTATCAACAATTCCTAACAACACATAATCCTACAGTAACGTCTCTCCATAATCGCATGAGGATTTTTATCTACATACATATAATGATTTTGAAGATTTGTGATACCTTGTCTTGTAAAACATGAGTTGTCCGTGAGAAGGATTTTCATTTAAAAGTTCACATCACTTCAGCGGCGGCTGATGAAATTTAAGCTGTCATTGTGTGTGTGCGTGTGTGGGTGCGTGCGTGCGTGTGTGTGGGTGCGTGAGTGCATGCGTATGTGCGTGTGCGCGTGTGTGCGTGTGCGTGTGTGTGTGTGTGAATTTAATGTAGTATTGGAGCATGGGACCCAAGCGATACTTTAATGCGTAACTATCAAGCCTAAGTGAAGAAGTTTTGCAGAAAAAAAATTGCAATTGAAATTTGCGAAAATAGTTGGAAAAATTGTGAGCCTCCTAGGTTATTTTTTAAACGATTTGTAAAATATTTGCGGAACTGCTTTTTTCAGAATCAGGATTTCATCAAGAAATATTGAAGTATTTACAAAGTTGAAATTTGCACAGTGAAAAATGAATCTAAACTAAAATTTGAAACCGTGTACCTTAGGCTGCTAATTATAGAAAACCAATATTTTTTGATGAAATTTTAAATCTGTCGTTATATTTCCCACCTGATTCTGAAAAAAAAAATGTTTCGCATCTTTTACAAATTGTTTAAAAAATAACCTGGGGGCTCACAATTTTTCCAACCTTTTTTCGCAAATCTCAATCGCAATTTTTTTTCTACAAAATTTCTTAATTTAGTCATGATAGTATCGCTTGGGTCCCATGCTCCAATACTAAGATATGACAGCCTAAATTTCACCAGCCGCCGCTACATCACTTGTTCTTATGTTTCAAATGACTTACGAAAATTAGAGACGCGGTATAGCACGAGGTAAAAGTTCAATTACGAACTTAATGTAGTAAGGATGAAGAAGCTTTTCCTTAATTGTCTGTGGTGCTTAGTAATTCCTGTTTGCTATTCTAATAAGTTGATACTGGTGCCCGGATTCTCGTCTTCCAGTTCGTGCAAACAGACTGCGAGGGCGACCAGCATTAATTGTTCTGTGTTCTTGACAATATTTTCCCGGTCGTCAAACATCAAACCTTTGTCGGTTTGATGTTTGACGGTTAAGAAACCTTTCCTGATATACCAATACTTTCGCGGCAATTGTCTTTATAAAATCTCAGAACCGTAACAGTAACAAATAACAACACACTAAGAATAGTTCTTCTTCAAATGATTTTTTGTGTTTTTTCAGTCAAAACCAAACGCTTACTAGATTGCTTTGATAATACAAAAAAAAACCGTTTTTTCGGGAATGATCCAGAATACTATAGTCAATGGCAAAAACGATGTTTGGAGGTAATTGGGTTAGAATTTTTTTCTCCGAAACTATACGTTATCAAAAAATGTTCGAATATGCTTCTAAAAAAATCTACACGGAAAAAATATTAGCTAATTTGTTCAAGTATGTGGGTAGTTTTTGCATTTCTAATGAAAGTAAAAAGGGCATAAGAAAAAGGTAATTTTAAAGTTATATCACGACACCGAATTTTATCCAAATCGAAAGAAAAAAAATTAAGAAACTTAGAAGATTGATGTAAATTTAGTTATGTAAATCGGCGTCTTTTGACTTCAAAGACCTGAGCTGGTTCTGTCCATGCAATTATAGTGTACCCTGTATATCATCCTGGCAATAATTTCTGTGATTTGTAAAAACAAAAATCAGTTTACACAAATAAAAAACCATGATTATGCCGTTGCTGTTTCGGAATTATTGTTCCCAATCAGCGTAGCTTAAGTAATAGGATAGATCTGGAACAAAAATTGAAAAATATATGAAATTTACGGTACACAGTACATCATTTGCACCATTTTATCTGATGTGCCACATTTTGGTGTCAATTACTTTGATTTAGACTCTAAATGTGGCATGTTGGACAAGATGGTGAAACTATGATACTGTCTACGTCTACGTGATCCAGGAAAAATAAGCAATTCTTCCAAAGACAAACATTGCTCATTTTATGATAGAATTTTATAAAATGTTCATTCAACATAGAAGAAACGTTAATCTTAAATAACTTATTAGTATACCATTGACGCAGCATCCAGATCTTTTTCGGGGGGTCGGTATCATCATCTAATATGTTTTTAGGTGGATGGGAATTTATAACAGAAACGTTTATTTCTGTTTTTTTGATTACACATCGTAAGATTTGTTTACACATCGTAAGATTTGTTTTTATTATAATCTTTGACTTTTAAAATCAGGCAAATTATGGTCTTTTTATAGTAGTTTATAGTACATTTAAAAATAATATATTTTATTAATTACATTTTTTTGCTGTTTATATTTGTCAAAATAATACAGTTACACCTAATTATTATTAATGATACAAGGGGGAGGGGGTAATTAAATGTAACACAAAAAATAGGATTCTTTATGGCCTCCCTTAAATTCAGCAATTTTTCTAAATCTATGTTCCCGTTTATTTATTACGTTGTAAAAATTTTATAAAAATCTGTTGAACATTTATCCGACAATCTATAATCCTTTCTCGCAGTTGGTCGGCATTTTCAATTATCAGGCCTTCATGAATTAATCGTTTCAATGTGTCCCACACACAATAATCTATTATTTTGACATCAGGACTATTGGGGGGCCACTCATTTTATTGTGTATGAAATCTTCCATATGATTTTCTAAAAAATTGGTGGTGACGCGCCATCTTGCATACTACAGTCATTACCACTAAGTTCCTCAATTTGTGTTAATATTACATTACATTACAAAAGATTTCGGAATTTATATGTTAAATTGGAATTGACTTACCCAATTTTGATACCCCTAAAGATACCATAATGCTATTAGTAAAATGCTCTCTTTGTTTTAAACTCCTTTCCCTCCTCACTTCAACTTTTCATTGGACATTATCAAAAACCCTATCATTTTGATTATTTTTCGACATTTAAACATTTTTCATTTGTGAACCATAATTTCCTAACAGATTCTTTGGTATGGAATCTGTTAATTGAATTGTGACATATTTCATCTCTTAAAATTTAGACACGGATTGTTAGTTTATTTATTTACATTTTTTTATGTTTTTTAAATATTTTAGCGACGGAACTTCAAGACAAATTTGTTCTTCTTGTGCAGCTTTTCTAATACTTATGCTGCTGCCTGGCTGGTTATCAGGACTTCGAATCAAATATCTTAATCGATTTATATTTTCTTCCGTTCATACTGTTATTTTGCCACCACTTCCTACTTTTCGCAAAATACTTCCATTCCTTTCTTTCACTAGTTTCATAAAAGCTGCCACTGTTGATCTTTGCCATCATCTTTGTAGAAACTCCCTTATAATTTTGACACTCCAAAACATTTTTCTTCATACAATGCATTTATTATTACTTTGTCAGAGGGGTTCTTTGCTACAACAAAACCAACACACTGATTTGCCTCAATTATTATATTTAGGAATTAAACTACACTTTAAACTGAACAAACCATGTACACACTGGTGTTATGAACATAAAAAAAAAGGTTCCACACTGATTATAACTGAGCAGCTGAGCAAATAATAAGAAAAGCATAGAAATCAACAGGTCACATCGACATTTCTAGAATAACTTCAAAAAGTGTCACTAGGGTTTCTGGTAACTCGCGTGCGCAAATTACTGTCATACGAATTTTCACGGCTAGCAGGGCCGGGTTCCGTATTTACACCTTACAACTTCAGTTAACACCATTGTTGAGTTGTTTCTGTGCTTTTACTTTCTTATACCTAATATAAGGAAGTATAGTAATCGTGATTTTTTTTTCGACCTCGAGATTTCGATTGATATATACGTTTTGAATCCTCCTGAATCCATTCTGACTATTTTTCGAATGATGTCTGTATGTGTGTGTGTGTGTCTGTATGTATGTATCCGAGATAACTCAAAAAATACTAATGGGAGTCTTCCCAAATTTGGCAGTTAAGATTGTCAACAACATTTTAGGTGACACGTTAAATTTGATGAATGTGGTACCACCAGAAGAGACATAATGAATGAAAGAAGAAAAAGGGTACAATTTAGGGAAAGAAGCTAAAAAATTTTTATTACATTTCTGGACGAATCTCGACGAATTATAATGAAAAAGTATAACTTTATGAAAAAAAATCGCGATAACAGCCACAATTTTTGATATCAAGCTTTCAAATTTGGTACACTTGTTCTAAAAGTGATGAGCAAGGGTCCACGGGACCCAAACTTTTTTTGTGTTTGACTTTAAAAAAATATATATTCTTGATGAAAAATTGTAAATCATATCTACTATATCAAGCAAATAAAATATATTTTCTAAGTACTTAAATAAAGCTGAAGTAAACTGAAATATTTTACACATTTGGCCTCATAAAATGGGGGTAGGATAAATTTAACAGTTTTACATTTGAAAGGTCTAATTTAGTTACAAAAATGTCAATGTCAATAACAAAAAATTATTAAAATAAACGACATGAATTATTATTGACAGTATCGAATGGCGCTGTTAATTAATTATTTAAAAATTTTAATGAAACATTTCAAGGTACAATTGATTTCAATAAAAACTGGTACACTTTCTTTTAGCTATGTAAATCATTCGTTCTTTGATTGATATTAATAATCTTACAAATGTCACTTTGACGTTAATCAGAGGCGTCATTATTAAAAATGGTTCGACATCTAACAGATATTCAAAAATTTCGAATTGTTTCTAAAATTGAAGATGGTTGGTCCATAAGAAGACTTGCTGCTGAATACAATGTGAGTAAAACCACGATAATGAGTGTTAAAAAACAATGGGAAACCAACCAAACGGTATCCCGTAAAGTTGGTTCCGGTAGGCCCAGAAAGAGCAATAATCAAGAAGATGAAAATCTTATAAATTACCTAATAGAAAACCCTTTTCAGACTGCAGTAAATGCAATTTCAGAGACAAATTTCCCTGCTTCTGCAAGCAGTAGATACTGCTTGTAGAAGAATAAAACTACAAAGCGACTTGAAGAGTTGTTCAGCGGCTAAAAAATACAAACTTTCAGAAGAAAAGAAGCAGGGTAGGATTATTTTTGCGCTCAACTATATAATCAATGATGAAAACTTCTGGGGACAAGTTGTCTTTTCTGACGAAAAGGTTTTTAAATCCTGTAACGATGGACATGTTCGCGTATATAGGCCTCCTTCCACTAGATACGACGAAAAATATACTTTAGATCCACAAATATCAGGAAGGTTTTCAGTCAGTGTCCGGGCTTGGATGAGCCTAAATGGGTTAGGTGTGTGTTGGAACAGTGGTGGTCATCTCAATTCCATTAAATATATTGAAATATTAGACAATATTATGTTGCCGTCAGTAATAGAGGTGTTTCTGGAAAATAATTTTTTTTCCAACAAGACAACTGCTCCATACATACGGCCCATCATGTCAGGCAATGGTTTCTTAATAAAAACATAGAGTTGTTACCATGGCCATCTAAAAGTCCGGATTTAAATCCATTTGAAAATGTATGGGGACTAATGGTGAAACATATAAGAAAATTAAATCACCATCCAAATAATACCCAAGAATTGGAAGGGATAATTGAAGACGCTTGGGAGAACTTGTCGCAAGAAGTTGACCTTGCAAGAAATCTGATTTTGTCCATGCCTGCAAGACTTCAGGCAGTTTTAGACGCTAATGGAGCAATGACAAAATATTAGTTAATTCTGTATTACGTAATTGAAGTTCATTTATTTTATTTTTTTATTGTATTTTTATTTTCAGTTTGCATTGTTTACATTTTTTTTTAATCTCAAGTGGTATTTTTGTGTTCTTATTTTAAAAATAGAATTATCATTATTCAGTTAGTATTTTAATTACAACCATTAGTAGAATTATCCGTAACAAATATTATTTTTTTAAACAATAATAGGGCAGGCTTGAAAATGTTTTGAAAAAGTTATTTTCTAATTATTTTTTAAAATTCCATTTGAATAAAATAAAAGAGAAAGGTTTAATAAGTTTAAAAACACAAAGAAAACCGATCTCCTCCAAAAAACCCAGGTCCGGGGTAAATCACCTCTTCTCCACCCCCCTCTCGACATGCCTGGCCAGCCCTATTTACAGACATATGCACACAACTAAACTATTAAGATTTTCGATTACAAGAGTTGTACCAGTTTTTTTTTTAAATCAAGTGTACGCTGTTAAAATTTAATGGAGGTAAGTGAAAAATTAAATAGAATGATTTTTTTTAGATCAGGTTGATATATACTGGTTAAAGAAAGTTATGTGCTGGCCACATCAGATAATTTTTTAACAATAATGGCACCCAAATAGCTTATTGATTATTACTTTGACAACTAACCCGGTTTCCCAAGACTATTTTGTAAAAAATGTAACTAATAAAAACAATATTTGTTATATTGCTTTTAAATGCGCATGAACTACTATAAAATGAAAACAATTTGCCTGATATTAAAAATTTAAAAATTATTATAAAAACGAATATCGAACGATATGTAGGTAATCAAAAGAACAGAAAAAAACGTTTCTGTTGTAAATTTCCATCCACCTAAAAACATGGTTAAATAATTCCGGCCCCCGAAAAAACTGAAGGCAATGGTTTACTAATAAATTATTTAAGATGTGTTTCTTCTATCTTGAGTTAAAACTTGATAAAATCGCATCATAAAATTAGCAAGTTTGGTGCTGTTAGACGATCTGCTAATTTTTCCTGGACCGCCCTGTATTTTTCACCTATTTCTCAATAACTGTTGTTCCATCTATCGCATTCCTTGGGCTTCGCTGTGCTGATGAGGGACAATAATTCCAAAACACCGGTGTTTATAGCAGTATCATTGACTCAGTTTTGGGGTGTATAATTCTCTTTCTCTTTTTTTTTTCATATGTATTAGGCCACCTTTCACTCTGTAGTGTTTGCCTTTTTATTTGTTTGATCAATTTATTTTTTATTGTGTTGACAACTTGTATATCCCTAAATGCTATAATACTATGACAAACATTGATATTGCCAATGTGTCAAGATGTGGCGATTGAAAAATAAACTGATTACAAGTAATGAGGTTTAATATATTACAGCCGCAGCCGTTCTATGCACTGAGTAATAGTTAATAAAATAATCCATCATAAAAGCTACAAACAAAACGTATAAAAAAATATGCGAAAACCACCTCCACGCCCATTAAAGTCGTGCTTAAAAAGTTAAAGTTTACATTAGTGTATAGTTTTCAGGCGATGTTTTGCACAACACGCGGTCGGCAAGTTAGTTTAACGCAAACCGCGGAGCGGGACGCTTATGATTCGCTAATTTTGTGAAAAAAACATTCTTACAGCTCTCGTTCCTCTCTGTTTAGTATAATTATGCTGTTTATTTATTTTCAATAAAGTGTGATGTTTAGTTTTCCCATTATATATTTATGTTGTGCAATGTGGTGACCCTGGATTATTTTTTAAATAAAAACTAAAAATCAACAATATTGCAGTGCTAAATTGTGCCGGTGTTCTATATAAAAAAAGTGCCTTATAAGTGCATTTTTTTTTGTTTTAACGTGTAAGATAATTCTTCTGTGGCCTTGTTTTTAATTGGAATTTGGTATCAATCGAGTCAAGTAATTGGTTTTATGAGTTTTGTATGTAATTGTTAATGTATGCTGCAAAGTTGATTAAATGTGATTTTTCACAAGGAAGTGCGATATAATTTTATGTAACTGTACAGAGTGGTCATTTTAATTTCCTATCTCTATTTGGCCTATTTTTATGTTTGTAAATAAATTATAAAACAGAAAATATAGTTTTTTCCAGAGAAATCAAATATGAAAACAGAAAAATAAATGAACAGTACCTTGCTACTATGATCTAGAAACCAAACTATTAATTTTTTTTTAATTACTCAGAAGTACAAGACAACTAATTAATATAAACATAACATAAACACCACGTAAATTAGACAATCCTTAAATACAAAGCCAGAGAGAGATGTACGGAAAGTCGTTACACTTATGAAAAAAATGCGAACACCCTACCACTACCTTCGACTCTGTCAGAGTTGAGGTCAGGATTTGAACAGGGAAGTCGGCAGTCTGTAAAACCAACTACGAACTAGAAAGGCATTTAGCCCTGACTGAAACCCCTACAGACGGGTAGCTCTTGAACAGAAACCAGTCAAAACATTCACAGGGTTTCGATATCACTAGCCGTTGTAAGGAGTCGCGCTAAGACTAGGTAGAGGTCTGAAACCCCCTGCCGCCAGACAAGCAACCAATCACTTTATAGAATTTAAATTCTTAAGCCGTCCTCTAGTTACAAGGGAAAATAAAAAATTTTGGGGCCAGACGGGATGGAGCCCTAAACTTGGGGGCCGTTTGAGAAGCGAGGGCCTGAGGTAGCAGCACCTAGCACTTGAGACCGGAGGAGGGTATTTTCCGCCAATTGGTCTTACGTCTGGCTAAACATTTCAAATTTGTCGGTGACAGGCTCAATAATGCAGATCCCATACTTAACCATGATTATGTTACTGTCAAGCTTAAGCAGCCGGTTACCTACTTACGGGTGATAACTCTTTAATTATTAAATTTTACTTACTTTGTAAATATGTCACTGAAGTTATAAAAGATGGTTAGTTTTCTGGAATTGAAATTATAGAATTAGAAAAAGAAGGGACTAACTAATTAAAAAATAATAATAAAAATGCAAAGAAAGGGTACAATCATTTTATAGAAAAAAAAACTGCTCTAAGTTTAGTTATATTCGTAGGAAAAACCATTTTCCAGAAAATCTAGCGGCGCGAATTATAAATTTTAGTTATGAGCGGATACAATTCCCTAGCAGCCTTTAACCCGAATTTATTAGATCTATCGAAAATATGGAAGGAACTTTTTTTATAGAAAATTTTATGGACAATATTTTCTCTTCTTTTTTCGTATAGGATACTGTTCTGCTAAAAAAACAAATACCGCAAAAATGCACTGTTTTGATGGGGTAGGGGTGAAGCTTGCCCTTTAAAGGTGGGAACTCTTTTCAGTTTTTAACTACATTCGGAATATGTCACCAGATTTTTAAAACATAATTAATTTGTTCTTCTAAAGTATCTAATTTCTATACACTACTAGTCCACTGCGTTACCGAGCTCAACAATAATTACATTCAGTTCTTAGTACCGATTTAGATTGAAATAATATTACACCTGCTTATTTCTTCGAAAATCAAATAAATATTACCCACTTTTCATCTGTTCAAATATTCTTCCTTAAAAAGTATAAACCTTCATTGTCGAAAATGAAAATGGTTACTTGCTATATCTACGGAGTCTTTGTAGATATCTTTTTTAAATTTGGTACAATAAAACAGTGGTAAAAAAACTCTGTCAATTACTTGGGGATCAAAACTTCCTCACCGTAGTAAAAATCGACGTGTGGTGGAGTTTAAAATAAAAGTAATTTTTGACGTTTCAAAAAAAATCACATTTTTTACATTTGAAAAGTCACATTTTGACGTTTCAAAAAAGTCACATTGGTGGAATGTCACTAATATTTTTTTTTAGACATTGTGACTGATTTTGCTCATCAACGAACCCAATCTCTTGACCTCCAGAATGTGTGTACCAAATTTGAAAGCTTTATCTCAAAAACTGTAGCTGCTATCGCGAACCACACAGACAGAAAATTTTTTCTGTCTAAAATTTTGTATATCGTCATAATTCGTCGAGATTCGTCCAGAAATGCAATAAAAATTTTCAAAATTTTTTTCACGAATACATAAATAACTTCCTTACTTTGAGAGGTGAGGAAGTAATTAGTCCAATATTAAAAAAAAAGCTGAGAATTGAAAGTCATGTAACCTTCTTAACCCCACGTATTCATGCGCCTATGATAACTAAAGTAAATTGTTAGAAATAAATTTATTTTCCAAAATTTCTTTCACTCATATTACTTCCTCACCCCTCAAAATGAGGAAGGGAAATTTTGAATTTTTTTTTTTACATTTCTAGACGAATCTCGACGAATTATGGCGATACACAAAATTTCAGACAAAAAAAAATTTCTGTCTTTGTGTCTGTCTATGTGATTCGCGATAGCAGCTACAGTTTTTGAGACAAAGCTTTCAAATTTGGTACACACATTCTAGAGATCAAGGAAGAGATTTAGTTCGTTGATGAGCAGAAACGGTTCTTAAAATTTGAAATGTCAAAAAAATATATTAGTGACATTTTTGAAACGTCAATTTGAAATGTCATTTTTTTTGATATTTCAATTTTTAAAATATTAGTGACATTCCACCAATGTGACTTTTTTGAAACGTCAATTTGAAATGTCAAAAAAAATATTAGTGACATTCCACCAATATGACTTTTTTTGAAACGTCAAAAATTACTTTTTCAAAAAAAAAAATATTAGTAACATTCCACCAATGTGATTTTTTTTGAAATGTCAAAAATTACTTTTATTAGAAACACCAACACACATCGAGTTTTTTTTGAAACGTCAAAATATTACTTTTTTTGAAACGTAAAAAAATGTGACTTTTTTGAAACGTCAAAAATTACTTTTATTATAAACTCCACCACACGTCGAATTTTACTACGGTGAGGAAGTTCTGATCCCCAAATATTTGGCAGCGGTTTTTTCCTGTGTGATTTGGTTTTCAAAAAATTCGTTTTTGGGATCATGTATTAAAAATTATTAGAACTATATGTCTTTATCTGATTAAATAACGTGCTTTGAATACATTTCAAGAAAACAACAAAGAAATTTGTTTGTGTATTTATTAAAACATTTTATGCAATTTTATTGAAGGTAATTTTGTTAAAATGAATTGTTAGTCTACTATTAATTTGATATAGATAATATTTAGAATTTAAATTAGTTCTAATATATTTTACTGCATGATTTGAAAAAAACTGAATTATTCGTGAAAACCAAAGCATTCAAAAAAAAGTAAGAGTAAAAAAACTTTTAAAAACGACTTTTCATTTCCAATAATTTAATTCAGTTGCCATAGACGTTCGGATGACGAGGGTATTGGACATAAAAATATCCTGAGTTTTCAGCACTCCAAATTTTCATATTCTGAGAATAAACTTAACCACTGAAATGTAACCGGGCTTCGTTGGAGAAGAAGGTTTCATTAAAGAGTTCATCATTAAAGTTGTTCAACAGCCACTGAGATAATGCCATTTTACGTTTATAGTCGACTTCATGGACATCTTGGACGCAAGTAGTATGAAAGTAGATGCAAGTCTCTTCAAAACAGTGTGCATGTTCTGACACTGTAGTTACCTGAGCCATAACACATGCAGAGTTCTAGGGGCATTTTTCTTGATTTCTCTTACATTTCAGTAAGTTTAGGTGTACGTTTCATTGGCTAATCACTGCCTCTTTTTCGTTTTACACTGCCTTCTCATGGAAGTGTTTAACAGAACAGTCCAGAATATATCGAAATGTTTTGTAATCTAATCAGTCAAAACAATATTAAGAAATTTGTTCTTAAATTCTTCTAAAAAGTTTTTTATGAATATTGCCATCTTTTGCCCATTGAGATAGAACAACTCGAAAATGGAATTGATATTAACAGCATCTCCGTTACCATCTTCAAAAAAATATGAAACAACTCATCAAACAGTGACTTTCTAGGAATGCAATGGTTGCTGCCTAATAATTTGAGGGTTATTTGGTGCCCAATGTCGTTCACTCATGAATAAATTGTTAATAAAATTTAGTTCCTTATTCAAAATCAAGTTAAAAAACTGTAGCCATAGACCATAATCATTCTGTTAAAGTTTAGACACTTTTTGCCACTTGTATGCTTGAAACTGTAGATCCTTCTTTTAAATGTAATGAACACTAGTGTGAGAAAATCACACTTGTTAAGATAACCGTCATATAGATTATTATTATTAACAATAATGTTTCTTACTTTAAGGACGTTCTCTTCTGTTCTAATGCGTAATGTGTTTTCTTCTAACTGGTGTTTTTAAGTTTTCTAAATTTTGCTGACACGATATTTTCGCACTCACAAGCGAATTGTTATATCATTGGGTGCCAAACGTCGATTAAACTTAGTACGAAACTGTCTCTGACTTTGTGTAATTAACCCACATTGTCCAAAAATGTCTATACGTTTTATTTTGTCAGGAAACGGCCAACTCTCCTTTCCGAATAAAACTTGCTGAAATTAGACGTCAGGCTTGTAGTTTTTTCATAACTACTTAATTGTTGATTTAGTAGTCAAATACTTATCAAACAAGGGCACTTTACACCCTTTACTTTCACAAAATTCACTTTTAGAAAAGGTCGTTTTTTTTGCCATATTTGCTTTAGTTGTTTTCTGTTTTCGTGTTCAAATTTCGTGGAAAAAGACCTCCGTCTTTTAATTTGTTTCCTAGCTAGGAAACAAATCCAGGAAATTGAAAAGCCACCTAAATAATGCCCTGTACAGTTACTATTAATTATACATTTGTAATTTTCTTTCTTATACGAGATGACATATTCTCATAATGAAATATTTTTTAAATATACCTACTGAGATATTAAACTACTTAATCAACCGTTTGGGAATAAACTAATTTTAGCAATAATTGGTCCATTAAGCTATAAATTAATTTGTTTATCGATTATTCATACAGCATATTTATTGCAAAATTACGCACGTACAGGATTATTCATTATAAATTACCCACCCTTATTTATCATCGTTATTATTGCCTATAGAAAAAAAGTTTTATATAAAAGTTATGTGGTTATGACTGAATTTTGTTAAAATGCTATCAAAAGTATAGTAGCGTGCAGATTTCTGGGGACATAAAAATAATATAATTTTTTTAAATGGGATACCCTGTATATTATTAAATTTTTGGAATGATCCCTTGTTCCTGATTTCAAAAATATACCATATGTTACCCCTACCATATTTTTTTGAGTTATTAAACGTCGAATATCGTAGTTAAACTAGTTACTGTAAATATGGGAAAATTAACATTATTAAAGTGAGCTATGAAAATGACAACTATTATGTTTGGTAAATGACATTTCTTTAATGAAATAATCAAAATTGTTTACAGTGAGGAAGAAAAAGTCCAAATATATACTTGTTATATACAAAATAACAAAACTAAACGTATAGCAAAAAGAGCATATAGGGTATTGTATCCAAATCATCCAACACCATCAGAAAATACGTTCAAAAATATTTACCGAAATGTGAATAATACCTCCAGTTTTAGACGAAAAAAGCGTGTAGTTCAAGCAAACCAGGAAGAACAGCCAGATATATTGCTTAATTTCGAAGGCAATATTTATTCGCGAATAGACTTTTTTTGAAACATTGCATTATTTTTTAGAAAATTCTGAATGAAGTATAAATAATGCAGTCGATCAATTAGGTAAAAGTTATACCAAAATCCAACGCACGTTAAAAAATAACAGCTACAGACCATATAAAATTTTACTTGTACAAGTTTCAACAGAGGCTCATAAAAGGAAAAGGCCGGATTTTTACCGCCAGATGATTCAAAAGTTGGATGAATATCCCGATTTTTTTTGCTAAAATATTATGGACTGATAAATCATCCTTTTCTACGGCAGTTTTTAATTGGAAAAATCGAAGGTCGTGGGAAAACAAACACAACAGAAAAAGATTGGTAAAACAAACAAAAAAAATCAGGAAGAAGAACTGTTAGCGTTTGGTGTGGAATTTTCAGAAACAAAATTGTTGGGCTTATATATTATGATTATATTTTAACTGGAGTTAGCTATCTGGAAATAGTTATCTCAGAAGCAGAAAATATTCTTTTGCAGAATTTTCCGGAAGCCGAACTTGATGATATGATTTGGATGCAGGATGGGGCAACTCAGCATAGTGTCCTACCGGTTCGAGATCATTTGAATAATGTGTTCCCAATATGGTTAGGGAATAATGGACCTATTAAATAGACACCTAACAGTCTGGATTTGACCCCTATGGATTCATTTTTTGGGGGATTTCTAAAAGACATTGTCAATAATAATAATAATAATAATACGTGTCCGGAGATATTGAGTCCGTTGTCGAGAACGAAAAATGCCAGATTTACTGGAATTACTCGTTCCCGACTGTCAGGCTAATCCAAGCCAACAAGCCTGATATAATCCTCTTCGACCATCAACTCAAGGTGATGTATGTCATCGAGTTCTCGGCACCTGCGGAGAAAAACATCACCTTGAAGGGGGAGGAAAAACGGACCAAATATCGCGATCTCCAAGTGCTGTACCCAGGCTACTCGGTAAAAATGGTCGTCCTTATAATCGGTGTACTCGGGAGGGATAACGCCTACGCTGCTCTCGGAACTGAAGATCATACCGGCCTGCCAAAAATCAGCCGAGTGGCTGGCAGGCCAAATGCAGAAGGCGGTCATTCTCGGTTCTCTCCGTCTGCTTAGGGCACACGATTCTGGTATCTACAGTTACTAACCCTGCGGGATGTGGGGAGTGGCTGTAGTTGATGTGCCGGCGCAACTCCCGTGAGGCGTCGGAATCCACGGGAGGACTGACCGGCATCGGATATTCCGAAAAAAAAAATAGTAATAATAATAGTATTTAAGTCATTAAAGACAGAATTCGACTTGAAATAGACAATCTGAATGTAAATAATGAAGCCATTTCCGGTGCAATTATAAATATAAGAAGACGTTATCAATTATGTATTGATAATAATGGTGGACACATCGAACATCTTTTATGAGTTATCATTTATGTATATTTAAATTTCCTAAATAAATCTTTGTTATCTATTTTGTATAAATATTTGTTTTTTTTTCCTCACTGTAAACTATTTTGTTAATTTCATTAAAGAAATGTCACTTATCAAACATAATAGTTGTCATTTTCGTAGCTTATTTTAATAATGTTAACTTTTCCATATTTACAGTAACTAGTTTAACTAAGATACTCCACGTTTAATAACTCAAAAACGGTAGGTATATGGTAGGGTTAACATATGGTATATTTTTGAAATCAGGAACAAAGGATCATTCCAAAAATTTTAAAATAGACAGGGTATCCCATTTTATACAAAATAGTATTTTTTGTATCCCCTGAAATCTGCACGCTACTGTAGTTTTGATAGCATTTTAACAAAATTCAGTCATAACCACACAACTTTTATTAAAACTTTTTTTTCTATAGGCAATATTAATGATGGTAAGGGGTGGGTAATTTATAATGAATAACCCTGTATAAATAACGACTGGCAACAAACATATAAAAAATTCATAATTCTACACAATTTTGTTTTCATGGAACAAGTAAAATTAACAAACGTGTCTTTGTGATAAATTGCGTTTTATTAAGTTTTTTTTTTATCTTCAGTCTGTCTGGCTTATAAAAATGTGCAATTGAATATAAAATTAGAGTATATCTGAACTATTAAAGTAACTACTGAATATTGCTTGTTTGAGGGGTAATTAAAATAGAAACTTAAGAAAAATAAATTTTAATCCCCTGCATCTCTAAAACTGAACGAAATACGATGTTTGTGTATTGAAACTCTTTTTTTGATTTTCGAAGTCTTGGTAGTTAAAAGTGGGACACCCTGTATAAAAAATGTTAACTATCTAGAGCGACTTATATCCTTGGTAAGAATATTTTCAATCATGGAAACTAAATCTCAACTTTTTAGGATACATCTCAAGGACCCTCATTTATATACATATGCGGACAATATAAAATGGGACAACTCTTATCAATACAAATAGCTAAAATTTAGCTATTTGTATTGATATTATTAATATTATTACATTCTGATAACAATCAGTATCTGACATTTAAATTTGTCAAAAAAATCAGATAAAAATTAGGCCTCAATTAATGAATGAAATAATAAATTTAAAAGGCCACTTTGCACTACGAAAGAAGAGCTGCCCCATTTTTTATTGTACGCAACCGTACTAGTGACAACATATGACCTAAATTACATATTTCTCGGATGTAGAAACCGCATTGCCGAAAATAATCAGTTTCCGATTTAAACTGTATTTAATTAACAATAATGTTACCCATAAATGTATCAAATAATCAATCACACAGTGACTACCCGCCATTATGCAACATTGAATTGAATTTCATCATTAAGAATACAGTTATAATCTAACAGCATAGGATTAGAATTGTTTTCCTTTTATCTATCACTTTAACCGTGGTCTAAATTTGTTTATAAATCTAGAAACCCGCAGACTTCCTGGAAGACTCCTCGGTGTCAAGTGTTTGTTCCTGTTTGTTTTTTCCTAATTTTTTTTCTGTATAAGTTGGTAAATGATTATATACAAATATTGTCTGGATATTATTTTCTTATTTGTGGCATTCTGTTATTTTTACTTCTCCATCTTGGGTCGTAATGCCACAGCAAAAATTTGCTAACATACGTAGGAAAATTGCCATAGAAGAAACTGGGATTTAGCGAAAATTTTAAGAGAAGCTGGAAGCAATAATAGTAATTTATGTAATCTAATAAGTACGCAAAATAAAGCTTTAGCGGACGAATCGTAATGTTTCCGTAATATGAAGATAAGTCCACTAAAGTTTTCTGAATAACCAAATTTGAATCCGTATGTCACGACGATTTTAAATACTAAGCCTCTAAAATAGCATTTTGCGGATTCTAAACAGTTTCCAAAGTTACTATTTTGGAGATCATATACAGAAAAAGAAATTTTAAAAAATCGACAATGATATTATTAAATAACAGAAATGTTTATCCAGTTGTTTTTCAGTTTTTGGTACAATGTGGTTACCGACACTAAAAAAAAGAATTGAACAAAATTAGCATTGTATATTAATGCTTGTCGTTCCAATTCTGCTTTACTTCCTTGGAGTAGTAAAGTGGACGGTGGATAAATTGCGCTAATTAAATAGAGATACCCGTAAGATGATGAAAATGAATATTCACAGAAGTATTTGACAACAGGTGAACAGATGGGCGAGGTACTGATACAGAGTCAGTTACTAAGCTTCTGCTAAACCTCAGCACAGTGTTTTCTATAAGAACATACAGACACGGGGTTTATCGACAAGGGTGATATTCGCCTTTTTAAGGTCAACCGGGCTTCAGTCGGAGATCGAGAGATTTATTGTGGCTTGTCAAGATGGTATCATCAACACCTTGGTCTACCGTAGCCGCTTGTAGGTGTACAGGTTCCTGACATCAACTGCAGGATCTTCCATCAGGCACCGGAATTGCTCATGCACATACTTTCTTCATGCCCCATATACGTGCTTTCGACTTACATCTAGCGAGATACCGTGACATTACGAGCGCTATATTACCACTACGGAGTAGGTCAGATACCAATGCTTCTGCAATCCTCTTACATATTGAGTCCGTTATCGAGAACGAGAAATGCTGTATTTATTTACTGGAACTACTCGTTCTCAACTGTTAGACGATTCCAAGCTAATAAGGCTGAGTTTGTCCTAGGCCATCAAAGCAAGGCGATGTACAGGGTGGGCAAATTTCGATGTTTGTATAGAGTAACTCGGTAACTGTAAGAGATACAAAAAAATGGAAGACACATTCTCGATCTCTTTTTTTTTTAGGCAAATTGATTGGCGAAAACAAAAATTTGCTATCGTCTCTTGTTTTCGAGTTATAAACAAAAGTTCGATTTTTCGACTTTTAGACACATGTCAATATCTTGATTGTTTGTAATGTTATGAAAAAACAACTTTTACATTCTTCATGTACTTTTTTCGGTATAATACAGTGGTGTCGAGAAATTTAAGAAAAAAAGGTGCAATTTCGAGTTGTGGCATAAAGTTGTATTTGTTTAAATGGGAAACATAGTTCTCTATGGTTTAGTTAAAAAGGATTTTTTTCTTTCAAACTATATATCATGTGGGGTAGCTTTTGATGTGTAAGTATTTAATAGCGTTTGCGTTTTTTTTATATTTATTCCGAGTAGGCGTCTGTCATCTATGACAGTGTTTATCCGTTTGTCGATAAATTGCATATTAATAATTTTGTTTCCGTCATAATTACACCGCATTTAATTTGCGGGTACCATCTTCATCTTGCTATTTTTCTATACTTTTCGTAAGTAATGAGTCAATGGTATTTTCTAAAACGTGAGTATAATGAACCCGTAAGATTTCCCCTGAATTCCCCAAAATACCTGCCCAAACATTTATTTTCTCTGATCTCTGTGTGTGGATCCCACGATACAAATGCGGCTTTTCAGTATCCCAGTATCTGCAAGTCTGTTTATTGACAAATCGTCGCAATCATCGGCTAAAGCAGATATTTGTTACAGAAATTTCGTACCTGTTAATTTTTTCAGTCATGATTTCACAGAACTGCAGTCATCGATCAAAATCATCTTCGCATAATTCTTGGGCGGGAAGTGTACTGATGAAATTTGTGTAGTTTTAAGGTTTTGTGCATTGCACCAACAGAAACATTCGTTAAAGAAACCACAATTGTGGTCCATGCCAAAGTTGCCAAGAAATTCAATTTGAGCTGCCTCGTCCAACATTCTAGGTGCATTCCGTTTCTTATTTTCAATACTCCCATTTTCAAAAAATCTCCGTATCATACAAGTTCTATATGGATAAGCAGCATTTTTGTCAGGACGTCTTAAGTTACATTCACAAGCAGGTCGTCTATCACATTCATTATTTTTGCCATACATAATGACTATTTCGGTTCTCTCCGCTAAAGTACCAACCATGGTGTTCAATAAAATTATTAAGAACACACGACGAAAACTGTATTTTTTGTTTAATTAATCGTTTGCGTTTTAGTCTTTTTTGAGACTTAACTGTTGAAAAAGATTTTAATGTTTTACAGGGTGGTTAAAAAATATTTAAAGAATAGCACAATCTCTGATTAATACAACCTTAAATGGTTAAATAGAAAATACACCTACTACGAGTATTAAAGAGTTATTTTCAAAAACTAATCATTTTATTTTTTACTCATAGCTTCCCCAAATCTGAACCGATTTCAAAAACTGCTGTATCGCGATAGAATTAACTTTAAAATGATGTATGACGTGTAGCGGTTCCATTTTATGTTTTAAATTTGGAGTGCTGAAGGTTAGGGGGTGAATTGATCATCATTACCTAAGCCCAAAAAAGTTCCACCTTGGAACAAAAATCGACGTATCAGCGAATTGTGAAATTTTTTATAGTTTTAAAGAAAAAAAAAGAGGATTTTCAAATGAACACGGTGTATACTATATGTCTAGCGCTAAATGTGGCCAGTTAGAAAGAGAATACGAGCGATGGCTGCGAACCAAGATGAAATGAGATGGAATAAAACACCCAGCGAACATAGGGACACGCTCGGTCTATGCCCCACCAGCCAGCTACAATACACTCACGCTTACTTCCGTCCATCTCGCTTGTTCAATCGGTTAACAGTTGGCCACATTAGCCATTTTACACACGGTGTAATATGTAACATAGCAATGACTTCAGAATAGATAGACAAATAATTCCCTATCTTAATACACAAGAACTGTTGTGTTATGCATCATCTTGAGACATACTATTATTTTAAAAAGATGAAGATAGTTCATTGTTTATTACTATACTCGGTGGCAGTGGCGTGTTAGAGAGGATGCAAAATTTAAATTTTTGTCCAATATACATGCACATTGATTCATTTCCTGATTTGGCTTTAAAATAAAATTGTTTTTTGATATGAATAAAAATGCTCTACCAGCAGTGGCTGGTGAAACTTTGGATGGCTATATGATATATACCAACGACTACAGACAATATTTCAAAAGGTTGTAATAATCAAAATATCTTAATGAAATTTAAATTCTCTTACAAATTCTAAAAAAAAAAAAAATAATTTTACAAATACTTTGGAAATAGTTTCATAAAAACTATGGTAGGTGATGTATTTACATGCAAAAATGTTTCACAAATTTTGATTGATTTTCTTTTACAAAATATAAGATATAGCGAACCCAAAATTTTACCAGTCACTGCTGTGTTTTCTACTGCATACATTTATACACAAAAACAAAAAAAACAAGAAATAGTTACAATAATCTTTATTTTCTCAGTAACAACATGGGTGAATATATAAAATAATATTAATTAATAAAGTACCTACATTACAACTTTTTTTTACTACATTTATAGCATAATATATGGTAGGGGGTATGTACAATATGCATTTATAAAAAAAAACAAGAAAATTAGACTACGAAATAAAATAAAACATTGAATTAAAATTCTTTATTGATTTTTAAATAATATAGTTTTTGTCAATATGCTTCTAACTCTCTGTTTGGCAGCTGCATCTTTCAATTTTGACGTTTCATGGTGAATTTGAATATTAAAATATTTTTCGGTAGGTATTTCAAAATGTGGTACTTTATTTCATTTTTTAATATTATGTGCTATAATATTTTGATTAAAAAAGTAAATAATTTTTTTATATAATTCATGTCTATGCAAATAAGAATATAATTATTTATCAATTTAACTAATTATTTCAAGATGCTCTCATTCGTATTATCAATCAATAGAACTTATATAAACTTAATTATGTTGTAATCATGTTAACTACTAACAGAAATAACTTTCATAATTACAAAAATGTGAAAGAATATCTCTAGATACTTACTTTTTTATTGGCGATTCTAACTCTTTGTGAACATCATCAAGAATATGTTTTCTGATATGCTGAGACTTCAATGGATTCGTTATGGTGCTAAAATGAACCAACAATTATTATAAATTGATAAAAGAAAAGTGAAAAGTAAAATAAAAACATCAACTTTTGGCTAAATATGTTAACATTCTGAGGAAGAATTATTGTTTCATAAAATAAGAAAAAAAAACTGTGATCAGAAGTATTTACAATCGTACACCTGTTAATTGAGTAGGTATTATTTTTCTTATAACAAAATGATATCTTACCAAACTTGTGTATTGTCCTTAGAACAACTTGGTAATTTTGGAACCGCCGAGTCTTTAAGATAAACTATGCCACTGGGTTTTCTTAAGAAGTCATATGATGTGAAGTGATCTGAGCACACAACACTATCTTTAGGAATATTTTCCTTTCCCAGATATTTCAAAATTCGAGAGATCCATATAGATCTACGTTCAATATTCGAAGGAATCCTAAAAACAAACAATACATTATATTTACTACTACTATTTTTGAAATAAAAAATATCCATTATATATTTTTATGTTTACAATATTACTGCACTGGACATTTTTAATTTTAGATTATGCTTTTATTTACCATTTTCCCGTTACGCCTATGGTAATGTCACTTACCTGTGGAAAGATCGATTAACTCCACTTTTAAAGGGAGATTTGCATATAACACAATATTTTCCCATTGTTTATTCACAAAAACAGAAAATGCGTCTTGAAAAAACTAACAATCACAGTAAACACAGCGTTAAACTTAAGATACACACAAGCAACTAATGGCGACCAAAAAACGTAAACAGTGATGAACACCCGAAAATCGAACAAGGACTGCGCGCGCACAAGCGCATATCCCTAACAACTGAGTACTGAGTTATTTAAATCAAACTACAACAAATCAAGAGGATACTTTGTCTATCCTATTTCTGAAGTTATTGTAACATAGGTATTTTGTCGTGGCCATGTTCCCAAAGATATTTAAACAAAACTAATCCAAATAATCATAATTTTGTATGGATCGTTTACCATAAATGGAACACCTGTAAGTTTTAATCCTTACAGAAATATTTAATACTTGAGAAATTTTGCTGAAAAGATAATGAACATGTTTAAGAATGAAATAAACTAGCTTATGTCAACTTCTTGTGAGATTCTAAAAATATTTCAAACTTTTGTCCTCTTTCGTCAATTGTGTAAACCATGTTTATTAGGAATTCATAAAGAATATTTTATATTAATGAATAAAGTTGACAGATATGACAGTCGATATTTTGTTTCTTTCATTTTACTAGGTGGTTAGATTTGTTAATTAAAATTATTCACTTTTAACAATAATGTATTATATATTTTGGTAATGAGAATCATATGAGTAATTTTGATGTAGATATATGGCTCATATTATCATTTTTTTATTTATCGGTAAACGTCGAACAGTAATATAAAGTAAACTAATGAATTAGATGATTAAAATTGAGACATCATTTTATTACACATAATAAAGATTTAAAATCCCTTATTTATTGCTGATATGTGGCAGTAAATCCTATGACTAAGATCATTTAAAATTGACGAACGGTATTCATTTTGTTGCTCGTGTAGACAAAAAAACACAGAAAAACAAAGGATGAAGAACGAAATTTAAATTTGTATATGTAAATATTTTGGAAGCACACAAGGTTCATCTTTTGAACTTTTTAATGTTTTTTAGTACTTCTTTATATTTTTCCGTACCACATATCGTCACATGGGCTGCAAAACCAAATAAGAGCAATTTGACATTTTATTCAGGAAGGGGTAATAAGTTATTATTTAAGTGATTTACTGCAAAACTTATAACTAAAAATAGATAGATAATAATTAGTGAATTTGTTATTTTTTTTCTACAATACTATATAAAAACTGCACTTAATTTGTTTTGCAAACAATTTTTTGTCACTTAGTAGATTTTGCTTTAATTTATAGCAAATGAATCAAAACACGTTATAGTAGAAAAATTTTTTATTTCAGAAAAAAATGAGTTTAAAACCAAAGTTAGATAACTGAAAAGTAATTTGAGTTCCAAGTTTAAGCATTAATTAGGATTATATTATAAAAACAAAACTAGAAGATAACTGAAGGAATACAAAAATTTTTGATCATGTTGTAAGTTGTCATAAAAATCCCAAGCAGTCTCTGATATAACTTTTTTTTTAATTCTTGCAGGTGTGCATATTTACTCGCTTTAATTTTTAAACACGTTTTGTATAGTGGCCTCACCCAATTGTTTGTTTCTTTTTTAATGCTTGATAGTCTCAGAGTCATAGTTTAGTTTATAAAATATTTCAGTTGGTGTGTATTTCAGGCATACTAAATCAGACACAGGATCTCGTCTACGTGTTCCAGGACGACTATTAGTGTAATCCTTAAAATCTTTAAATATGTTGTGTGTTACGTAACGAACTACAAATGGTTGAGATATAATCTGTAGGTACTATTTCTCTGTGTTTCTTCTTGTGTTCAATCTATCAACCTCCATCTATGTATGTCCCTTAACTAAATACTTACGAGTTATCGTTGTATTGCTAATGTACTGTTTTTATTTTGATAAGAGCATCCATCTGTATAAATAATCTCTTTGGTGCTAGGGTTCTCGCATAAATAATTTTTCAAAAAGTTGATTAATACGGTAGTCTAGACCTCCTTCTCCTTCATGCCAAAGATAGCATGTTACATCTTTGGTGGACATATTCCAGATGTAATTATGTACACATAGTTTGGTCTTGTAGTGCACTGGCATTGAGAAATGGGGTTAGCATCGCAGCTTGCACATCAATTGCGAACATACCTGAAAGAAATTAAAAGTTGATTATTTTCAGTTGTATGATTTTATAGACCAACCCTTATCTATTTCATCTGTATATTCCATAGTTCGAGCTTTATCTCTTTGATTTTCGTTTCGAGCTGCTTCCTTTTTTTATATGGAGATTATGGTCCTCTTCAGAAATATTTCCTAAACTAAAACTAATACAAGTGTCACACTGATCTTTTTTGAGATGTAGTGCTAAATTTAATTTATCAAATTTTTTCAACGAAAACTCATTTGCATAGTATATTTATATTTTCAACCACGCAATGTAGTTTATAATGCCTATAAAGGTAATTTTTTTTTTTAGTGAAATTGGGTTCTAAATAAAATTTTTTGGGTTGACGCTGGGTAGTATTGCGATTCAAGTTTTGGTAGTTCTTGAAAAAAAATTATTTAATTTATTTCGAGCATCTGAACACTGCAATGTAGATGGCATTTTCTTATCAGTTTCACGCATTCCATGAGAACTTCCGCATCATTCATTAAATATGCTGCCTTTTAACCTCAAAGTCCTCAAGAACATTGTTTTGCAAACTTGGAAATTTTTTCCCTCTCTTGATTTTAGGAAAAACTGGTAAATTATTGACCGTCTGGATTTCTCTAAGGCACGTTTTCGGATAACTGCGTTAATGAAAAAACAAACATATTGTTTCATTGAATCCCAATTTAGCTTATCCCAAAAATATTTAAATATTCTTTCTCTTTCAGGATGGCCAAATTTGGAGCAAAATCTATTCTTTTAAGTTCTGCACTTGTTGGAATCACAAGACACTCCAAGCGTCCTTTTTTTTTATTTTTTTCTTAATTCAGACATTTCATAGCCTTTTTCATTTTTTTTTTAGACCTTTGTACGATTTACCCCTCATCCGTATATATTTTTTAATTTTTCTAGATTTTCCTATAATTTCAAAATTATTTGTTTTTTCGCAACTTGCTTCCTCGTTAATACTTATTTCGTCATTGTTTATGTCCTCGTTATTTATTCCATCATTATTATTTGTTTCTTCAGTATTTATATCCTCGTTATCTATTTTATTATTTATTTCTTCGTTTATATCCTTGGTATTAATGTCATTATTATTTGTATTGATGGTGTTTATTTCATTGTTATTTGTAATTTCCATAGGAATTTCAGCATTCCTTGTTAATATTATTTCCGAAACTATTTCCATATCATCATCGCAATTTGAAACATTCAAAGAATTTTGATTGAAACCGGCAATGGTGGAAATTTTGAAGTCCGCATCTGTTATTTCATTAATAGTTATTACATTGCAATCTTCATTAAATATGAAAATATTATCTTCAGCATCTTCATTGAGTGGTTCCCTAATTCGTGATCTGTAAGATTTTTACTAGCCACTTTCGTATTCTGCAAAATCAAATAACTGACATAACTAAAATGAAAATGTAGAATGCAAAATCATCTAACTACAATGGAATTTTCAACCGTCTTATTTTATTATAAATTATGTACTAGCTTTATGTAAAATCAGATAAATATAAAAAGATGCTATTGTAAAACTGTAATTCCACACTAATGAGAGTTCTAAAACATTTAAAACTTGTAACAGTTTCTAGGAGTAACACTAAACCACCATATCTACACAAACAACATAGACAAATGAGTCATTTACATGATTACACGTTTTTGAAATAATTGATTTACTCGAATTCTATTGGTCCAACAGTTTTTTGATTTTGCAGAACTGTTCTCTATATGTTAATAATCATCTTAATCTTAAAATGAACCATATTGTCAGTTACACGGTTTTGCAGCCCATGTGATGATATGCATGTAGATAAGTAGAAAGTAAATGAATGTTTCGATAACATTAAAATCTTAAGGCAGCTTTTTTGCATTTTAATACCTCTTGGTGTTCTTTTAATCATCCACTTTCTAGAGAAAATCTCAACCCATGAATACCTTTTATTTTTTTTATGTAACTATTATAAACCAGGAAACAGGTAAACATGGTACTGTAGTGATAAAAAAAGAGGAGGTGCTGAGTAAACTAGAACAGCTTTCAAAATGTACCTTTACCAGTAGCATAATCTGGTCGTGATTAGTAATGTTAAAACTTTGAGGTAACTGGTGGTGATATAACTTCGAGGTAGTAATCTACAATCTCAGAATCATTAAGAAGAATGCAAGGGGTTCAACTGAGATAACATAGAATTATGATGAAATTGGTACCGATGTTAGCAATAGATGGCAGCATAATATTCTGTCACTATTATAGGGTGCATGTTTTTATTAGTCTAATTTCAATTTTCGTTTCCGTTGTCTGGCATTTATTTGATTGGTTATCGTCAAACTTGTTGGTTTAATTGTAAATTTTTCGTCTGATTATGAGTTCTTGTGTTGTAAGTGCATTATTTTTGCTTTATAATATGGCTTCATCCACTGCAACCTGTGGCGTACGGGGTACGGTATTTGTAAAACTTGCATGTCAGGAAAGGATAGGTATGGAATATTAGTATAGAATAAAGAAATTATTTAAAAAATAACAAGAAACAAAATGAAAACAAAAAATATACTCTCAAAATAGTAACAGAAACAAATAGTTTTCTTAATAAATAGATTAAAAATAAATTCTAATAATAAAGTTATTAGTACAATAAAAACAAAAACGTATTTTTTGTCAAAATGAAGAAAAATAATTTTAATAAATGATAACATCCTGAAAAAGAATATTTCTCAATCACTGAACTACAAAAACACAAAAACGAAAATAAATAATACAGTTGATATCACAAAATTCACTTCTTCACTTCACATCACATCACTTTACCTCACCATATATTGCTTCTTCCTCTGAATCCTCGCCCTTCCCACCTCCTTCATTTTCAGATGAACTACTAGCCTCGTTCAAATTTATAATAAATTTATTTCCACCATTTATATGACATTCAGCAATTTTTAAATAATCATCCTCAATTGTAATTATTTTCCTAACTCTTTTTCCCAATCATCCTTGTTAATTTTCGACACTTCATCTTGAATTAACTCTACGACTTTTTTATCGAATTTTGGAAAAGTATTTCCTTTTCTGACATTTTTCTTCAATTTACACCAAATTAATTCAATCGGGTTGAAAATACAGAAATATGGCGGTAATGTCAACTCATTGTGGCTATATCTTTCCGATACAGTGTTTATAATATACTTCTACTCATAATTTTTTGTTTGCAGGACTTCCAAGTGTTGTGCTTCATTATAATTTTCCTCATAATAGAGATCATGTTCCATTAAAAAAAAAATTGTAATTCCAGCTTAGTAAAACTCTTGTTAGGAATTTTATACAGTTAGTTCGAATGGTACTTCGCATTGTCAAGAATATTGCTATTTGGTTTTAATTTTGGATATAGGGTATTTTCAAACCGTTCCTCAAATATTTCTCCCTCCATGTTCTTGTAGTAATCCACGTTACAGTCTTCCAGGTTTTTTCCGCACAGTTTCAATGCACTATCAACTCATCCTTCAACTGATCCACAGCGTAATATAATCAACCTATTCCCTTTATTAGGGGTAATGAGATTGGTTGACATTTCCTAGATCCATCAGTCCATCCTTTTTTTACGGTGGCGTGAGTATCATAGCAAGTTTCATCTAGATAATAAATTGTCTATTTTCCTTTCTGAGTTCTTTTATCTCTTCTAGATATGAATCTCACCAATCCAATATTCGTCTGCTTTTCATAATCACCATGCGTTTATTAATGGTTTGATATTAAAATCCAATTTTTCTCAGCCAAGTTCCTAAAGTTCTTTTGGTATATTTTAAATGATAATCCATTTCTTTTAGTTTTCTGTCTACTTCGTCAATAGTTGGGATTTCATTTTTCTGATACGCGTTGTAAACTAAAGTTCTTAAAAGTTTTGCTAACGATGGGTCCAGAGTTTTCGATTGACCGATGTCGGATCGTTGTTTTCTTAGGAGGGCACCCTCAAATGTAGCAGATTTTTTCTTACTGATGAACTTTGATTTACTTTATCACTGTAATCACTTTCATTTTCACAAACACAATAAGATGTAGACGTAGAGTCCTCCCATGGTCGAAACATTTTTTCATTAAATACGGTAACTTTCTTTAATTATTTTCAAAAACACACCAGCAAATAAACATATAAAATAATTATTACTTATAATATTACACTTACCATATCGACGCTTAAGAAACAATACCTCGTATCTCCATTTTTGTCAAAACTCGGTTTAGAATTTTAAATTAATGTCCACTCCTATGTCCAACAGTTCCCAATATCTTGTAGCTCCAAGATTAATATTGATACCAAAAACTCTACTTAAAAACTTCAAAAATACCTCGTATAACAATAAAATAACTCGTATCTCCATGATCTCCATGATAAAAATAACATATCTATTAATAAGGAAACTTAGTTTTTTTCGTCTCCTGTAAAACTGCTAATTTGGAGATAAGAGGTATTGTTTCTTAAGCGTCGATATATTACACAACTCACTGCAACACGATAACCTTCTTGCATTATTTTCAAAAACACACCAGCAAATAAACAGATATGAGATAATTATTAATACTGTATCCCACAACGCACTGCTAAACAAATGGGTAACAAAACTAAGTGCGGACCTGATGTATCACAGAATATAAGTGAAACTCCGCCTAGGTCGCGTGCCAACAAAAACAATCATCTTTCTCGCTTTAATGCAAGCGGTGTAAAAGATGGAAGATGTCATGTGATAGACATTTCCCGCCCTCGTCCTCAGGACTCTGTATACAAAAGATAACAAAAAAGAAGGTAAATTGACAATTTTTAACATACTCTAAAACAAACAAACACACTACTATAATATAAAATAACTAATAGTTGATATTTAAAAGAAATTGAAGGTTCATAAAATTAGAATTTTTTTTTAATTATTATAAAAACATAAAAATGTTTGCATAAAACACAAAAAAAATACACGCACATAAATGATAGACTCAGTACTAATGATTAAATTACAAAAGGTGTAAGGTATTCACATTTAAAGTAGGTTCTCTGTGTTTTTATATAAGTAACAATTCGAATAATCATTAGGTATAGGAAAAAAAAGAAATGGAAAAATCCACATTCACAAAATTATAATTTTTAATTATTTGTGAGATTAACTTTTGACTTATTCGTTTCACCACTCAGACAACAATAAATTTGTTCCTATCACTGTAGCAAGAAACACCGAAACAATAAAAAACGTGATGTAGGTAAAAATGTATTATTTTCAGTTTTTTATTTTATCAATTAAAATATGCAGTGTGTTGAGATTTTCAATGTCTGATCTTTTGTTTACACTATTATTGTCTTTTTTTATCCATATCATCTCATTTAGTAACCCTTTTTTAAAATTGTTTGTTTGTCTATAATCTCCGTATCTTCAAAATTGAATTGATAGAGATTGTTTAGGCTATGTTCCGCCAAGGTAGTAGGATTACTTTTTTTCTTTAAGGGGTTATGTATATTCATTTGATCATTTTTATGTTCGTCCACTCGTGTTTTTAGATCCCTTCCGGTTTGACCTATGTATACCTTAGTAAAATTGCCGCAAGGAATTTTATAAATAACATCAGATTCTAGATCTTTGGTGTTTTAGCCTTGATTTTAGTAAAAAATAATTTTTTTGTTTGTGTTTGCACTTTTTTAATGATATGTGTGTGGAATCATTATTAAAAGTTTTACTTAACTTCTCTGAAAGGTTCTTAATATATAGTATTTTGTAATATTTTTTTGTTTGTACATCTTGTTTCTTTGAAAGTTGTGCAGTGTTTTTATTTAATATTTTTTTTCACAAAGTTTAAAGGGTAATTATTTTTGGTTAGATATCATTTAATTAAGTGTAATTTTTTCCCAGAAATCTTTATGTGATAGATGTAACATTCTGTATTTTAAATTACGAATAATATTGATTTTTTGTGATATTGGTTGTTGAGAATGATAAATCAAAAATCTTTCAGAGAGGGTAGGCTTTTGATACCAGGCTGTTGTTAAAATGTTATTATTTCTTACAACAATTGTATCTAAGAATGGTAGTTTGTTGTTTTCTTCTTTCTCTATTGTAAATTGTAATCTGCTATGGAAATTGTTAAAAACTGTTAAAATTTCAACTTGTAATTCTGACATAATGGGAGATAAACAATTTCCCATACCTAGCCCAAAGATTTGTTTATAAAATTCATTTTCATATTTAAAATAATTCGTATTTACACAAAAATTAAAAACCTTAAGAAATTCATTAAGTGGAATATTAGTGTGATTTTCTATTAAATTCCATCTCCGTTCAATTAATTGTATGTCCATTATGACCTATCGTGAGTTTCATAGGCAGTCCCATTTATGGGTTATGCAATTTCGTAGCCAATTTATTAAAATATACCTTCATTAAGGATGATAGGTATGTCTGAAATTTCTTTGAGTTTGCAAAATACATAAATAATATAACATTACCTGAGGAATTATATTCTAATATCTTTGGATGTTAAATCTTTATTTACTAATATTCCTATAGATATAATCACGTGATTGATATGCCTTTCTTCAAAAGGTATGTTGATATAATTACTACTGTACCTAATAACAATATAGAAGAAATTTTAATAGTTTTTAATAATTTCCATAGCAGATTACAATTTACAATAGAGATAGAAGAAAACAACAAGTACCGGTCTTAGATACAATTGTTGTAAGAAATAATAACATTTTAACAACCGACTGGTATCATAACCCTGAAAGATTTCTAAACTATGATTCTCAACTTCCAATGTCAAAAAAAATCAATATTATTCATAATTTAAAATACAGAATGTTACATCTATCACATAAAGATTTCTGGGAAAAATATTTACATTTAATTAAACAATATGTAACAAAAAATAATTACCCTTTAAACTTGGTGAAAAAAAGAATATTATTTTATACTTTATTTAATAAAAACACTGCACAACTTTCAAAGAAACAAGATGTACAAACAAAAAAAAATACAAAATACCATATATTAAGAACCTTTCAGAGAAGTTATGTAAAACTTTTAATAATGACTCCACACAGATGTCATTAAAAAGTGAAAACACAAGCAAAAACTTATTTTTTACTAAAATAAAGGCCAAAACACCAAAATATCTAGAATGTGATGTTATTTATAAAATTCCTTGTATACTAAGTTATACATATGTCAAACCGGTAGGTAACTAAAAACACGAGTGGACGAACATAAAAATGATCAAAAGAATTAACATAACCCCCTTAAAAAAAAAGTAATCCTACTGCCTTGGCGGAACATCGCCTAAATAATCTCCATCAATTCAATTTTGAAGATACGAAGATTATAAACAAATAAACAATTTAAAAAATCGGTTGCTAAATGAGATGATATGCATAAAAAAAGACAGTAATAGTGTAAACAAAAGATCAGACATTGAAAATCTCAACACTGCACATTTTAATCGATAAAATAAAAAACTGAAAATAATACATTTTTACCTACATCGCGTTTTATATTGTTTCGGTGTTTCTTGCTACCATGATAACAAATTTATTGTTGTCTGAATGTTGAAACTAATAAGTCAAAGGTTAATCTTTGAACAAATAATTCAAAGTTGTAATTTTGTGACTGTGGATTTTTTCAACATGTCTTTTTTTTATTATACCTAATGATTGTTCGAACTGTCAGTTATATAGAAAAACGGAGAACCTACTTTAAATATGAGTACCTTATATCTTTTGTAATTTTTTATTTTAATTTAATCATTAGTACTGAGTCTATCATTTTTGTGTGTTTTTTTTTGTTTTATACATACATTTTTATGTTTTTTTAATAATTTTTAAAAAAATTCTAATTTTATGAACCTTCAAATTCTTTTAAATATCAATTATCAGTTTAGTGGTGTGTTTGTTTGTTATAGAATATGTTAAAAATTGTCAATTTACCCCCATTTTGTTATCTTTTGTATACAGAATCCTGATGATGATTTAATTAAAATCGAAACGTCGACTACATAAAAATTGGTTTCTCTATAAAACTTGGCCTATCCCCATTAAACGTAAACATCACTTACCTTCTATTTTGTATCCAAATTAAAATAATCTTGAAAATGTTTTGATATAATGCAAAAATTAACGTACATATTCACGAAATCCTTCAAAATCTTAAATATCCTCAAATAGTTTTCAGCTACCAAAACACTACTTAAATAAAGAAAATATGGCAACACAGGTTCGGCCATATCACAGGGCACATTATTTCATTGGTTGATTAACTGGCGGCAATTTTAAATAAATCTAAACTTTTATAATTTTTTTTTGTAGATAAATTTTTTTTATTCAACCACTTATGGATACTGATTACATAAATAGTGTAAAATCATATACAATAAAAAGAAATCCAACTTTCAATATAGTGGTTAGGAGCCGGTAAATCGCAGAGATGGCTCTTTGTAATGCGCAAGCGCAATATTATTTTGCCTCTGTATTGTTTCATTTGGTTTGAAGTTTTAACTTTCAAGATACTTATATCTTTAATCTGTGCCTGTGGTTTCAAGGTTGTCTCTGTTTCAAGTCAAAGTCAAGATTTTTCATAATTTCCTCTATAATTTCACGTATAACCATGTCAGTGCATTGTAAATATTGTGAGGCCGTATTTACAGTTCGAAAAAAACTTATACCGTAATTTAAAAAATGTTCATAAAATAGAGGAAATACCCATTATTTCCTATGAAGCAAATATTTTAAACTTATTTGTTTTTAAAACAAATAAGTGGACCGTTGCGAATTTCGATGGTAATAAAATATCATTATTTTTTTTTTAATTATCTAAGTGGATTTATTTTTAGAATTTCAAATTTGGTTGAGTGGACACTCAAAAGAAAATAATGTGCAATATGTGATCAGCAACACATCTAAAACATCAGATAAAGAAACTTCATCCTTTTAATGTAATCGTAGTGCAAAATATAGTTGTATGTATCTTTTATTTCGCTTTGTAATGTAAATTAATTTAACAGTTTTTTAGCGGTTCATGAAAATTGTCAGACAAAAGTTGCAAATGCAAGCGCTTGCGCATTACAAAGAGCCATCTCTGCGATTTACCGGCTCCTCTGTACATCAGCATTGAAGTAAACTGATCTTCAAGTGACTTTTTTTTATATGAAGCATCAATTTGTTCACACAAACGAATAGTCATTAGCAATTTTCAGCAATTATGCGAATAAAATCTGATTTTTTTTAACATTTTTCTTAGATATTTCTATTTTTGTTTTTAGCCAGATTTTGAGGTGAATGTGAAAAACAACACATTTTGATAAAAATATGCCTTATATGAGTTTCTAAATTGCTGAGGTCGATATATTTCGAAAAAATTTAATTTTTAAGACATTTTTAAAAATGGAACAGTAGGGGGATAACATGTTGCAAAACTGATATTGTATTTCCTAGGATATCCAAAACTGTTAATCTCTTAATCTGTATTTCCACATGATTATCTTCTGGATAGAATTACCCGAGGCTTGAAGAATTTAACATGGCACTAAGAGCAACTAAATAATCACTAATCTCCAAAAAACTGAAAGTTAATGAGTCCACTTGCCTCTCAAAATTGAATGTTTCAATAATGCAGATTAAGTACCTACACAGGTGTGAACAGCTTTTAAATATTTTAAGAATTTGTAATCTTATAATACTCATAATAATAAATTTTACTTGCTCACTTCCAATGAGACAGTGAACATGAGCATTTAACGGAAAGCGATATCGTATGTTACAACGGAAAGTTTTTAGATCTCAATCATGTATAACGTAAGACTTATAGGAAAGGCACATATAATGTATACGCAAATTATTGATGCAAGCTTCGAGAGCAGTTCATAAAAATATATGACAACAGAAATAAATTAATAAAATATTGTACTGATGACTAATATCTATGCTTATTGATCAAGTGTGTATATCTGCTACAATAGTTGTTATTAGAATGGACAATTTAAAATATTTGAGGGTCATATTATGTATTTTTGCTCTTGTAATTTGGAACAAAATAATAAGCGCTAAACTCGAGATTTTCTTGTTACAATACAGTTATGTGTGGTACACTGCCATCTAAAATTAACGCAGAGAGGAAAAAAATGGGGTATATTTCATCGAACGTTTTTTTTTTCTATTAGCCAAAATATAACGTTACTGTACAGAGTGGACCAAATTTGTTGCATTTCTAATCACGACAGGAGTTATTGTCCGAAACGCAGCTAATGTTTTGTTTTCCAATTCTTCTATGTTATTAGAACCTTCTCTATATATAATATTTTGTAAATAACCCCAAAGCCAAAAGTCGGCAGAGGTTATATCGGGAGATCTAGCTGGCCACAAAATAGGACCATTATTTCCTAAAAATTTAACAATATCTAAACCACTTTGTTGTTTATTAATGTCCAAATTAATTGTTAGTTATCAATTTAGTTAACTTAGCTAACTAGACATTGATAAACTAGTCCTGAGTGATATATGTAGATACCTATCCAATCCTCCCCAAATTGAGCATTTAAATAATTTCGTTCTTCATTTGACGTATGACCTGGGGCGCCATCTTGTTGGTAATATAATGCTTGAAATTGTCTTACAGGGATATTGTCTACAAAGGGCTCTATTTCTTGTCGTAGAATGTTAACATAAGTTTCGGTATTCAAATTACCGTGAAAAAAATGAGGACCTATTATTTGGTATCCAATAAAACCACACCATACACCAAATCCAAATAATCCTTGACGATTAACTGTAGCGGTTACGTGCGGATTTTTATGAGCCCAATGGTGGTTATTATGCCGATTAAAAATTCCGGCACTGCTTATATGGACCTCGTCTGTCCATATAATTGTTCCTTCAAATCCTGGCACTTCATTGCACTGGCGCAAAAACCACTGGCAAAAATCGAGACGTCTTTCAAAGTCGTTTGGGTGTAGAAGGTGACTGACTAATCCTATTTTTGTAGAGTTTGAATTTTTTTTTTTTTTTTTGAGGCAGTTTTTGGGATTCCTAAAATTTCCTGTATTTCGCGAGACGATATATTAGGATTTTCTCTTACAGTTTCTAAAACAATATTTTCTACAGCTTCTCTACCTGCTTTATTATATAGTTTTGCTCGAGGTTTTACAAATAATCCAAACTCTTAAATTTTGTTGTAGCCTTCTGAATATTTTTATGTCTTTTCTGGATATCTAAAATATTGTTTAGGCGGCACTTTAGGCACAAACTTTTCCTGCCTATAACTTACCTATTAAAATAAAGGTCGGAAGCTAAATTTGAATCTTCTCCGCATTCTATAAAACACTTAATCATATCATATTTTTCATAATTAATAAGTTGAACCTTTTTAACAATGCTCACTCACAATTAACTCACAAATTAGTTTTTGATATTTACGGTTATTTCGATTTTCTTTTTTTTTACCATGGCCTTCTCAATAAATATTAAAAATATGATGAATATGCATAGATGTCAATGGAAGACAATTCGAACATTTATTGTAGTTTAGTTTTTCCTATTTTTGGCAAAATTATTTTATATTATAAGAAGTATTGTTGTTGTTAATAGTTCTTCATGGCCTCCTCACAAATATATTTAATTTTTCGAAAATTAACCACTTTTTCTAGAGATAAATATGACATATGATATATCGTTGGAAAGCTAATTTAAGTTGTGATCAAATAATGAAATAATTTGTAGGGTGTTCCATTTAAAAAAAACACAAGTTATGTCTATAGCTCGAAAACTGAGGCATGTATAATTTTCTTATCAGCAACCGATTCTACTTAAAAAAGGTGCCTAAAGAATGTGTTACTTGATTCTTGATTCGACACGTGGAAATTGAGATATAGAGGTCATCCAAAAATGCTCTGTAGCTCGGTAGTCGAAAAAAGATAGACGATCGCGGTTTGCGCCATTGTTTGTTTCTCGAAAATCGAGCTCAGGACACCTATATTGGTTTTTGTCTATCTGCCATAGTTTTAGAGAAAACCCCAAATCCCATCTAATTTGGTCCACCCTGTACAAGAGGGCCCAAAAGTGGCATCAGTGTATTTTCAATAGAATTTCATTTTCTTCTGTGGGCCCTCAGATTTAAATCATAACAAAAATTAACAACATTTGATATTAATATAGTCGTTAAAAGTGTAACAAATTTGAGAAACATGGTTCTAAGTAACAATTTACTGTTTCACAGCAGATCTCTAGATAAGTCACTTTGCTTTCATTTTTGTAAATGGAACGTATGGAACGAAGCAATCCCCTATTTGCCTTACATGATGCGTGTAAAATGGTTCAAATTTACCCAAAATTATAGAAATTTTAGGAAAATCAAGTAATCTTTGCAATTGTACTTAGAACCATATGACTCTGTTAAGTATACTTGAGAATAAAAAATGCAAATATAGTATAAATTTTAGTAATTTTTATTCATTAAACAGACGGCAGAATAGGTATAAAAATAAATAATCTTCAGTTTGTGACTTATAGACACCACAGAAATTAGACAACCTCCGAATCCAAAGCCGAGGCTGCACGGGCGAGAGTTACACTTATGAAAAACGCACACGCACATAACCATCCCACTGACATTGCCAGTGCCGGTGGAGCAATGCAGAGATTACCTAGTCACCCTTGCCATCGCGTACTCTAGACAATTACTCTACCAAGCCGGTTTCAAAGAGTAATGAAAACATAAATTGTCCTGAGGTGGGTTGGAACCTTTGACGTGAAGATAACACTGACGTAGTTTTCCACAAAGCACAAAAACACCATATACTACACTTGACGCGCGTTTCACAAACCAAGTTGGCATTATCTGGTGATGATTAAAACTAACCTTGTACTAACAATATACTCTATTTATACCTAAACTCATAAACCAAAAATTTAAAGTGATCCCAGAGGAATGAATCCAAAGGATTTAGATCTGGATATCTGGCAGGGTTGTGTTCATATCCGTCCCATCCAACGTCCAGAGTATATTCCGCGCCCAAGAAATAACGGACGCGTTAAGCTAAAATATGCTGAGGCCCCTTCGTGCATAAACCACATTTTATTTCTTACTTTACGAGAAATATCCCAACTAGCACCAAAATGACGGGAACTGGCAGCGTAACTTTAATATAGTCACTAAATTTGCGACTTTAGTGTAAAATTCATGTTGTGGTATGCCCGTAAATTCGACTCAATTTAGATACTGCATAGTTATTACACTTTCAAGTAACTGCTGCGGTATGTGCAACATCGCGGATACTACTCTGCATTACCTTAAAGCATTTTCAACTTTAAAGTAAGAATTAGTAGTAATGTCGACTGCACAGCGTTACCAAAGAATAACTTCAAAGTAATAATAACTGAAAGTGTTCTATTTAAACATTGTCAGGACATTTTCTAGAACTTTAAAGTTGTGTAACTTATTAGTGACATAAAGTTAATGCTTTCTTATTCGGTACTAATCGAACATGGCGCCGAAAAGCAGTAAAACAACAATAAAGTTTTTCCGGCATTCATCGACTTTTTATAGGAAAGTTATGTTACAGTTAAGTGAAGTTAACAATTTAACAAACTATTTGATTGATGCTGAACCGACCCTTATTCGTTGAAATAGGTAAATAACCAGATTAGGAAAATTGTCGAGAAAATTGGACATTGCAGTGAAGAACCAACATATGTAGAAGTAAAGAATGTAATTGATTGTGTTTGTTTGTGATTTACCATTAATTATTATTAATTAAAATTTCGCCCATTGAACAAATTCGCAAAATTCAGGTAAATGAATAACTTAGAGAAGTTATAAAATTTACAAATACGTAAATGAGATGACAGAAAATATGGATAATAGCGTCAATTTTGGGCAATCGATATTTTCGCCACATTGAATTTTGTTGTTATTCAAGGTAAATCCTCGAGTTAATCTTTTGTTAGATTTTCGCTAATAACACTTTCACCTGTCACCTGTTGCCATTTAGTCAGTCATTAACGTGTTGCCAATACCAAACAATAAAATTTTCTTTACCTATACTCCATTCATTTCATATAAGCACATAAAAAATTCTAGCGTAGGCGCGCGGCATTATATAAATACATTTTGGGTATTTATATATTGCACCACGCGCCTATACTAGAAAACTATGCACAATTGAAAGTCGACAAAGAGTCACTCTGCGAGTCCAAATAAAAAAATATGTATGTGCTCATATGAAATGAATAGAGTATAGATTGGATCAGCCAGCTCTACCAACTTAAAAGTGAGGGTCGTAAAGTACGTGAAACTTTGCAGTAACTTTTCGTAGTTTCGTAGTAGAGGCCAGATAAAGCTATTAAGAAAATAACGTAATCCGTCGCATTTGCTACTTTTTAGTAAACTGTTATTGAATGATTACGCCATGTTGACATAGATAAAAATATAATTCTGAAAACCATTTTTTTATTAAATATGGTCATTTGCAAACATCTTTTATAAATTGATCATTATGACTTCATAATACATATTCAAAAAACGTTTTCCATAAAAAAATGTTGCATTTTCGAGTGTACACATAATTTTTAAACAATTTTTTTTTCGAAAAAACAATTTTCTATCGAAGTATCATGTAAATGTTTTACAGAAAATAAGTAGCCGTTTTAATTTCCACACAGAGCGAATGCAAAACATGATGGTTTATTACCTACACATATTTCATTCATTCGATTTAACTTGGACATATTGGCTTCAAACTAACAATCAGTAAGTCCGATTGCAATATATTATATTTTACTATTGGAACGAGAGATAAAGCAAAATATAGTTTGCTCTCGTACCACTAAAGGGCTGTTCCAAAAGTTATTTCTACTACTTGGTTACGTTTAGTTTACATAATGACCTAGTTGTTAATACGTAACAGGGAAGGTTGCGGAATAGTAATTGCTACGTAATGACTATTTCCCATTGTGGTGAATGCTTGGTAGACGGATCATTCCCATTACGTAACGATCGTTAGTTGCGGAAACCTTTATAGTTCCACTGATGGTAGCTACTACGTAGAGACTACTAAATGTCCTGCTTAGAATCGTAATAAAAAAGGTAAATTCTTCTTAAGAAAATTTCGACAAGATAGTCAGTGAGCCTTATTGGGAGAAAAACCGATCATATTAAATAATCACAAATAATTCCAACTCATACGTTTACTGAGAACTGATATTGGTGATGAGATGACTTTCAATTATTGCGGGTGGCCTTCTCTCTACCCATAAATGATTATTGTGAAAATTCGAAATTGCAGTCTGAAAAAGTTCGACTTCGTCGGTGAAAAGAATTACTTAGAAAGTGAGGATTCTGCGTCTCTATACCACGTATCCATTGTTTAGGGTAATGCGTTGGGGAAAATCATTTGGCATTAATACCTATACACGTTGAATGTGATACGGGTACACCTGCTGTTCTCTCAATACAGATTTATGCCTAACATGAAGTTCATCAGCAATTTTTCTAGTGCTGGTTTCAGAAGGGTCAACAACTGCATTTAAAGCAGCCTCTTCCAACTGTAGTGTCTTTATCCGTAAAAGTCTCAGGTGAAACTCTGTTTCTTAAGAATTAACCCGTTTCATGAAGACGCTGGTGCATTCTGATAAACGTTCTCGAATCAGGTATCAGGCGTTCGGGGTATCTTTGTTCATACGCCTTGCTTCATATGCATTACCATTTGTAAGGCCATATACAAAATGCATTTCGGCCATTTCTACATTTATGTAATAATTATTGTTCATATTGTCATAGTGAGTGATAAGTGTATCCCCTGGTGGTCAGTGCTTACCACCATCAGACATCACTGATGACTTAGTGACTAATAGCGACCTGCAAAGCAGGCTCCAAGAGCTGCGACTTCTAACCCTGGTGGGCTAAACTATATTGAATAAGATTTACAGGAAACAACTACTTTACGGACAAACAACCTGCGTTGATTTAAACTTGCAAGATTTGTTTGGTTGCTAAAATCATTTGTCAATTCTTCGTTAGACATAGACCGGTTTTGAACTTGTTATGTTCTCGTCAGTAAGCCATAAGTAATGGAAAAGACAAATAATAATAGCAAACCAGGCTAGCTTAAAGCAAACTAAACAAGACAGACATAGTGAGCGATAAGTGTCTCCCTTTGGTGGTCAGTGCTACTACCCGTCAAACATCACTGATGTCTTAGTGACTGATAGCGACCTGCAAAGCACGTACCAAGAGCTACGACCTCTAACCCTGGTGGGCTAAACTATGTACTGAATAAGTTTTACAGAAAACAACTTTTCTACACAGGTCGAGGCTTTTGTCCGCTGAGTGCTAACTATCACTTACTGTCTTGCTTAGTCTGCTTTAAGCTAGCCTGGTTTTCTATTATTATTTTTCTTTTCGAATACTTATGGCATACTGATGAGAACATAACAAGTGCGAAATCTAGTGCTAAATAGAAGTGCCGGCAAACCAGGCAAAATTGAATACATACATATGCCGGCAAACAAGACAAAATACACCACTTTTAACTTTAATACTAATTTAACTAACTTAGCTACACTAACACTATATAATAAATAACAGGGGATTTTTCAACAAAACTAGTAGCCGTGTGTACCGTACAAAGGTCTAAGCACAACCGTGTCTAAATCGTATCATATTCTTTCTATAAAAACCCTTAGATAATACAAAAAAGATAAATAGTAAAGTGATGGTTATTAGTCATATTGACGTATGATGAATAAAAGAACTATGCATGTACTCGTGGTGCGATCCTACGCAACTATGATAATTCTTTACGATAATTTATTTACATAATGTGGAATAATGTTTTCTTAACATATTTATTTTCATGTTTTTAGGTCCTTATAAGCACGTTTTTGTTAAATTTATTTACGTCGAACTAGATTTGATTAGGTTTTCGGCTATGTTGTGTAACGGTCCACCCCCTATCGTTTATTTAGTTTATACTATGGTCACTACGGTCTCTATGTGACACCCCACCCCACCTTCGTATACTTTTATCTTATTAACTTGATTATTTAATAAATTCCCGATTTGATAAGTTTTACCTTGTCGTGAAACGGCAGGTGATACTTAATTAATTGGCCTTTTTCGTGATTGTTGAGTTTTAATGGTAGGACCCAGAATTTGTTGTGTCATTGTAACTTCCCAGGTACGTTTATAAAGTTTGGTATTACTTTGTTTCTTTACTGACATTTAAGTTGCTTTAATTTGATTACCTACTTTTATCAATTTATGAACCTTAATCTGCACTGCACTGGTATAAGCTTTAAAGAATGATCAACATAAGTACGATTTGGCTTTATATTTATTATTACTAATTTGCTTAGAATTCACTATTGTACCTGAAAATAGAAATAAGTTAAGGAAACTCAAAAAAATATTTTAATTGATTTTATTTCGGTCCGTAGACAACTGTCTACAAGAAAATATTACATTTATCTCGTTGAACCTGCAATGTAACAAAGTCTTGTTACATGCGGCGGAAACTTCTGCTCTGTAATGTAAGTAGTATATGTAAAACCTTACATATGGGTGCAAGAGAAACTTCTCTTGTATGAAGGACCCGAACGTCCTTTGCCAAACGTGACAGACAGACGCAGATAACCATGCTTTAGCTGACACGCGGACACGTTGCCGCAGTACAACACTACACTAGATCCAAATAACTCTGCCAATTAATATTCGATGAGACAACTGTCCAATTATTTGTTAGGCTTGTCGAACGCACCCCGCCGTCAAGGCTTAAATCACGGTGGAACGAACTACCTCGTAATGTTTCGTAAAGTGTTGAAAGGCGTTAATTGCATCCAAGGTACGCGTACGAGGCGGTGGCCATAAAACATTAAACGATGCCCGCTGGGTGTCCACCATCGAACCTCCTTGGTCAACACCTCAGATGGTAAAATGAACTAGCATGTTGTGTTATCGACATCTGGCTGTACCCACCTCACAACTGACCGCTCGAGCCCCCATACAAGGAGTGCAATTTGATAATGTTACATTGCAGATTCAGCGGGACTATTTATTCTTTACATCATCTTATTCTTAATCCTGACCTAACCTTGACTCTGACAAATGAACGAAAGTTCCAACCACTGATATCTGACCTTATTTTAGTTAATATTGAATGTACTAATTATATAATAAAAAATGTATTGAGATATGGCTTTATAAAAGCTCTATCTGTAAATCATTTGGTACCACCAGGCAAACCCTAGGAAAACCGCGAACCCCCCAGCACATAGAGTCGTACTTTGATTAACGTTGCCATTTTATTAGTAAAGATAGAAATTGGTTTAATTTAATGAAATTTAGTGAACTCGCGTACGGAGAGAATGGCAACGCGGTATAGAAATTGTTTAATGCCATCCTTACCTATTCGTGTACACACGGAGGGTTCCGCGAGATTTACTCCCCGGGTTCTTAAGTAAACCCTAAATTACTCATCTTTATGGCGGCGGCGGCGGTGGTTATTACACGCTAATGAAGCGCGGCTCCCGGTGCTGGTGGATACCTATAGCTCCAAGACAGGGCCACTCTCTTATTTCCCGATTCGAGAGAACCAAAGCTTGAAGCATAGGGTTGTTAGAGAGTTGACCTGGAGTACAACTATGCCACGAAGAGCTGAACAATCTCTTCGTACCCTATTTCGTAGAACCAAACCGTATAGCTTAGGGCTGTCAGAGATGTGACCACGACTCTACGTAGTCTCGCATGTTTATATGATTTCCCGTGAGGGGAGTTCGTTGTTCAGGTCTGTAAGCTTGACGGAGGTAGCAAAACGCTAGTTCCCTAATTGTGATCTTCGAACGAGACTTTAACGCACGATACTTAAAGTGCAAAGTGACATACTGACACCATCATTATCAGCCTTCGACTCTATTCTTGGTAAAATTTCTTACAACCCTACGTGTTTACGTTGGTTTGTTTATGTTGCACTTTCTCGGCTGGCGAACGCCTTGAGATTTTATACAGTTTTGTCAGAGTTTTAAAATATTTAACTGAATACTGTGTGTTCTTTTTACTAGATGAATAGTTTGAATAAATACGTTTTTCTGCCAAAATTATGAGAAAATGGTTTAACCTTGTTATGTAATAATTAATTTGGAATTTAATGAGATAAATGCTTGGAAATAATTTAGTTTTTATGTAAAAAATATAGGAAAAATATCCGTGATGAAGCAGCCCAGGGCTGGGGTGCTTCAGATGATCCAGTGAATACAATATTCTTTATGTGTTGCTGGGTTACAATTTCATTGCCACACAGTATATAACTATAACAAATATTTTAACAAAAATGTTTGGCAGACTTGGGAAGGAAATTTCAGTAATATTAACATTAAATTTACTGATTTAGTGTCTTCTACACTAGTCTAATCATAATTGACGTTTCATTTCAAAGGTAAGAGGGAAGTATCCCATGTCTATTACTTACATCTGCCTCATAAATTATTTTGTGTAACAAATATAATATGTCCCACAGCTGTGCAAAAGTAATTTGGCAAATAGCATACAGCTAATTTTAACATTCAACACCTTATTTACTCTGTTCTCATAGACAGAGTGGCTAGAAACCAGAAATTTTCTATTAATCATTCGTTAAAAATGTTTGTTTTCTACTATTTTCATTATGATACATCATGTTACTACACATTCAGTCATAACTTCCTTTAAATATAAAGGGTGTTTCAGTTTTAAAGTGACAGTGTAATGGGAGATAGAGTACACTTAGCTGGGGTCAAAACACCCCCAAAGTTGCCTTTGAATGTTAACCATTTTTGTGATACAGGGCGTTTTATGGCTTTTGACTAAAATTGTAGTCGGCCGTATTTCGGGAACGGCTTTAAATATTCGAATAAAATTTGGTACAAATATTATACCCTTTTAGTCCAATCAAAAGCATAATTTACTTTGGAAAAATTCCAAACTGACATCGCCCGTATCATCATTTTTTGGTAAATATAAGAAAACGTTTAAAAAATCAATGACCGTTTAAGTTTACTCTCCAATAAATTTTCAAAAATATTGATTGACTATACTTTAAATTCTACAAATAAGGCATTCAACTAGCCAACGTTACTATTTTATTTAATTTTATTTAAATACCCTACACCAATTGAGGGTCTTTATTTTTTTGGTCAAGAAATGCACATTTATTAAAGAAATAATGGTTCATGCAGGGCTGGACTCGCTTAAAATTCCAATAATAAGTACATTTTATTTAAATTTGTTATTCACATTATGCAGATCATTTTTGAAATAGATAATATGAAACAAAAAAATTAAAATTGATGAGAAGAACTTGTTATGTATTTTTTTATATGCAGCGTTTTTAAGCCTTTGTAAGTTTAAAATTTCCGTTCAAAATAACGTACAGGGTGATCATTTTAAGTGCGTCACTTAACTTCATTGCTTTATTTTTCACCTAGGAAAAAAATTCAAAAACTATACTTCTGTATTTCTTTCTGAGGAATGTACGTTCCATTTCTTTCATGGAAAAAATAATGTTAATATTAGGGCTTGTATTAACAAGCACAATTAAAATAAGTTATTAAACACATATAGAAAATAATATTAAAGAAGGTTGGCAATATTAATTTGATAAAATGAAGTCAAAATGGAACTTACCAAGCAACAACTTACAACACTACTAAAAAAACAAATTAATTAACAGAACGAAGCAATTGATTAAAATTACAATACAAAATAACCTCCCCCAGCGTCAATACATTTTAAAAACGCGTAAAAAGGTTTTTTCACTGATCTATCAATCATTTCCGGGTTATTTCTAATGTTATCACATACGTTAATATTTATTGTAATAATTGGTCATTTGTATCAAATTGTTCGTTGTACACGTCTAACTTGAGTTGGCCCAAAAAAAATATATATATATAGTCCATAGGTGCCGCAACTGCAGCTCCCGGGAGCATGGGGAAGTTCACGGAGCTGTAGATGGCTTTTCAAACACTATCCGGCATTATGGATTTCGACCTGATGCTACGGAGAGTCAAATTGCTAACAGGAAGCTTGTCAATTACAATATGAAACTGGAAAAGTTCGAGATATAAGTTCTGTCAAGATATCTTTAACAATGTCTGCTAAATTTTTAGTAGCTTCTTGGAATGCAAATGGTATCGGTAACAAAATTCCGCATCTGATAAATTTTCTGACGAGGCATATATTGGATACCATGCTCCTTTGTGAAAGGAAATTGACTAGACGCGATAAGCTCAGTCCGCGGGTACACCACCATTAGGCAAGACAAAGATGGCAACTGAGGTGGCAACATGGCAATCCTGAAAAAAATCCGAAATTGCACACACTCACAAATCGATACGTAACACGACGATCGAAAACGTGAGCGTAACGTTGGACGGCGGAACTCACATAACGCGAACGTCAACACCCTGTTCTGTTCTGACAAAGACAGAAAACAACTAACTACGATACAAAATGGCGACATCCGTTGCCGGGTAAATCTAAAATTTACAATAACCAAATGTTAGTTTAAATTAGCACACGAAACTATTACAATATCAGAAGGATATTAGACAAATTACCAACAAGGCACGATAAATCGATACTAGTCAATATCAATAATGGCAGTTCCAAAGAACAATCAAGGTGAACTGAACCGAAAAAGAAAATCGCCCAAGGCGTAAATTAAGATAAATACGGTACAATTTTATGATGAAAATTACCAAAGGTACGTTAAATCAATATAGCAACTTTTTAAATAATGATGATCATAAAATTACACGATAATACCAGAAAACATATAAATTTTACCAGACCGCTGAACTACAGGTGTCGTTTTCAGCACGCTACACTAGTAAGAAGGAAGTAGCACCGTATTGTTCTGCTACCTAAACTCGATTATAGTTTGGAAAGAGACATACATTTGAGAGTAGAGTATGAGCAATAAAGACAAATAGATATTTAGGCATTTTTTATAAGTGCAAAAATCTACCAAACCAATTGTTCCAGTTGAAATCAGTGGCGCCATCTGGACTAGACTGGCAGAAATAATTCCTCATGGAAAATAACAAACTGGACTGAAATGACTTGCAATTTCGTTACAGTGTTAGTTCATATAGGTTAAATTAAGGAAAATTTATCTTAAACTTTTTCAGTAATTAAATTTATAATAGTACTAATGGTATATATTGGCCCAATAAGGTTATAAAATTAATTTTAAATAAATTATGATTAAACAACATGTTTGTAGGTATCCAGAAAAAAAATATCTTCATTATATTAGTAGAAAATGGTAAATGAAATGAAAAAATTTAATTATTACGAAAAAATGAATTAAACCAGTTAAATAAAAATATGTATTACAACTATCGATAAAATAAACATCACTCTCGGTAAATTAATCAAAAATAACAAAGATGTATTTAAAAATGACAGGAAATCTGGAGTATATAAGCTTGCCTGTGGTACTTGCCCTGAAGTATATTTTGGACAAACTGTAACAAATTTAAGAAAACAAGAGATGTTTAAAAAATAGAAGAAACGATTTAACTCATTCTAAACAAATCACCTATTAGAAGTAAGTCGTAGTTTTAATGATAGTTTTGAGATTTTGTATTTAGTAGATATAGAATAGAGGATTAAAATTAACACTAATACATACATATAAACATACATAGTGTTAAAATATTGGCTTGAGAAATTCTTCATCACTATTAAAACTGTTTTGATTAATTGAGATCTTATTTTTTTTATCTATTTTTAATTATATTAATCATTACTTTATTTACCATTTTCTACTAATATAATGAACGATATGTTTGTGTATTTTCTTGCTGAAACATGTTCAGTCATAATTTATTCAAAATTATTTTTATAAATTTATTGACCCTATGTAGATACCAGACTCGTGTGCCCTAAGCAGACGGAGAGAACCCAGAATGACCGCCTTCTGCATTTGGCCTGCCAGCCACTCGGCTGATTTTTGGCAGGCCGGTATGATCTTCAGTTCCGAGAGCAGGTAGGCTTTATCCCTCCGAGTACACCGATTATAAGGACGACCATTTTTACCGAGTAGCCTGGGTACAGCACTTGGAGCTCGTACCGGAGATCGCGATATTTGGTCCGTTTCTCCTCCTCCTTCAAGGTGATGTTTTTCTCCGCAGGTGCCGAGAACTCAATGACATACATCACCTTGAGTTGATGGTCGAGGAGGACTATGTCAGGCTTGTTGGCTTGGATTAGCCTGACCGTCGGGAACGAGTAGTTCCACTAAATCCGGCATTTCTATTTCTCTACCACGGACTCAAATATCTCCGGGGACGTAAGGCAGAACTGGTGTCGGGTCTATATGGGGCATGCAGAAAATAAGTGCATGAGCGGTTCTGGCGTCTGATAGCAGGTCCTACAGTTGATATCAAGAACCTCTACACGCCACACGCGGCTAGGATAGACCAAGGTGTTGATAACACCATCCTGGCAGGCCATAATGAATCCCTCGGTCTCTGACTTAAGCCCGGTTGACCTTAAAAGGGCGTATGTCCTTATAGAAGACACCATGCTGGGGTTTATCGACATGTTGCCGAAACAGATCTCTGTTCGACAGCTCTAATTCGGGCTTTCAGATGATGTGGCTGAAGTTTGGTGACTGACTCTACATCAGCACCTCGCCGGCCTCCTCGCCTGATGTCAATTGCAAGACCGAGTTCTTCTGCGGCTTTTTTTGCTGTCTTGAACAATCCTGCTCCCACTCCTACAGTTTTGTGATGTTTCGCAAACCGTAAGAGGGGATCTGAGTTCTTGAGGATGTTACATGACATATTTAGTACTACTCTGCCATGCATATAAAGGGTATACCCATGAAATTTATATGTACGAGTAAACAGTATTCCTGCGATAAATAATCTTAACTGCACTAAATAATATTAAATTCTTGTTGAACTTTAGATACTGTTATTAACAACATCAGAAATACATGGTGTTACTATGCTCCTGCCTCTCATAGCCATCGATGAAATAGCAACTAGAACTATACAGGGTGTACCTATGTGATTCGGTTAATTTGAAGATAGAATGACTGAAATATAATACCTGCAAAAGAAACCACTTCGTTACAGTCTTTTACTCACATCTAAAGAAGCCAGTGCATTTGCAAAATAATTGTCAATTTTTTTTAAATACATAAAATGAATGAAATAAAATTTAAAGATTTGTGAAAATCATAAAATGGGTCAATTGTATTTCTTTCACTGTCAAATACACGTTTAGTGATTTTTTGTAAAAATACTTAAAGTATCATGCACAAATTTTATATGAAGCGGCAGTAGCTCTTAACATAAACTGTATACAGGATATAGGGTTATTACTGTCATTAATGTTCTATAAGAATATAACGAGCCGTTTTTAATCACATAAAATCTCTCTGATGAGTCTGTAATAACTTCATCTCGGTTAACCATTATAAATAGGCTATCAGTATGCAAACTAGGTAATAACAATATTTTTAAACCAAATATAGTTCTCATTTTCCTTTGATAAAAAAAACATCTAATAGGTACGTCGAGTATGATTTAACACAGGTAATTTAAAATGTTTATTTATGAACCTATTTTTCTGTTGTGTCGACCAAATGTGATTTACTATATAACGGGTCTTCGTAAATGATCTTGCACCACGTGACCAATTAGTTACCTTTAACAGCCTCGTCGAGTAGTCTCGTCAGCAAAAGATGTTTGAAAGCTATTCCTTAGACAGATACGTATGTGCAAAAATCCTCATCGGGTACTGCATTAATATAAAAGACACACAATCACAAATTAAAAGGTATCTATTGATCACGTGGTTTACGATCATTTATCAAGGCTCTGTACGTACAATACGTATTAAACAAATTTACTCACTTTTAAAAATCCTTCACCAATAAAAACATTTAATTAATTTCACGTAGAGTATAGAGGTGGTGACTTCTATGCGAATCGAATGTATTGAGCCCTCACTCTAAATTCCTACGAGAAAAAAAACTAGACGACCGAATTTGACAATTTCTTCACATATCAGTACATATACTGTGTACTATAGTGTACGTCAATTTCTGTGGTCGCAATTCGCAAAATTGCTCTTATGTTACTATTACTATCCTAAATCCGCCACTGTATGGTTTATTTCCAATTCATTGTCTGTTAATGAAAAAAAAAGAGCATTCCTAGTTTTTCAGTCTCTAGATATCTATTTAGATTCCAAACTGCCTTGGAAGGGCCACGTATCTATCCAACAAACTATATATTTATTGTTCGATGTTAATTCAAAATCTTCTCACAAAAAACTTTATTAACTGCATAATATAGGTAATTACATTTCAATATGACTTAATCTTAATGCTATCATTCTCTTCATGCACTCAAAGTATTTAATATCTAGTGGAGATTTGTTAGAGGCATAGCTCAAATTGGATATAGGGATTATTGCCGACATTATTTTATAAAACTATGCATTTGGGGATTAGAAACAGAGTCACCCTGTCGAGTACCAAGTGAATTAAACGTTGATATTGAATGACTGACGAGTTTTTTTTTATTGTTATTTTGAAAATATTATTATCTTAAAATTTTTTACAATTTCTTATTTTGTTTCAAATACTTACGATTGAGTTTTCATCACTTTTATTGAGTAATAATAAAGCCAGCAATTAATTACTGTTAGTAATATTCTCTAAATAGATAAAATCCATTCAAGCAACATTCAAGAACATTATAAAAACCCAGTGGGCAGTGTAGATAGAGCGATCTGAGTTTATTTTCTAGTGTTTTAAAATGGAACATTAAAAATTTTAGATTTGGAAAAACTTTAAAATTTTAATTTCCAGTATTCATAGTATAAAAAATTACAAATAAGAAATTTTCAGAATTTACCAATATTAAATATTATTTGAAATTCCGAAAGCACATTGTTACTACCGCAACAATTTTATTCTCGATATAATAAGGTTAAATCAGATTTTTTTTGAAATTCTCAAAATTAAGTTGTCCTCCTATTTTTGATATTTTTTAACATTTTCAAATTCTTATGTGTTAAAAATAATAATGTAGTTTTATTAGTCGGTTTGGATAAAATTCGTAAAAGAAAACCACAAATTCTCATTTAATCGACGTTTCGACAAAATTTATTGTCTTCCTCAGGACTAATGAGGTCTTTGGTTTTCTGTCCATATAATCATAATCGTCAAATAAATAAATAACGTCACGTATTTGACGATTATGATTATATTGACAGAAAACCAAAGACCTCATTAGTCCTGAGGAAGACAATAAATTTTGTCGAAACGTCGACTAAATGAGAATTTGAGGTTTTCTTTACTAATTTTATCCAAACTGAATAATAAAACTACATTAAGAGATTGTGGATACGAAACTCCTTAGCTAAAAATAATCATATCCGTGTCATATGAAACAATTTAAAAAATTATTTAATAGGTATAATTAGTAAATATACAAAACAGTTATGGTTAAACAAATAGTTTATCATGGAAAAATGTAGTGTTTCTATTGATTTTTTGTTTCAGCACAATTCGGTGATGTGTGAATTTTAAAGAAAAATATTAATTAACGTCTTTTATTTGACTTTATGTTAAGACGAGTGGTATTTGCGTTTTAGATTTTAAGTTTTCTTCCGGCAGTCACAGTAGAATTTAAAGATTCAACAAAAAACCTGTAGTACACCTTCATTTCACATAAAAAATAATTGACGTCAACTTGAAGAAATTAGTTTTAAGAAATATAGTAAAGAAACATACCAAAATTTGGAAAAACAAACAAATGTAGAACTAAGTGCGGTCTTCGCAGTTTGTTTTTTCAAATAAAAATATAATCTGAATTTTATTTATAATTTTTAGGTGTAATATTGATATAATACAGATACAGTGCTAACTAATAAACAAAAAAAAAGTAAATGTAATAGATATGAATATATTTGAATCACTTGTTTGTGAAACACCATAAGTCAGAAAAACAAAACATTGAGAAAACTGAAGAGAACTGTTTTATATCTTTGGAAACTTAATTAAACATTTTTTTCATTTTTAATCCCACAGAAGAAGTCAAAACAGATACAATTTTGCAATATTTCATTAATTTAAAGTTAAATACCAACCACAATTTTTTTCTTAAATCACCGACTAATAGGGTTTCTCAAATAAACGTGTACATATTAAAGAAACTTACTTAGAAATGAACATTTGTTTTTTATTTTATAACGAGTCTTAAGCATACAATACAGACTACATTTTACATATGTAAACTAAGTATATTTTAACAAAAAAATATGTTTAATTCTCATCGTCAGCAACCTTAATAGACCATGTGTAAATTTCCTCCCAGAAATTTTGTATGATCTGGCAAGTATTTTTGGAACATTTTAAGATTTTCCATTTTTTTACTATTAATTGGCAACGGATCTGTGTAAGCCTGTACGTCTGGCAGAGATATGATTTTTTCTTTTGAGGTCTGCAGGAGGAACGTATAAGTACTCAGTCCATCTATTTTGTTGCAACATCAGACGAATATGTAAAATGCTTAAACTGATTTACTTTAAAGGCAACTTTTTGATCTTTATGTGTTCCTCTACCTAGGGATTCTGCTGCAATGCAATTTCTTTTGTAGAATTTTGGCCACCATTTTTTATTATCTAATTTCCTCGGTTTTGGGAACTTTTACCACAAAATGTTGTTTCTTGGCAGACATACTTATGCGTTTCATGTATTCTTTAACTTTGTAAGTGTGTTCAAACTTCTTCAGGTACCTTTTAATAACAGAAAAATCACGGTCACAAGGTAGGAACGAATGATCCTTACCGGAAAATATTGATTTATTGTGGTAAATCGTTCCGAAGAAGTTAATGCCATAAACATTCGAAACATTGTATTATTCTTATTCTGAGCCGAGCATCCATCCGAAAATACATATAGTTGCTTCACATTATCTGCTATGTTTTTTAAAGTAATCAATTAGAAATGAACATACTTCGTTAGGTCCTTTGGTGGCGATACCTTCATGATACACGTAAAATGTTGCTGAATTGTCTCGTTGATTGTGTATACAAAATACACTTGCAACAAGCTGCCTTAAATAAAAAGTATCCTGAACAGGTATGCTGGGTAGTTGAAGGTTTTGCATGTAATCAATACATATTCCTAAAACTGTGTCATCCTGCTTCATTAAAGTAGCAATTTCCTTCATTTTTTTATAAAATTTACGTACTCTTCTCATGTGGACCAACTTTTCAGCAACCGCTATCTGTTTCGCATCATTATTTAAAATATTGCTATATATTTTTAGTTTTAGAGTTTCACACTCACAACAAGTGTCTACTTTCGGGCGACTAAATGTTAGAGAAAATGTTTTGTGGATAATTTTTAAATAAAACTCACACTTCACATCTGCGTGCTCTGGGTATTTCCTTTGAAATAACTCATGCATGATTTTTACATTAAGTTGCTCACTTAGTTAATGATATTCACGAGAACTGTAATGTGAATTCTTGACAGGAAAAGAACCAATATTTTCTTTAATAATCTCCACAATAAAACCGGGAATGGCATTACCTGGCCTTCCTTGCCCACGTTTATCTTGTGGTGTTTTTCCGGTACGTAAAAGCAGACAAAGATGTCCTGCTCTATCGGGTGTTATTCCATGCATGTTTATAAAAGCTATTTTGCAAACATCATATTTTCCAGAAGAACAGGACACCGAATAATAAAATGAGGATTCATTTAAACGTGCACCTTCCTTTTTACGTGGTCCTCGGTATTTAACCGGTGCTAGAGATATTAAGCTTTGCAAATATGCATCTTGTTCATTTTTAGTCTCAAAATCCAAAAACTTTCTAAAAATTCCTAGTTTGGCACTTTCAGAAACGGATGAAAAACACTTCCTTCTACACCTACAACCAAAAAATTTCTCTACAGTACTGACATAATAGAAAAACAGCTCTTATAACACTTACTTGCAGTCTGGCCCCCCAGTTCTCTTCGTGGTATCATCTTTCCATTATAATTTTTATAGGGCAGGAACTTTACTCTATACTTTATTCAATATGGAGGCTGGTCCTAACACTGTGGAAAATATTATTTGCGTTTGTGTGGTGTGCAATTTGTTGAAAAAGGGATTTTCAACATATTCGTTTCAAGATAAACTGGATATTATTAGAAACGGGAGACCAACACCTGATTTAAAACTTTTAAAAACGAAAGTTAAATCATGCTATAGGTACTTTAATATTGAAATGTACAGTGCTAATCAGTGGTTAACGGGTTGTGAAAATTTGTAAATAGGTAGGTATGTGCATGTTAACTACTTAACTAGCCGGCTCGATTTATAGTTGGCTAGAGAGTGCACGATGGCAAGTATGACTGAACAAACTCTCTATTTCGTTGCCGGTTTGATCCCCGCTACCGGCACTGGCAATGTTGGTGGGTATGGTTGTGTGTCTGCGTTTTTTTCATCAGTGTAACCTTCGCCCGTACAGCTACGGCTTTGGAATCGGGGGTTGTCTCATTTTTGTGGTGTTTTTATGTTTTATGTTTATTGAAGAGTGGCGGTCCTACAAGTATACTTTTTTTCTAGATATCATAACTTTGCGGCTTTCGACATTTGCTTTAAAATGAGTACGAAAGCCACGCCTCTTTTCTTAAAAAAAAATTTGCCTCGCTTCGCTCGGGGCTTCGCACTACCCATCACCCTATGTCACAAACTGCTTCCCCTGTATCAAAACTCACCGCACGCCCCTGCAAATACGTCAAAGAGGAAATTGCAGATAGATTCAATACTGGATGAAATACTGTATCAAATTAATCATGTCATAATGATGATTAAGTCATTAAATCAGTATATATGTATTTGTGCATGAATTTTTCTGCCTCACATTCAACACAACTAGTTTCTAAAATTAAGCAATGTAATAGAATAATCAAGTAAAGTAATGATAAATAACAAATTTTATAGCTCTTGTAGTAATCAACACGTAAACTGCTCCATATTGGCTTTAATTAACTATTAAAGTTCATCGGTACATTTGAACGTTTATCATTTTCTAAGAAAACCTTGAGAAAAGTGCTTTATAATCATACAAGATATAAATTAGTCATTTTTACGCCTTAATTAAAACACTAGCTGATAGCAATTAAAATTCCTGTTCAGTCGGTGAGTATCATCGAAACTAGTTGATGCACTTTGTGGGATTGATAGCAAAATGCATACTTTAATGTGAGCTCCTTCGTTCAATGTCTTGGGCTTGGTTCTTTTCTTTTTTCCCACAGATCCGCTTTCTATGAATTTTGCAAATAAACGTATGTGTGACTTAAAATTGATAATATTGAAATTTTTGAAATTTGCACAGTGAAAAATAAAATTTCAATATTTTTTGATAAAGTTAGAAATCTGTCGACATATTTTCCACCTGAAACTGAAAAAAAATATGTTGTACAAATTGTTTAAAAAATGACATATGAGGCACACAATTTCTTCAACTGTTTTTCGCAAATTTCAATCGCAATATTTTTTCTGCAAAACTACCTCATTTAGTCTTTATGGTTATGCCTTAAAGTTCCGTTTGAGTCCCATGCTTGCAACACCCCCCCGTCCAATTGCTGGCATAACACAATTAGTTGAAGGTTGTACTTATTGACCGGTAGCTCAGTTAGCAGGTCGCTTAGATTGATTTGAGTTTTCACCAAAATCTAGGCTGGGCGCCAGGACTTTTGCAAGTACCAAATAATGAAAAGTTTACTTTAAAAGGTAAAGATAACGTTAAAACTTGAATTCTGTTGGGAAGGAAGTTCAATAAAAAGATATTATTTCATAAAAAGTATAATAAAGATTGGTATATGTACAAAAATTTACTTAGGCAAAGATGGCCTCTTTTAGTTAAAAAGCCTAGTTTTGAAGACCAAGAAATAAACAAAAAAAAGTGACTGATCTCTTACAAAGATTCATTTGACCAAATATAACTGTTCACTGGGGACGAAGATCTTACGTAACTTCAAATGGGTTAGTCCAGCGAAGAATCCACCAACGGCTAAGCTCTTAATGGGTTCGGTATCAGTTTGAATCACCACTGTCAGTACTGCAGTTACCCTTGAGAAAAAATGCCAGTTGTATAAAATATCGTTTTCCTGCTCCACCCCGTATATAATGATCAGTTCAATCCACCAGTTATCCTCTTCCCTTGGTCAAGGTATTTACATAAAAATGGGAGAGTTTTATCAGATCAGTATTATAGGCAAAACAAAGTAAAAAGCTGTGACGTTTGAATTGTCCAGCTACGTAGACAAAATATGAGAGTTAACACAAATTTACAGAGTAAATTGCAAACTAAACAAACTATGATCGGTATCCCACAATATTTTAGGAAGTTGAATACTTCAACTAACTTAAGTATCAATAAAAGTTACGTTAAATAGAAAAAATACTAGTCCAACAAATAAAGTAGTTGTAGCTATGATAATAAACAAAAGTGAAATAGGTATTCATTATACTAAGATATTTTTTACTAAAAGAAGGTAATCTTCAAGAAAATAGAATTTAGAATGTCTGTATTCAGACAGACAACTAGAAAGATAACGTAAATAAATATTTGCTAAATATAAAACAATATGATAATTTTCAAATTACAGGTAACGTTAAATTAAATTAATTGTTAGTTCCTCGGAGAGAGGTAATAATGAATTCCAGATAAAGTTAAATGAAGATATATAGCTTGACTATATGTTTACTGCAGATAATCAAAAGTTAATCAATTGCCAGATAACCAGGCAGGTGTCTTTGCCAGAGAACTAGGCAAGGCTCCACTAGAGCAGTGTTCCTGACTAAATACTAAGTAAACGTTCAAGTAAGCATTTGATATTTTAAATTTAGAAAAACCATACGTTACTGAGGTCTAGTGGGTAAATATATACACTGGTATAAAATGATCCACCACAATACAAATGCACCACATTAGATAATTTTCACAAAGGTTATAAACAAATAGGTTTAGTCCAAAAAGGTGTACCAATCTCCAAATGTCACCAGTCACCACTTTTCACAGAGCTACCAACGTAGCCAAGTGACCTAAAACATCAACAGACAAAGACAGAAAACAACTAACTACGATACAAAATGGCGACATCCGTTGTCGGGTAAATCTAAAATTTACAATAACCGAAAGTTAGTTTAAATTAGCACACGAAATTATTACAATATCAGAGGGATATTAAATAAATTGCCAAAAAGGCACGATAAATCGATATTAATCAATATTAATGATGGCTGTTCCAAAGAACAACCAAGGTGAACTGATCACCGAAAAGCAAATTCGCCCAAGGCGTAAATTAAGATAAATACACTACAATATTTTTATGAAAATTACCTCCGAGGTACGTTTAATCAATATAGCAACTTTTTAAATAATAATAATAATAAAATTACACGATAATACCAGAAAACATAAATTTTACCAGACCGCTGAACTAGAGATGTTGTTTTCGGAACGCTACACTAGTAAGAAGGAAGTAGCATCGTCTTGTTCTGCTACCTAAACTCGATTATAGTTTGGAAAGAGAAAGAGAGTACAGTATGAGCAATAAAGACAAATAGATATTTAAGCATTTTTTATAAGTGCAAAAATCTACCAAACCAATAATTGTTCCAGTAGAAATCAGTGGCGCCATCTGGACTAGACGGGCAGAAACAACAACACGGAACACAACAAACTGGAATGAAATGGCTTACAATTTCGTTACATGCTCCAATAGTAAGATATGACAACCTAAATTTCACCAGCCGCCACTGATTAACCGAATAACAAATTTAATATCACATCCTTGAGGCATTCTAAAGAAAATAAGTTTCTTGCAAGTTTTTATAGGAGGAACCAGTTATGAGAAAAGTCCCATATTTTAATTTCAATACGTATAAGAATATTCGTCGCTGGAAACTCTAATAACAATCCAATAATAAAAAAATCAAATACCTTGTTTGATAAAATGTATATTCTGAACTTACAGGATAATATATCTCGGCAAAATTTCAAATCGTATTTTAGCTTGAGAGAAAAAAAATAAAAACAGCAAAAAATTTATTTTTTCAATAGCTTGCGTCTCAAAATCGAATGCCCTGCAAGAAAGTTTATACTATAAAATAACCTTATTTCATCGAGATGTATGGACTGTTAAAATTTTCGGTATTAAAAGTGAATAACCCTGTATAACTTTTTTATATTTTGTACTCGATTTTGTATCACAATATTTGTATCTCATATCCTTGAATGTTGTTTAATCACACTCATATGATCTGTACTATATTATAACTACGGAAATATAAAAATCGAATTGCTTGACAACAAAACTAAATTATACCCAATTAAAAAGCAATCATTGTTAAATATCTCTAAGACTGATTGATTACTGGTACTTCCACAATTTGCACTTAATTGATATCATCACAATGCTTAATATTTCTTTCAACAAGTAATACATATATGAAGTAAATAAAAGCACACATTCTCTAGTTAAAAATCTCGCAAAGAAAATTTATTTGAATCCTTCATATTTCTTAATACAATTTATGATAAAATTATTATACATTGGGGATCGGCCATCAACTACGCACTGTACATGGCTTTCACTGCACCTGTTCAGATTTATGATGATTATGATGACCGACTACCATTGCTATATAATATATGACGTTTCTATAACGCCATACTGTTTACTTAATTGGATGGTGTTATGTGGATAATTTGTTAACATGGTGGAATGTGGGAGCCCGACTTTTGCGTGATTGTAAACGACTATGCATTGCTTATTTATTGATATTGTTACAATGAGCGATTAAGACATTACGTTTAAAGAAACAGATATACAAAAATTAATATCGGATTAATCGAAAAGTTATAGTTTATTATTACGTTCATATAGTTGAACAAACAGACAATTGCACTGCCTCATATTATTTACACAACGATGACATTTATTGTCTTTCATGTACTGAATTCAGTCACAGACTTTACATCTGCAATTTGCCGGCCTCCTCGCCTGAAAGACAGTTTTTTTTTTCGGTAGAACCGATGCCGAACAGCCCTTTCGTAAACTCCGACACCTCACGTAGCGTCAATGCATGAATTACTGCCACTCCCCACACCCGACAGAATTAGTGCCTGTAGATACCAGAATCGTGTGCGCTAAGCAGACGGAAGGAGCACAGAATGCCCGCCTTCTGCATTTAGTCTGCCAACCACTCGGCTGATTTTTGGCAGGCCGGTATATTCTTCAATTCCGAGAGCAACGTAGGCCTTATCCTTCCGAGTACACCGATTATTAAGACGATCATTTTGACCGAGTAGCCTGGGTACAGCACTTGGAGCTCATACCGGAGATCGCGATATTTGGTCTACTTTTTCTCCTCTTTCAAGGTGATGTTTTAATCGACAGGAGTCGAGAACTCGATGACAAGCATGACCTTAGTTTGATGGTCGAGGAGGACTTTGTGGGGCTTGTTGGCTTGGATTAGCCTGACCGTCGGGAACGAGTAATTTCAGTAAATGTATAGACCGAAATCGCATATATCGGATATACTGAAAGTAAGTGAATGAGCAATTCTGGCGCCTGACAGCAGGACCTGCAGGTCATATCAGGAATCTCTACACGCCACATGCGACTACGGTAGACTATAACTCCGTCCTGGTATGCCACAATGAATCCCTGGGTCTCTGACTTAAGTCCGGTGACCTTAAAGAGGCGAATGCCATGATGGTCGATAAACCCAGTGTTTCTATGTTGTTAGAAAACACCATGCTGGGGTTTATCGACGTACTGCTGAAACAGTTTTTCCTGTTCAGCAGCTCTGATTCGGGCTTGCAGACGGTTTCGCTGAAGGTCAGTGACTGACTCAAGATCAGCACCTAGTCGGCCTGCGAGACTGAGTTCATCTGTAGCTCTTTTTGTTGCGCAACTCATCTACCGTCCACTTTACTACTTCAGAGAAGAGCAAAACTGGAACGGCAAGCATGTTAGCCGCAGACTACCAGTTCGGAAGTAGGTGGCTATACTTGCCTCGGAAATAACCCTCTATTTGGTTTACTTCCTTAATATAACTGTTATACAGATATGTACTAGTCAACGATTCTAACTTAGCACTTGAGTTTGGATGCGCAGTGATCTAGTCCCCGCCCATTCACGTATAAAACGGGTTTGGTTCATCTCTGTCCCACACTAGCGATATTTCTTCTCTCTCTGCGCCGCCAAGTGCCAAACTACCGTTGAGTAGTTTAGGTCTCTCTGGCATCCAGATATCATAATGCTTCTATCTACTAGTTGCGCATCCTTAGAGAATTCCCAACCCTAAGAGCGTTTTGTAATTCGCGCGCTCCGGATACATAAAGTTTATTATTATTATTATTATTATTAAGTTGGGGACTGACGAATTCATTGTAGTTTGCATGCCAAGATGACGTTTTCATCAATGTCTCTCATAACCACGGGCAGGTGGGTTATACTGCATTAACGGAAAATGCCGATTACCAGTAGTTTAGCGTCACCCATGTATTGAATTTTATGCATAAAATGTTGTCAATTGCAGAGTTAGTGTCAGCTCCTGTTTATATAAAGCTACAGCTTACTATAAATACAAAATTTTTGTAGTCTAAAAAAAGCAAACAAGACCTTAAACAAAATTTTATATTTTGTCTAACTCACAGAGCTTTGCTATTCATAATTAAACTATTCGTTTCTACGTTTCATTAATTTTCTGACAGCGTTTAATATGTGACTTGTTTGATTGCCATCTAGCATTAACTTAATTGCAGCGATTTCATATAAATAAACAGGTGATTTATAAGAAAGGAGCAGAGACAGATAGAGGCAGAGGCAAAACTTCCATTTCGTACATAAGTATAGTATTTTGAAAATCTTTAGTGTGGAAAGTTCATGAAACTAAAGAACGATTAAATTTTTTTGTTGTTTACTATTATAATACACATTTTATTTAATTATTATATTTAAATAATAATTAGTATAACCTAAAAATAACCAACATCGCAGTATTGGTATGACACCAAATATTAATCCTTGACGTAAAAATTATATTTATATTTGTTTTTAAAACTGTAACTTCATTGAGCTAATTGATATACACACAGTATTTTTGGTTCTCTGAGATATTATTATTTGTTTAAGAATTACAGTTAGTTTACCGGAATTATTAATCCAACAATAATATAAATGGCAATGAATAACTTTTTTTATCCACGACTATTAAATAATATATCCATTATGCGTGTGTTTCCTCAAGGATAATGCTATCCCTTACTGCAATTAACAATGATTTCATTATTCACTGGTTCTAACATTTTTTATTAAGATTTCATCGAATATGCCATGATATGTCAGTCAAAGCGCGGATTTGCTGTTTGATTTAAAACGTCAGTTTGTCAGAATTTCAATCGCGATCGCGATATTTTACTAAAAGTTGTAAATAATGCTGGATATAATATAGTATTCTATTCACATGTAATATTCTATTCACATGTAATGGATATTATTAATTAAGGTGAAACTTCACCTTCGCGATTAATAGCCATCGTTACATGCTCGTTGAATAATATTTATTCTCCATTTTATATTAGTGAGTAAAGGCCCATTGGTGGAACAAGTAATCGACATCTGTCTATAATTCGATTGGTGAAAGGTCAAGTGATCTTGCGGGCGTGAAATAATACATCAGCATCTTATAGGAAGCTCCTGGTCATAACAACAATATGGGGTCTGGCATTGGTGTAAAATAAGGTTTTTCAACTTCTAATATTATCGACACTAACGTAGTTTTCTACGAAACACCAAAACGCTATATACTGCACTAGACGCGCGGTTCGCCAACCAAGTTGGCATAATCTGGGGATGATTAAAAGTTTTAATCATCTCCAAATGATGCTAACTTGGTTGGTGAAACGCGCGTTGAGTGTAGTATATAGTGTTTTGGTGTTTCGTGAACAACTACGTCAGTGTTATCTTCACATCAAAGGTTCCAACCCACTTCAGAACTCATGTGAGACAAACAAAACGGTCAAACTGAAGCAAGTTAGAAATTTTTAACTCGAGTTCAATCTTACAAAAGAATATATACCTATATCTGTACAAGTCCAAAATGCTAATTTTTCAGGAAAGATGTTTATAGATTTTGTAGCCGGTTTTTCTCTGATCAAAAGTTAAAACACCCGAGAGCAGTCGAACTGTAACTTTGTTATATTTTTTCTTTTTATAGTACTATTTCTTCTGTAATGTAAATTTTAAAAAATAATAGTTATAATTCAGAGAAATTGATGAATTTAATTGACATCCCGAAAGAGATATATAAAAATGGACTTAATGTACATATGTTAAGTCAATCAAACACGAACCCAAGATTAAATCAAACTAAGTTAAGTCACTCTGTATCAGTCATTGTCATTGACAAGAGAAAAAAACCTAGTTATAGACTGGTGGTTTATTAAAAGGAAATAAACAAAATATAATGCGTCATGAATTACTAAATTGTAAGTCAAAAAATAAAAAGCTTTGGGTGTTGCATAAGTCCGGAGTTGGTGGACATTTCTGCAAGTCTTGAAGTGGATTGGAGATGTGAAAATAACACTGACATAGTTTTCCACAAACACCATATACTTCACTCGACGCGCGTTTCGCCAGTTGGCAACTGTTTTGTTTTAATCATCTCGAGATTATGCCAACTTGGTGAGCGAAACGCGCGTTGAGTGCAGTATATGGTGTTTTGTGGAAAACTACGTCAGTGTTATTTCTGCAAGTCTACCATTACGACTTTTTCAGTATTGTTCAGCCGTCTATGGTTTCCTGCTTTGTCGTTGAGGTCATAATTTGGTCCTGGAGTAGGTTGGAACCTTTGATGTGAAGATAACACTGACGTAGTTTTCCACGAAACACTAAAACACTATATACTGCACTCGACGCGCGTTTCGCCAACTAAGTTGGCATCATCTGAAGATGATTAAAACTTTTAACAGTTTTATTCATCACCAGATGATTTCAACTTCGTTGGCGAAACGCGCGTCGAGTGCAGTATATAGTGTTTTGGTGTTTCGTGGAAAACTACGTTAGTGTTGTCATAATTTGGGTTGAAAAAGTCATCATCACTATTAATATCTGAAAACTGGATATCTTCAGGCTCTTTCTGGTCTACAGTAACATTTTTTTCATCAGGAGATAGAAGTATCTTTTGAGCTGGTTTCCAGAAGGACTTTTTTGCTAACTGTTATATTCACCGGGAACACTGGAGTCGGGAATTTATTTATTTTGTTTTTTCCATCGCAGAAAACTGATTATTTGATCACAATCATCAATTTCGAAAGCTGAAAATGAAAATAAATATCTCAAAAATGTCACACATATACTTGGACGTAAGTTATGTCCAATAAAATCATGATCAGGAATCGATTTGAATAATTAAATCTTTGATTTTGATTAGATTTTAACTATATAAACATAATAGGATGTTACATAATTCAAGATGCTTCACTCCAAAATTTAGAAGGAACAATTCACATATGATGTGCTCCGGTAAATATTCTGTGTATTTTTTTTATCATGCCGTTTGAGTGTTGATATGTCGGCTCCTGCACCAGCAAATATCGTATGCCGAAAACGTAAAACAATGGCTAGTGTATTATTCAGGGTTTGGCAAATCAAACGTAGCAAGTTTATTTTTTGACATATTATCAAGGTATTACTGATAGGTTGAGGTGTGTTTTTACCATAAAGATGGTCATTATGATGGAATCGAAGGCAAGCATATTTTCTAAAAATTTGTAAAAGCTCTAACCCGCCAATATTTCTTTCAATTATCGTAAATTTACTTAGAATTTGTTCAGTAGACTAATTTTGTTAAAGTATCCTGAATCTTCAACTTCTTGCACATGTATGTATACGAGCTAGCTTAGCACTTGAGTTTGGTTGCGCAGTGATCTAGTCCCCGCCCATTTATTGTAAAACGGGTTGGTTCATCTCTGTCCCACACTAGCGATATTTCATCTCTCTGTGCCGCCAAGTGCCAAACTACCGTTGAGTAGTTTAGGTCTCTCTGGAATCCAGATATCACATAATGCTTCTATCTACTAGTTGCGCATCCTTAGAGAAATCCCGACTTTGTCCAACCCTAAGAGCGTTTTGTAATTCGCGCGCTCCGGATACATAAAGTTTATTATTATTATTAAGTTGGGGACTGATGAATTTATTGTAGTTTGTCATGCCAAGATGACGTTTTCATCAACGTCTCTCATAACCACGGGCAGGTGGGTTATACTGCATTAACGGAAAATGCCGATTACCAGTAATTCAGCGTCACCCATGTATTCAATTTTATGCATAAAATGTTGTCAATTGCAGAGTTAGTGTCAGCTCCTGTTTATATAAAGCTACAGCTAACTATAAATACAAATTTTTTGTAGTCTAAAAAAAGCAAACAAGACCTTAAACAAAATTTTATATTTTTTCTAACTCACAGAGCTTTGCTATTCATAATTAAACTATTCGTTTTTACGTTTCATTAATTTTCTGACAGCGTCTAATATGTGACTCGTTTGATTGCCATCTAGCATTAACTTAATTGCAGCCATTTCATATAAATAAACAGGTGATTATAAGAAAGGAGCAGAGACAGATAGAGGCAGAGGCAGAACTTCCATTTCGTACATAAGTATAGCATTTTGAAAATCTTTAGTGCGGAAAGTTCATGAAACTAAAGAACGATTAAATTTTGTTGTTGTTTACTATTATAATACACATTTTATTTAATTATTATATTTGAATAATAATTAGTATTACCTAAAAATAACCAACATCGCAGTATTGGTATGACACCAAATATTAATCCTTGACGTAAAAATTATATTTATATTTGTTTTTAAAACTGTAACTTCATTGAGCTAATTGATATACACACAGTATTTTTGGTTCTCTGAGATATTATTATTTGTTTAAGAATTACAGTTAGTTTACCTGAATTATTAATCCAACAATAATATAAATGGCAATGAATAACTTTTTTTATCCACGACTATTAAATAATATATCCATTATGTGTGTGTTTCCTCAAGGATAATGCTATCCCTTACTGCAATGAACAATGATTTCATTATTCACTGGTTCTAACATTTTTTATTAAGATTTCATCGAATATGCCATGATATGTCAGTCAAAGCGCGGATTTGCTGTTTGATTTAAAACGTCAGTTTGTCAGAATTTTAATCGCGATCGCGATATTTTACTAAAAGTTGTTAATAATGGTGGATATAATATAGTATTCTATTCGCATGTAATGGATATTATTAATTAGGGTGAAACTTCACCTTCGTGAATAATAGCCATCGTTACATGCTCCTTGAATAACATTTATTCTCCATTTTATATTAGTGAGTAAAGGCCCATTGGTGGAACCAGTAATGGACATCTGTCTATAATTTGATTGGTGAAAGGTCTAGTGATCTTGTGGGTATGAAATAATACATCAGCATCTTATAGAAACCTCCTGGTCATAACAGCAATATGGGGTCTGGCATTGTCTTGCTGTAAAATAAGGTTTTTCAACTTCTAATATTTTCGACACTAACGTAGTTTTCTACGAAACACCAAAAACACTATATACTGCACTAGACGCGCGGTTCGCCAACCAAGTTGGCATCATCTGGGGATGATTAAAAGTTTTAATCATCTCCAAATGATGCTAACTTGGTTGGCGAAACGCGCGTTGAGTGTAGTATATAGTGTTTTGGTGTTTCGTGAACAACTACGTCAGTGTTATCTTCACATCAAAGGTTCCAACCCACTTCAGAACTCATGTTTGTGAGACAAACAAAACGCTCAAACTGAAGCAAGTTAGAAATTTTTAACTCGAGTTCAATCTTACAAAAGAATATATACCTATATCTGTACAAGTCCAAAATGCTAATTTTTCAGGAAAGATGTTTATAGATTTTGTAGCCGGTTTTTCTCTGATCAAAAGTTAAAACACCCGAGAGCAGTCGAACTGTAACTTTGTTATATTTTTTCTTTTTTATAGTACTATTTCTTCTGTAATGTAAATTTTAAAAAATAATAGTTATAATTCAGAGAAATTGATGAATTTAATTGACATCCCGAAAGAGATATATAAAAATGGACTTAATGTACATATGTTAAGTCAATCAAACACGAACCCAAGATTAAATCAAACTAAGTTAAGTCACTCTGTATCAGTCATTGTCATTGACAAGAGAATAAAACCTAGTTATAGACTGGTGGTTTATTAAAAGGAAATAAACAAAATATAATGCGTCATGAATTACTAAATTGTAAGTCAAAAAATAAAAGCTTTGGGTGTTGCATAAGTCCGGAGTTGGTGGACATTTCTGCAAGTCTTGAAGTGGATTGGAGATGTGAAAATAACACTGACATAGTTTTCCACAAACACCATATACTTCACTCGACGCGCGTTTCGCCAGTTGGCAACTGTTTTGTTTTAATCATCTCGAGATTATGCCAACTTGGTGAGCGAAACGCGCGTTGACTGCAGTATATGGTGTTTTGTGGAAAACTACGTCAGTGTTATTTCTGCAAGTCTACCATTACGACTTTTTCAGTATTGTTCAGCCGTCTATGGTTTCCTTCTTTGTCGTTGAGGTCATAATTTGGGTTGAAAAAGTCATCATCACTATTAATATCTAAAAACTGGATATCTTCAGGCTCTTTCTGGTCTGCAGTAACATTTTTTTCATCATGAGATAGAAGTATCTTTTGAGCTGGTTTCCAGAAGAACTTTTTTGCTAACTGTTATATTCACCGGGAACACTGGAGTCGGGAATTTATTTATTTTGTTTTTTCCATCGCAGAAAACTGATTATTTGATCACAATCATCAATTTCGAAAGCTGAAAATGAAAATAAATATCTCAAAAATGTCACACATATACTTAGACGTAAGTTATGTCCAATAAAATCATGATCAGGAATCGATTTGAATAATTAAATCTTTGATTTTGATTAGATTTTAACTATATAAACATAATAGGATGTTACATAATTCAAGATGCTTTACTCCAAAATTTAGAAGGAACAATTCACATATGATGTGCTCCGGTAAATATTCCGTGCCGTTTGAGTGTTGATATGTCGTCGGCTCCTGCACCAGCAAATAGTGTATTATTCAGGGTTTGGCAAATCAAACGTAGCAAGTTTATTTTTTGGCATATTATCAAGGTATTACTGATAGGTTGAGGTGTGTTTTTACCATAAAGATGGTCATTATGATGGAATCGAAGGCAAGCATATTTTCTAAAAATTTTTAAAGCTCTAACCCACCAATATATCTTTCAGGTTAAAGCAAACAGAAAAATTCTCATAAAATTCCTTTTATTAGTGTGACCGGTTTCGTGAACAAGTAAATTACTTCACATCTTCAGACACAGGACTACAATAGAAAATGAGTATGGTGGTTACCTACATAGTAGTAGTAGTAGCTACTTATTTTACTAGGCAAGTAGGCCACAATGGGCCCTTGTTGCCTAGGGACCTACGGTTTTGCGTGGACTCCGAACCACGGTCTTCGACTGTCAACTAACCCACCGCCTGGGCCTGCCCGCCTGCACCGCTAGCAGAGTGGCAAACCTCCTGGGTAGGTCTTTTCGACCCTCCACTCGGGCTCGCCTCTCCGCCTGCATCAGGCTAGCGGCCTTCCCGGGATTGTCTGTTGACAGCCTACCGACTGTTAGACGAGCTATCGTTCATCCATCCAATTGCCGGACTCGATCAGTGCTGCTTAACTTCACTGATCAAATATCGGAAATTAAACGGATGTCCATACCTCATCCCCATGGTTACCTACATAAATATAAATGTTAACAAGGTAATAAAACTTAAAATAAATATAGTTTAAAAAAACTAAAAAACACGCTTTTAAAGCACATCAAACTAAAAAGTGAAAAATAATTATTAATATAAACTGAAAATAATAATGAACGAAAAATACTAGTATTATTGTGAAAAAAGCGTGGGGTGCTTTGTGCAATATTTTTCGTATATCGAGCACCCCACGCTTTTTTCACAATAATACTAGTATTTTTCGTTCATTATTATTTTCAGTTTATATTAATAATTATTTTTCACTTTTTAGTTTGATGTGCTTTAAAAGCGTGTTTTTTAGTTTTTTTAAACTATATTTATTTTTAACTTTTTAGTTTGATGTGCTATGAAAGCGTGTTTTTTAGTTGTTTTAAACTATATTTATATTGCTTATTGATGCTGATATTATAACATATTACGATCCAACAGATATTTCTGAAAAAAAAAAAAAAATTTTTATTTCAGCCGTGAGGTTCGAACTCACGCCGGAGGAGTCTGTCGTTTCGCGTCGACTGCCTTAACCCACTCGACCACCGGGCTAATTAACAATTATGGAATCTACTGACATATTAAGCCTTTGCTTTCACGCAGGGATACGTGAGGAAAGGATTGGCGATCCTGAACAGGATAATGATATAAACTTATCAAATTATTGTATTGTTACCGGTTCTTAATAAGTGTACAAAGTTTCAATTAAATCTGTCCGTTTAAAGTGGGTTAAAATCGAGTCCAAAGAGTCGGTTACAAACAAACAAGCAAACAAGCAAACAAACAAACAAGCAAACATACAAGTGAAGCTAATAAAAGCGTGTTAAAAAAAACAAGAATACAGAAGACAATTATTTAATTTTTTACTAGTAAAAACTTATTGGTAAAAAATTGTTTGATAAAATTTGTGTAATGAAAGATTGAAATTATTTAAAATAATAAGGATTACGTTAGTTTAAAATTATAATATAGAATTATGTAAAGTTTAATTAATTGAAATGTGTAAAAAAGGAGGTTCATTTTTTATATAATACTTACATTTTTATAAATAAAAACCAGGGTAGTCAAATTAAAATTAAAATAGTTTTGCAACATAGTCAAAATTGTAAGTAAATGTAAGATATAAATTTTTGTTTGTATCTAATTAACTTTCTAATAAAATTCTTAAAATTAACGTGCTTTTTCTTTTAAACACATACATACACTACAACAGTTAAAATCTAATAGGGGATCAATATTTTTTAATAATGAAAATTGATTAAAAATAGTGCCCTCTAACGGACTATCTAAGAACTAACGTAAAATAAAAATTAAAAATTAAGGTAGAAAACTATGTGTGAACCAGGTTTCTTTTTACAATAGTGGAGTTTATTATATTTCAACTGCAGATGGTGATAGCAGCGAAATTGCATTTAAACGTGGTGGAAATATTCACTTCTAAGAAAATGAGGTTATATTGTTATAATATCGAGCACATGGAAACAGATTTCAGTAGAAAAATAAAATAAAATAAATTAGACAACCACAGAGAAAGTCAGCGAAGATTGAAATTAGATTTGTGAATTCAGAGATAATGTGTTGGGATCTCTTGAATCTTTCAGGATTTCTAAACTTTCAAGTTTATTAATCAAATTACCTTTGTCACCGAGATGTAATATTTTAAGAGTATTGTCAAATGTGTGGTTGTTATCTACTAGATGTTTGGCGAAATGGGAAAAACCTGAGGATGAGCTAATACACCGGACGTGTTCTTTTAACCGTGTTTTAAAATTTCTATATGTGCAACCAATATATGTGCCGCTGCATGTATTGCACGAAAGTTTATAAACCCCACATCTATCTAGTGGATCTATTTGATCTTTACCATTGACAAACAACTTTTCGATAGAGTTAGTTGATTTAAAGGAGATATGAAAAATATTTTTAAAGCAGTTAGAAATTTTTTTGGAAATTTTATATCTTTCAGGTATTGTAAATTTTCTTAGAATTTGTTCAGTAGATTAATTTTGTTAAAGTATCCTGAATCTTCAACGTCTTGCACATGTATACGAGCTAGCTTGTCCCTGCGACATGTTGCAGATACTTCAATAGTCAACCTAAAATATAAAAATAAAATAATACGCGTTTTACAAGAAATGTTTCAAGCTTTTAGTCCATTATCTTCATCAGTATATAGGTCTAGTTATTGACTTTTCAAAAATTTATTTCTTTTGTGAACATTTTTGATTTCTTAGGTTGATATCCTTCAGGTTTTCTTTTCAAATTTGTAAATTTACTTATATCCATATATCTTTTTCGTGGACATTTTTGTCCTCAGCATAGAGTACTGACTACATACAGTGTGGAAATTAAGTAACGCATAAATTCAGTAATTCCGTTGATATTAATTTTTTGGAAAAAATCTCGAACGGGTATAGCGATTTTAACTTCAGCAAATATTTTCAGTCTATTTTCAGTTTCTTATGTCATTTATGACGTCATCGACTTTTTTTTAAATGACAACCTATATTTTTATTATTGATTTTGGTAGTAGTTTTTATTCCGGTTCCAACCGTATAAAATTTTCAATATGTTATTATTTGAAAAAAATCGAGAAAAACAGTCTTAAAGTTCAAATAACAAAAAATTCATTAAATTGGGAAAATTTATCTAGTGGCCTAAGCTTGACGGAAAGTTATCGACGGCACATTCGTTTTTATTTATAAATAAACTAAATTGATTAACCAGAAAAAAACTCAAAAATATCATCAAACACAAAAATAAGCACAGTTGTTAAATTACATTTACACAAATGTTCAAATTGACGACCCTGTACCATTTGACAATACCCAAGACGATTATAAAATTCATTTCTCACATTCTGAATAGTTTGAGGCAATATTAACCTAATCTCATGTTGAATTCTTTGCCTGAGATCGTCTAAATTATTGGATCGATTATTGTACACTTTACTTTTTAAGTACCCCCATTAAAAAGAAGTCTGATGGCGTTAGATCAGGAGACCTAAGCGGCCATTCTATCTGACCTCTTCTCCCTATCCATCTTACTGGGAGAACTGGGTCCAAGTAGCGTCGCACAATAATTTCGTAATGAGGCGGAGCGCCATCTTGTTGTAACCAAATGGTATTATTTGGTAGGTCAGGGTTATTAGCATTGAGGAATAATGCAGTTAATGCAGGCATCAATTTCCACTAAAAATTGCAGGTATCTATCTCCAGTCAAATTGTTTTCAAAAAAGAATGGACCAATAATTCTGTCACCAATTCTGCCCAAACATTAACTTTCTGAGGATATTGGGTATGACTTTTCTGCATCCAATGGGGATTGTCCCTAGCCCAATATCTACAATTCTGTGTATTGATATGGCCATTTAAACAAAATGTTGCTTCATCCGAAAATAAAACATGCTGGGAAAACATTGGATTGCGGTTGCAAATTTCCATCATTTGTTCACAAAACTCCTGCCTACGATCAAAGTCATCTTCTGTCAACGCATGAACCAAGTGCACCTTATATGGGTGGAATTTTTGAACTTTCAAAAGTAGTGTGGCTTATATTGTGGTTCAAAGCAATGCTTCTACTAGTTGAATGTGGATTGTTTTCAATTTCTAGTAGCACATCAAGTTGTGCATCTTCATTTAATGTCGCCGGACGTCCAGTTTTTGGAAGATTATTTACAACGCCATGTTCCTGAAATTTTTTTTGAATCCTACTAATTGTTGATTGATTTATGGGCTGATTCGGGTATTTTTCTCTAAAAAGATGACATTGATGTGTTCTAACTCTGTCACCATAACCAATCATTATTAACACTTCAATTCTCTGTTTGTCGCTCAACTCCATGTTTATTAATAAAATAGTTTTTCTAATTTAGAAAAAGCAAAATAATAACATTTATTCTATTGACATTTACAAATTGTGTAATTCTGACAGCCGTAACTAATGTGATACACCGGCAACTAGATAAATTTACCCAATTTAATAAATTTTTATTATTTGAACTTTAAGACTGTTTTTCTCGATTTTTTCAAACAATAACATACTGAAAATTTTATACGGTCGGAACCGGAATAAAAACTACTACCAAAATCAATAATAAAATGCATAGGTTGTCATTTAAAAAAAAAGTCGATGACGTCATAACTTAAAAAATAAATGACATAAGAAACTGAAAATAGACTGAAAATATTTGCTGAAGTTAAAATCGATATACCCTTTCGAGATTTTTTCCAAAAAATTAATATCAATGGAATTACTGAATTTATGCGTTACTTAATTTCCACACTGTATAGTTGAGGGCTTTTGAAATTACGCTTTTTCAGAAAAATAAGTCAGAATAAGTTGTTACCTTCTTCACTTGACACCATTCTTCAGAGCGCTTATAAATCGATTAATTGACTTTTCATGTAATAAGCAAGCGCGAGATTGCTGCCTTTGCAGCATCTTCAGTATCTGATGGAATATTATTTGAAGCACTCATTGTAATTTTTTCACGCAAACTCAATTTGACAAAAATTCTTTTAAAAGTTCCAATATTAACAATTTCTAGTGTTGTCAAAACGCCATAAAGTATTTATAATATTTTCCTCCTGAACTCTGTATGTTTACTTTAATAGATATATTTTTTTTGTTAGATACATATAATTGATGATTTATTTACTTGCTCTTAGCATTAGAATTATCCAGTTCCAAATAAATAAAGTACACGATATAAATTCTAATATTTATTTCAAAAATTATACCCATCACATCAATTTTTGCTAAAAATTGTACATACTTAGTTAATTTAGTAAAGAATGTAATATATTTTCCATTATTTTTATGGTTGTAAAACAAATTATCCAATGTGCGAATGAGCTAAATACATTCGACTAATAATTTCCAATTCACACACAATACATCACTTTCGTCACACTTTAAGCACATGTCAATAGCAGCCTGCCTTGTACAATAATTTTATTTTCATTATGAAACTAAAACTTCCTACCAAAAAAAGTTAATTAAAGGCAAAATTGTAAATCTTTGAGTTATGTTATGGACGACTTAAGAAAATTATATGGGCGAGGTTAAACTCGTAATTTGACTTGACAGCGGTCATATCTCGACTTTAATTGACTATATTCAGTATCGTATTATGCATACAAACAAACATGCCAGTTAGCATGACATATTTTCTTGCATTTTGAGTCGTTTTGTTTTTAATTTTAGCTTATTTATTTGTTTGCGACATATTCGACATATTTGTTTAGGACTTAATTTGTCAGAAATGCTATACAAGTTTTGAAATAAAATAAATAAATATAATAAATTACTTAACATATGTTCTATAAATATGTTAAAGATAGTAAATGTCAATATAACATATTTGGTATAAACGTTATCGTTATGTCATTTTATGAGTAAGTACTATTCTGTTACTCTTATGATACAAGAGTTGACAATTTAGCCGTGTTTCCGCCAAGGGGACCTAAAAAAAGTTTTGTAATGACCGATAAAATATATTTTTTATTTCTTAGTATAAGTATAGTATCACCAGTTCCAAATTTGGCTTAATGTTATAACCTAAGAAACTGAAAAGTATTCTTATCTTAAAAGCAACACAGAATGCAACAAAAGGCATACAAACAAAATCAAATAATTAATGTGAAATATCAATTGACATATTGTAACGTTGGGTTACAAAATGGACAATAGTTTTTCTGTCATTGGAGAACCGACGACCTATTAATTGGACTCGGTGTAACTACAGTGGAAAAATAATTACTCCAGAGTTCGTTGAGAAATTAAAGATCATAAATCTCAACTGAACATGGTTTATTCAACGATGTAGTAACACACAAACATACCAATTGAAAGATCAACAATAAATACAAAAGAAACACTAAATTCATTCGACTAACTAATGTTGACGTAATACGAAGAAATAATTTTGGGAATGGGAATTAGCAAAATTAATTTCGATTGATAAAAGAAGAAAGTATACTTGACGTATGTCACTATCAAAGTGACATTTAATTAAAATTATTGCAGTTGAGCTCCAATGATACTTGATATCTGTCACTGTCAAAGTGAAAATTAATTTAAATAAATGAGAAAAAACTTCTTTAATTTCATTTGTCATACCTTCAATAACTATTCTTTTTCTTTTTTGGAACTTATTACCTCGTGGATAATTCTTTGTTATCTAAAAAATATACTAGTTACCCAGTATGTTACTGGAAAAATAAACCTCTACGCTTGTAACTTTACGTCAAAAGATTAGTCAGAGAGCGTTTTTTGACAACTAATATAAGGCACAAAAATAATAATATAATTCCATAATGTTTAGGAAAATGAATCTGTTTTCTTTTTCAAAGTTATTTATCTTTTTTTAGAATATGTCAAGCGTCAAACTTGACACATATATTATTTGTTTATGTAATATCCATGATACTTACATACAACTGTTAATACTTAAAAATTATGCAATATTAATTTTGTTCAATTCTTCTTTGAACATCGGTAACCACGTTTTACCAAAATCTACAGAGCAATGGGATAAACATTTTTCTTCATTCAATAATATTATTGCCGATACCTTAATTTTTCTTTTTTTGCTGTCCGCTTCTTTCATTAAAATTTTTGTCGAATCCTAGTTTATTTATAGTTTGTATGTCCATTTTCTCAAGCATGTCCGCAAATTTTTGATTTTCAATTTAATCCTTTCTAATATAACTTTTTTGCTCGCCTAACCGTACAGTGAGGGGTCTGGATTACTCTCCCACATAATGTTTGTTACACTCACACGGAATACTGTAAATACAGTTTTTTGAATTTTGCTCACAATATACCGGTTTTGTTTTTGTTAAAATTGATCTCAAAGTATTACTCGCTTGAAATACTATCCTAACATGAAACTTATCTCCGACACGACGTAGTTCTTATGTGATAAACCTTGTATATAATGGATTATTGTTGTATATTGGTATTTAGGTTTTTCTTGTACCGGATTATTAAGTATATTCTCAATATTTATTACTCTTATCAACAAAAAATTCGGGATATTTATTATTTATTAATACCTCTTAAATAAATTTTTTCTCATTATTTAATATTTGATCATTAGATGAAATAATTTTCGCCCTGTCATACAAACATTTAACAACACCCTTTTTAACATTAATTGCCTAGTTAGATTTCAAATTTAAATATCTATTAATATAAGTTCTTTTTCTGTATACACTAGTTTCAAATGAGGGTAATTCATTATTACTCGCTACTTCCAAAGTAAATTTGATGGATGGTTCATTATCATTAATGTTTTCTAAAAAGTTATGTAATAACTCAATTGCAAAAATACCGTCTACATATCTCCACCAAGTAATCGGTTTATGTACAGGATTATTCATTTTCAATTACCCACGCCTTATTATCGTTATTATTGCCTATAGAAAAAAAGTTTTAAATGAAAGTTGTGTGGCTATGACTGAATTTTATTAAAATGCTATCAAAAGTACAGTAGCGTACAGATTTCAGGGGATACAAAAAAATAATATATTTTTTTAAATGGGGTACCCTGTATATTTTTAAATTTTTGGAATGATTCTTTGTTCCTGATTTCAACAATATACCATATGTTACCTCTATCATATACCGTTTTTGAGTTATTAAACGTCGAATATCTTAGTTAAACTAGTTCCATTTAAAAAAATATGTTATTTTTTGTATCCCCTAAAATCTGCACGCTACTGTACTTTTGATAGCATTTTAATAAAATTCAGTCATAACCACACAACTTCTATTTAAAACTGTTTTTTTCTATAGGCAATAATAACGATCATAAGGGGTAGGTAATTTATAATGAATAACCCTGTACATAATTTGGTATATAATTATTTTCAAAATCCTCCATAAATATATTACTTAATATTGGAGATAATGGAGATCCCATAGCCATACCGAAATCCTGCTCATAGAAGACATTATCTAATTGAAAATAAGTTTTCTTAACACAAACAGTCAATAATTCCATTACACTGTTTACACTGAGTTTTGTTCTTTTCACCAAATTGTTATCATTTCGAAATTTGTTTTTAATTATTATCAAAGTTTTATCTTCTGGGACATTAATTAAAAAACTATCTACATCAAAATTTACCATTAGATACAATTAATATTCATAATAGATAATCACTCCATTCAACTCTTTTATCTACTGAACCGTTCAATTTTCGGCAAATATGCCAGTCAATGCTGACATACCATGATTCGAGTGTAACTTAATAGAACTATGCTCGACAAGACGCAAATCATCATATTTCATTTCAGCTAGCTGTGAGATTTGTACTATCTGGTCGGGGAAAGAACAGCCGCGAAAAGAATGTGATTTCTGCATTCCATTCACAATTAAACGTAAATGAAATAAATGAATTAGTGCATGACAATTTTCTGTGATCGTTTGCATCCGCATCTACTCGTAGGGAGAGATATTATATTCCTAGTAGGTATATAGTTTCGCAGAAAGCTGGCGACTTATCGGAAATACTCTCGCTTGCCGCGCGTGCAGGGCAGTAGATTGCCTTCAGTGAGATTTCTTGATTACCTTGGTCGAATATTCTAGGTAGCTGTCCAGAACTATACTATAATAAGTTGTAAATTGGGCAATTGTTTTGTATTTTTTCAAAATGATGTAGTGAAAGTATTTTCCAAAAATAGAGTCATTGATTATTTTGACCTTTCACTCTTTGGGAATATATACTGATTGAGCAAAATTCAATTTTGATACTGTTTGGCATTCAGGCCTTCTATTCAAATTAAAAAACTAACCAGAACTTCCCCCATATTTTGTCAGTCATAAAAAATTATATCTCACATATAAAATTTCGAGTAAGGGTTAACGACGCGGTGTCGCCGCTCAAAAACGTCCAAGCAGGCGTGCCGCAAGGCACGATCCTTTCTCCCATCCTGTTTAACCTCGTCCTTTCCGATTTACCCACCCATCCTAACACAAAAACAATTCATGATAAATCAAAAAGAAAAAGAAAAATTCTCATAAAATTCCTTTATTACTGTGACCGGTTTCGTGAACAAATTAATTACTTCACATCATCAGACACAGGAATTTTTTATAAATAAAAAACCAGGGTCGTCAAATTAAAATTAAAAAAGTTTTGCAACATAGTCAAATAATCTGTAAATGTAAGATATAAAATTTTGGTATCTAATTAACTTTTTGATAAAAATTTCTAAAATTTTTTAACGTGCTTGTCCTTTTAAACACATACATACACATTCAGTGTATGTATGTGTTTAAAAGGACAAGCACGTTAAAAAATTTTAGAAATTTTTATCAAAAAGTTAATTAGATACCAAAATTTTATATCTTACATTTACAGATTATTTGACTATGTTGCAAAACTTTTTTAATTTTAATTTGACGACCCTGGTTTTTTATTTATAAAAATTCCTGTGTCTGATGATGTGAAGTAATTAATTTGTTCACGAAACCGGTCACAGTAATAAAGGAATTTTATGAGAATTTTTCTTTTTGATTTATCATGAACAATTACTCATATGGGATCAACCTACCTACGTTACAAAAACAATTATCTACGCAGACGATACGCCTATTTACGGACAATCTTTCTACGCACAGACGGCGACACAAAAAGTACGTTACCACATGGACCAACTGACGGACTATTACAAAACATGGAAAATTAAACTTAACGAGAACAAGACGGAGACCATTACATTAACAAAAAAATTCACAAACATAAAGACTTTTGCCAAACTGAAAATTAACGACAAAACGATAACTGGAAAAGACAACGTGAAGTACCTAGGCATTACGTTAGACAAAAGACTCTTTTTTAAACGACACAACAAATACCATAAACAAAACCTACGCAACATTAAATAGACTATATCCCCTGATAAACAGATGCAGTATACTTTCGACAGACAACAGACTCTTACTTTACAAGACCATACTTAGACCGAAGATGACGTACGCGTGTGCGGCATGGAGCCACATGTCGGACACGCAGTACAAACGACTCCAGACAACACAGAATAAACTACTAAGATTACTGACAAACGCAAACAGATATACGAACATGAGACAATTACACGAACAGCACGGACTAGAACTCATACAACCGTATATCTACGAGACTGCGACTAAATTTCTAAAAAACAACACACAGACCTCTGTACTGACTAGAGACATGACACGTCGCAGACGACACAATGACGTACAACACACACACACACAAATATATTTACGAAAGACTACCGCTTTACGACGAACAAGCATAACAAGACAGACATACGGACAATACACACCCACGCAATAACTCTCCCGTCACACTACCCCACCCCCTTATACCTCTTCCTACCACATAGATCCCAATAACGATCAAACAATAATAAAAATTGAACATTAAACAGGTTTTTTGGTCTATTTTTCCTGTATACATGAAAGAAATCAAGAGAACAAAAACATGATGTCTATCTAATTATCTTAAACATTCTGTCTAATACGGCAATTGCTTTGTTGTCAGGAAAAAGCTGAAAAATAAAAATAAAATAGAAACATCACTGAGTCTAGGCCACAACAGCGGCCACGGCGGGTGTGTACCGCGCCTCGCGATCCGTAACGCTCGTCAGAATATATACATATACTTATACCATTATATAATGAGATAAGTAAAGCAAATAACATACATTAGTTTAAGGTTTCCTATGTAAAGTATGAAATAATAAATAAAGTTTGTTAATGGTAAATGGTAATGATTCCTTTTTGAAAATGAGGATAGCGAAACGGTTACTGAATGCTATCGCAACGTGCCGGCTATCTATTTATTGGCCCCAATTGGAGGATATGAATCTCGAGGATATGCTATTTCAGCAAAACGCCGCTACGTACCACACAGCATGAGAAACAGTTGCTTTACTGCGGAAACAAATTTCTGGCTGGAATTTCTTAACATGGTGACATCAATTGGTCAGCAAGGTCGTGCGATCTAACACCTCTAGACTTATTTTTTGGGAGGGTTTTGTAAAGGACAGTCTACGCGAACAGTCCGCAGTCGATTGATGAGCTCAAGCACAATATTCGTCCAGTTATTGATGAAATTATTGAACCGCAAATGCGCAGCAGATGTGTTTACTCGTTGCAGTATATAATTAATTTTCCTCTTGTGTTATAATTGTTATGAAAATATTGAAATGTTCATACATTGTGTTACACTTAAGAAGGTACAACTTAGGGTCTAATTTTATATACGAAAATTATTACATTGAATTCAACATAATTTTTCACAATCATCCATCCTAAAACGTTCAACATATATTCACTCCAGTATAAATATTATACTTCAGTAGAACCATCATAGTCTAATTTTGCAACTCTTGCAAACGATCCAAGTCATCCTGGTTTGTAGATACAGGACGATATTACAATAATTAAGGTTTGGTAAAATAATAGTGTTATAAACTAATTTTCTGCTTTCGGTAACTCTACAAACTAACTTATAAGATACCTATGTTTATACACACATGATTCTGTTTGTTTTGTTTTCTTAACTGCCTTTTAACTCACCGAAGTAACTCCCAAAAAATCCTAGGATTTTGTGTTGAGTAAAGAGAGACGAGGCCCTGCAGTTTATTGTGGAGTCCGAACCATATCTAGGGCATCGAGAGTTCCCTCTCTCATCTTAATCCGAAACAAATTACAAATAAAATTTCTAACTTGCTCGGGGATGGATTCGAACCATCGATATTCGGTACCGAGTAAATAACTATAAGCGCTTAACCCACTCAACTACCATGTCCATACATAACTGAGATCATTCAGTCTGATTCACTAGCTCTAAATTCTAATCCTCCCAGTTATATTTCATTCCTAAACTTATTTTTTCCTAAAATTGTACGTTTTGTTTTTGACACATTCAACTTCATACATGTAGTAACGTCTAATCATTCCTCACTTCTTTAAAAACTTCATTCGTTCTATTTACCATTAACATGCTGCTTTCCAGTGCCATATAAATAGCCGTATCATCTGCAAATGAATAATAACAGTAGTGACCAAAGAGGGCTGCTATGTCGTTGGTGTATAAAATGAATAAAAGCGTCCCCAAAATACCTCCTTATGGTACCTCAACATTTATTTCTTTGTACTCGACACATACTCATCATAGTTCACTTTTTGCATTCTGCCACTCAAATAATTACTTAACCACATATGGGTAAGTCCATCCTGTCCCTATCCTTTAAAATTTTCCAACAATATTTAACACTGACGTGGTTTTCACAAAACACCATATATTGCACTCGACGTGAGTTTCGCCAACCAAGTTGGCATCATCTGAAGATGATTAAAATTAACCTTGAGCTAACAATATATCCTATTTATACCTAAACTAGTGACATGGTTCGGTGAATCGTGACTGAGTAATCAATAAAGCGGACTATTTGGGATGGGCCCTCTGTCATTATTCATACTATCTTTACACTTTATGGTTTCCAAGCTTTCAAATTCATCCAGATGTCTAGTATTTGTTATATTCATAATTAATTTTAAATTGCTAATATCTATTTTATAGTTCTCCAATGCATGTTGGGCAACTCATCTGTTCTACAATATGAGTCATATGCTTCTTAAATCAAGTTTGAGTTGATCGTCTAGTTTGTCCAACATACCTTTGATTACAGTCCTTACAGATCGAGAAATTTCGAAGTGTTTAAATGTTCGTTTCCTAATTATTTTATGAACTAAACTTACAGAATATCCATTATTCACAGCTATATCGTTAATCAATGCCTTTTCTTTTTCAAACCTCTTCTTATTGAAAGGGAAGCTTAATATGCGAAGAACTAGAAAATCAAAACTCGCCATTTTGTGTTGAGCGCAATGGTGGGAATCCTTAAATCGGATACCATATGTCTTAAAGATCTTTTCGGTATAATATGTCAAATTCTAACATATTTTCAGTCTCTAATTATTAATAGGTACATCTAAAAATGATCGCTGACTACAGTTTCCAGCTTATAATAATAATAATAATAATAATAGTAATAATAATAATATGTGTCTAGGGGTGCAAAGGACCGGCAACCTCCACGTTGGTGCACCCTGGACAGGCAGAGGCAACTCTGCCTGACTAATGCCGGCCGGGAGTACCAGGGCTAACCACCCTGGTACTCTTACTGCTATGGGTTCCTTACAACCTAAGAAGGGCCCCTCACAATCGACCTCAGTCGGATGGAGGTCAAGGACAGATGGGAGGGGCCTTACCGGACGGTCCAAATGATGACAACACCGCAATTGTACATGGACGCTTTAAGTGGACGAGGGAACTAAAGGATGACTTGCTGACCTGCCACGAGAGTAGCGAACCTGAGCGAAGAGGATACATGGCGCGATTGCATGCACTTTGGTGCGAAATGCATCCAGAGCATCGCGCCTTCTCTCAACAACACCTGAGAGATCAAGTATCCTTCTTGCTCAGGACAGGTTACGTAAGGGCACCCCGTCAGCTGGAAGAACTGCCAGCCGCAGTTCCACCGCGGCAATTACCAGCTGATGGGGAACATCCATTAGAGTTCGCCGATGTAGACTTAAGGACAAGGGTTAGCCTTAACACCAGGGCTAACCTAAAGCCACAAGACCTGGCTAGAATGGACGCGGTCATCGATGAGGAAATTCCGGAAGACGCAGACATCTGGCAAATCAACTGTGCCGTGTACAACGCCGCGAAGCAACTCGTCCCCCGTGAGAGGTCAACCAATCACGGGGTCGAGAAAGCCAAGCGGCGTGTACAAAAATCGAGGCCAAGATACAGTCGGCCAGACAACACGCTTCTCGGATCCAGAGTGTGGTGGAATATAAGACGACTGGTAGAGTATTTACTCCCAGAATCCGGCGCATAGCAGCCGGATTAAGACGTCAACACCTACTCTAAATCTGACAGTGATGCTTACCATCAAGCAGCACTGTCTAGATAGGATCCGAGCGCTCATGGCGATAAAGAAAACATTGAAGAGGCGGGTGAGGAGTATGGAACAAAACAATTTGTTCCGTACGAATCCTTCCCGCCTCTTTCAAGAGCCACAGCGTGTTGTCGAGAATCCGCCGACTGTAGAAGATGTCGAAACCTTCTGGAAAGGAATCTACCAAACGACGCGTCCATTCAATAGCGACACTCCATCAATTGCACACTTCGAGGCTCTGTGTCACAGACATCTTGAAGAGCCAGAAGAAGTGTGCCCGGCAATCAGTACGGAGGAAGTCCAACAAGCACTTGTTGGTACCAAGAACTTCGCTGCCCCGGGCCCAGACGGCATTAACAACTGGTGGTGGAAGAAATTTCCTTCCACTCACCGTCGTCTGGCGCGAGTTTTCAACTCATGGTTGAACGAGGGGCAGCAGATTCCGGACTGGTTCGTCGAGGGACGTACTGTGCTTATCCCCAAAAAGGGGGATCTTTCCGACCCGAGGAATTATAGGCCGATCAGTTGCCTCAACTCCTGCTACAAGATATTTACACGTATCTTGTATGCTAGGACACTGAGGTCTGTTGATCCGATCTTCCAGCAGATACACGAACAGCGTGGTGCCAAGAAGGGCATGGCAGGTTGCAAGGACAGCCTGCTGATAGACTGCTGTATTACACAGGATTCTGTGCAATACAAGCGGAATCTATCGATGGCCTGGATTGACTACCGCAAGGCATTTGATACAACGTCGCATCAGCTATTGTTGCACTTACTCGGAATGTCTTGCGGTACCAGCACCACTAGTGAGATGCATAGAACAGCTGCTGCCGCTCTGGAAGACCCGCTTCACCATAACATCAGGTGCACAGCGGGTCACGACAGAGCAGGTGGCATTTAGGAGAGGAGTTTCCCAGGGTGACTCCCTGAGTCCTCTCCTCTTCTGCATCTCACTGCTGCCGTTGTCTGTTGGGCTCCGCCAAACCCGCGGATATCAATCTGGACCACCCAGCGACCGGAGGCATAAGGTCACCCATCTATTTTATATGGATGATCTTAAACTTTATGCCTCCGGAGAGCGGGAACTACAAAACGCTCTTAGGGTGGTCGAAGAATATACGCGGGCAATTGGTATGGAGTTCGGGTTGGACAAATGTGCAGTCGTCCACCTCAAGAGAGGACGATGCGGGGAATTCTCTGAAGATGCGCAGCTCGCAGACGGAAGCATCCTAAGACATCTGGATGCCGGAGAGACCTATATATACCTGGGTGTGCAACAAAGGCACATCCAGGATGTAACACAAATAAAGGAATCTCTCCGCGGCAAGTACAGACACCGCCTCCGAAAGATTTGGTCTTCCGAACTTTCGGGGAAGAACAAGGTGTCTGCAACTAATATGCTTGCCGTTCCGATTCTGCTCTACTCCTTCGGAGTAGTAAAGTGGAGGGTAGATGAGCTGCGCCAATTAGACAGAGATACCCGCAAGATGATGAATATTCACAGAAGTATTCATCCTAGATCGTCCGTTCCTCGTGTGTACCTCCCACGTCAACGGGGGGGCCGAGGACTCTTGAGCCTGGAGTGTACGCATGGCAGAGTAGTACTGAGTATGGCATGTAACATCCTCAGGAGCTCAGATCCCCTCTTGCGGTTTGTGAAACATCATGAAACTGTAGGAGTGGGAGCAGGATTATTTAAGGCAGCAAAAAGAGCCGCAGATGAACTCGGTCTCGCATTTGACATCAGGCGAGGAGGCCGGCGAGGTGTTGATGTTGAGTCAGTCACCGAACTTCAGCCAAATCGTCTGAAAGCCCGAATTAGAGCTGCCGAACAGGAAAATCTGTTTCGGCAGCACGTCGATAAACCCCAGCATGGTGTCTTCTATAAGAACATCGAAACACTGGGTTTATCGACCAGGCTGACCTTCGCCTTTCTAAGGTCAGCAGGGCTTAAGTCGGAGACCGAGGGATTCATTATGGCCTGCCAAGATGGTGTTATCAACACCTTGGTCTACCGTAGCCGCGTGTGGCGTGTAGAGGTTCCTGATATCAACTGCAGGACCTGCCATCAGGCGCCGGAATCGTTCATGCATTTACTTTCTGCATGCCCCATATATGCGATTTCGGCCTACATCCACCGACATAACGCGGCCTTACGAGTGCTATACTACCATCTAAGGCACTCGTACGGGGTAGACCAGACACCAGTGCTGCCTTACGTCCCCGGAGATATTGAGTCCGTTGTCGAGAACGAGAAATGCCGGATTTACTGGAACTACTCGTTCCCGACTGTCAGGCTAATCCAAGCCAACAAGCCTGACATAGTCCTCCTCGACCATCAACTCAAGGTGATGTATGTCATCGAGTTCTCCGCACCTGCGGAGAAAACATCACCTTGAAGGAGGAGGAGAAACGGACCAAATATCGCGATCTCCGGTACGAGCTCCAAGTGCTGTACCCAGGCTACTCGGTCAAAATGGTCGTCCTTATTATCGGTGTACTCGGAGGGGATAAAGCCTACGCTGCTCTCGGAACTGAAGATCATACCGGCCTGCCAAAAACCAGCCGAGTGGCTGGCAGGTCAAATGCAGAAGGCGGTCATTCTGGGTTCTCTCCGTCTGCTTAGGGCACACGATTCTGGTATCTACAGTCACTAACCCTGCGGGATGTGGGGAGTGGCTGTAGTTGATGCGCCGGCGCGACTCCCGTGAGGCGTCGGAGGCCACGGGAGGACTGACCGGCATCGGGAAACCGAAAAAAAAAAAAAAATATGTGTGCAACTAATATGCTTGCCGTTCCGATTCTGCTCTACTCCTTCGGAGTAGTAAAGTGGAGGGTAGATGAGCTGCGTCAATTAGACAGAGATACCCGCAAGATGATGAATATTCACAGAAGTATTCATCCTAGATCGTCCGTTCCTCGTGTGTACCTCCCACGTCAACGGGGGGGCCGAGGACTCTTGAGTCTGAAGTGTACGCATGGCAGAGTAGTACTGAGTATGGCATGTAACATACTCAGGAGCTCAGATCCCCTCTTGCGGTTCGTAAAACATCACGAAACTGTAGGAGTGGGAGCAGGATTGTTCAAGGCAGCAAAAAGAGCCGCAGATGAACTCGGTCTCACATTTGACATCAGGCGAGGAGGCCGGCGAGGTGCTGATGTTGAGTCAGTCACCGAACTTCAGCCAAATCGTCTGAAAGCCCGAATTAGAGCTGCCGAACAGGAAAACCTGTTTCGGCAGCACGTCGATAAACCCCAGCATGGTGTCTTCTATAAGAACATCGAAACACTGGGTTTATCGACCAGGCTGACCTTCGCCTTTCTAAGGTCAGCAGGGCTTAAGTCGGAGACCGAGGGATTCATTATGGCCTGCCAAGATGGTGTTATCAACACCTTGGTCTACCGTAGCCGCGTGTGGCGTGTAGAGGTTCCTGATATCAACTGTAGGACCTGCCATCAGGCGCCGGAATCGCTCATGCATTTACTTTCTGCATGCCCCATATATGCGATTTCGGCCTACATCCACCGACATAACGCGGCCTTACGAGTGCTATACTACCATCTAAGGCACTCGTACGGGGTAGACCAGACACCAGTGCTGCCTTACGTCCCCGGAGATATTGAGTCCGTTGTCGAGAACGAGAAATGCCGGATTTACTGGAACTACTCGTTCCCGACTGTCAGGCTAATCCAAGCCAACAAGCCTGACATAGTCCTCGTCGACCATCAACTCAAGGTGATGTATGTCATCGAGTTCTCTGCACCTGCGGAGAAAAACATCACCTTGAAGGAGGAGGAGAAACAGACCAAATATCGCGATCTCCGGTACGAGCTCCAAGTGCTGTACCCAGGCTACTCGGTCAAAATGGTCGTCCTTATTATCGGTGTACTCGGAGGGATAAAGCCTACGCTGCTTTCGGAACTGAAGATCATACCGGCCTGCCAAAAACCAGCCGAGTGGCTGGCAGGTCAAATGCAGAAGGCGGTCATTCTGGGTTCTCTCCGTCTGCTTAGGGCACACGATTCTGGTGTCTACAGTCACTAACCCTGCGGGATGTGGGGTGTGGCTGTAGTTGATGCGCCGGCACGACTCCCGTGAGGCGTCGGAGGTCACGGGAGGACTGACCGGCATCGGGAAACCGAAAAAAAAAAAAGAAAATAATAATAATAAATCGCCTTTATTTACAGCGTAGTTCAGCTAAAGCTGTTCTACCACTAAACTGTACATACTACATTGAGAAAAAAAAGTAGAAAAACACATGCAATTAATTGATAATATATAAAAATAACTAAACACAAGAATCATCATTTGAATACCACTTTCTTTACCTATTACAATACTAGTTCTAACACTCTAAATGAAAGATGATATAAAAAATATATGTAAATTTAACTGACACAAAACGGCTTTTTAATTTAGAAACAAATTTGTCAATATCAGTGACTTTTATATAAAACACTGCAAAAATATCATTCACATTATGTAAGGCAAATCCTGGGTAAATATTCGAACTCTCTTTTGCTTCTATTGAAGTGAGTTGAATAATATATTCTTTTACTACATCTTGACTGAGATTATTTGAATCGAGTAAATCGTAAACTTGAAAACAATGAACTAACGTCAAAGGAGATCAAAATTCCACATTCATGCGACTGGATAGTTTTTACCTTATTAATGAAATCATTAGAATTAATCACAGAGAAATTAGATGGTACAATGGGTAAACTTTCGAACTCCTCTGGTAATCATTTTGATAGGTGGTAAGTCAACCCAATTTCTGAAACAATAGGACGCACTGACTTGCCTGTTTGATGTATCTTAGGCAAACAGTACAATCTAGGTACAATTGGATTAGATACATGTAACCTCCTATCTAAAGCTGAAGTAATAAGGTTGTTACATGATTTAAGTACATTTCTTACTTCAGTAATCATTTTTGGTAATGGATTTCTTGAAAGTTTTTTTATAAGGATTATTACTAATCAGGTTGTCTACCCTTTCACAATGGTCCCTCTTGTAAAATAACAACCTTATTATACTTATCAACTTTTAAGTAAAAACAATCGTAAAGATATAGGTATGACAGTGATTCATTATTCGGGAAATAAACTATAACAACTTTTAAGCAATCCAAAAGACTATTTAAACAAACGAATAGTCGAGTATTTATGAAGTTAAGACTGTAATTAAAAGTATGTTGGAAAAACTAGACGATCAATTCAAACGAGATTCAAGGAGCATATGGCTTATCTCAAATATGGTAGAACAGATATGTATACTGTAGCCCAACGTGTATTTGAGAACAACCATAAAATAGGTATTAGCAATTTAAGATTAATTAGGAACGTAACAAATACTAGACAGCGAGATGTATTTGAAAGATTGGAAATCACAAAGTGTAAAAATAGTATGAACAGTAACAGACGGCCAATCCCAAATAGTCCGCTCTACCGCTGTAATGAAATAGTATACATTGTTAGAATAAAGTTAGTTTTAATCATTTCCAAATGATGCCAACGAAATGCGCGTCGATTGCAGTATATGTTGTTTTGGTGTGTTATGGAAAACCATGCTAGTGTTAGCTTCACAACAAAGGTTCTGGCCCACTATATACCCTTGCAAATGCATGTTTTAAGTCCAAGAAAATTATACCAGTCATTCTTCCTCATTGAAGTCACTTTCACAACTATAGCCTTCCGATTTGGGGTACGTTTATCATTTTGGCCTTCCAAAATCTTGAATGTATTTTGTTTAAATATAAGACAATTTATTATTCCCAGATTTGGTTTTTATCAGAAAAAAGAATCATCATATTCCAGGGCGATGCCAACTTGGTTGACGAAACACATGTCATGTATAGTACCGAGTGTTTTGGTATTTGTGAAAACTATTTCACTGTTAGTATCGTCACATCAATCCACTTAAGAACCTACTAGTTGCTCATCAATTTATTAATCTGTAATTCTTATTAAAGCTGGCCGAGGTCACCTGGCCGACAGAGCCGTCATATGACTCATATGTTTATATCATATCATAATACTTGAATGAGTACAATAAATGGAAATAAATTTTAACAATAATGTTACATTTTATAAAAATTTGTATAAAACTCACCCTTTTAAGCAGATTTATGAAGTAGTTTGGTTGTCGTCATCACAAAGTGGGGAAGATCTATAGTATAATAGCATCAGGTATGTTTCTACAGCTGTCTACGTCAGCGATGTTCGCTTTGGTGAAAAAAATATGTTTGTATTTTGAAAATGACCGTTCGACATCTACGGATGTAATACAGGCATAAGTAAAACAATCTGTGAACTCACTTAACGAAGTTGTAGATGCACCATCACAAATTTGTCTTAATTTGCTTAAATCAGGATCTTTCTGTAATACACTCACTAACGCGATTATTTTTTGCGTCATTTATAGCCTGTAGCTGTGTATTTACGTCGTCCACTATTTGCAGCGATTCCACTAACGACAACGAACTATTTTGCAATTTTTCTATTGCGTCGTGTAGTCCTCTATAATTGTTATTAATAGTTTTTAAATCTGTTTCAAGGGGAAACGTCTTGAAAGCTTGTCTGGCTTTCCCTAATAGCTGCAGCCTCGTTAGGGTTGAACTGTAGTATCACAGCTTTTATTTGTTATTCAGCATAATAAAAAGCCGCTTTCAACCACGTTCCTCAACGTGTAAGAATCGGCTCTGGTGGTTCAGGGATACCAGGACACTGTCTGTGAAATGCTCGAAGCCGTTTAGGAGATTTGAGAAATACTTTTTTTGTATTTACTATTAATGCATCTACCTCTGGAAAACATTTTCGAAACGTTTCTGCCACAAAATGTAACGCATGCACTTTACACGTAACATGTAAAAACCTACAATTGTCTCTTTGAAGAGAACGGCCTACCACGCGCATTGTCGCGGCACCATCAGTCACAAACATCAATACTTGACTTGTTGAAAGTTCAAATTTTTCGAATGTCTCCAACACCACACGCGTAATTATTTCGCCAGTACACGCAGTTAGTCTTTTACTAGCTAGTAATGTTGGTTTTAAGAGGGTCCAGTACACGTACTATAATATTTAAAATAGAATTTTTTTACAATCTGTCGTCTCGTCAATACATAACCAGAGCCGTGTATTTTTTAATCCACATTTAATCTTATTTACAATGTCTTCACGAACAGCTGGAATACATCTACGTAACGATGTATGACTTGGTAAGTTCACCTGGGGATTGTATTTATTCCAAAACTCCCGAAATGGTTGTTTATCCAGTACGTGTAGCGGAATATTACAGGCTATTAACATTAACAATAAATCAAACATAAACTGAGTTGTCAAAGGCATGCCATTTTTTTTTATTTTGATGTTGCACGGTATTGATATCACGACGACAATCTGTTTTGTGCCAGCACATTAAGTCTTGATTGCAAACTTTACAAATTATTTTGCATCCGTCATAGAATAAATCCGGAAATTCACCGATAAATTTATTCACTGTCTCCGCGTACGGTCGTTTTTTACCCTTTGGCGCGTTTGATATTATGTATAATTTATAGGTACAACCTCACGCATTAACCTTTCAAATAAGACTGCAGCGTAAATCACTTCTAAATCGGCACGTGTGACGCCAGCGCAAGACCGTGGCTGTACTCCAGCCACCTCGGCCAGCTTTACTTATAATCCTGTTCTTTAATTAAATAACTGAACTGTGGCGGGGAAGTTCAAGGACTGACCTTTTTCCGATTTCTCTTTAGAAACAACTTGTTATGTTTTCCTACATAATTATTTAACTGCCTTGATTTAATTTACAGTAGATTGAGTATATTGAACGTCACATTAATATAACTATCACATTTTAATTGAAAACTATTCAGAGACAACATGTCTAATTGGTACTAAAACATTTCATTAATCTATTTTCATGATAATAAACGTACAAGCAATTCGCGTGTGCTTTTTATTTGGTAAGCTAGTTACAGCAAATTACTCCTAATTGGAGTAACAACATAAACTTATCTGATACAGATTATATATGAAACTGTAAAATGTTTTATAATATAATCTTATTATTCAACACCTATGCATATTTAATGTGCAAGTAATCATCTGTTATTTTTATTTGCTACGGTTGCACTTTGTTATTACCTTATGTAATAACCATAACTAGTAATTTAGATCTGTATCTTTACTGAACACGTGTAAATTGATCGTTCGTGGAAAAAATATCTATACATTAAAATGCTCAACAAATAATACAGTGGAATTATATACATAGTCATCTAACTTCTATTCTGAAGTAGACACGGAAATTTAAGCAAAAAATGATACAGTCTTATATACGAGTATAGGATTGAAAACACATTTTTGGCTAAAGAAGAACCTCTTAATTCATGTATAAATGTAGAAGGAGATTTTGATAACACCTCCTCATCCTCCTATAAATGAGTCAAAAGAACTGCACAAATGAAAGATTTTGAACACTCAACTATAAGATGGATCCAATCGTTGCTCAGTAGCCAAAACATTAATGGCTACATTGGGAAAAAATTCAGTAACAGTAACACCTCTCAAAGAATGCTTACAAGTGGGAGTTTTATCTCGTTTATTATGGTCTATAGTTTTTTGATGACCTTCTCTCAGTAATGAGTAGGGCTGTCAAAAATGTTCCGTGGGACAGTGGAGTACGCGAAATTAACTAATACGAGAAACAATAAACTGTTACAATTTATAACAATGTATGTAAAACTTACCCTGTTAACTAGCTTGATGAACTAGCGTACTTATCACAAACTGGAGAAGATGTGTAACCATTTTGCAGCATCACGTATGTTTCTATGGTTGTCTCCATGAGTGATGTTCGCGTTGGTGAAAATATATTCTTATATTTTGAAAACGACCGTTCGACATCTACTGATGTAATACACGCATACGTAAAATAGTCTTTAAACGCACTTAACGGATGTGGGGTTGCACCATCACATATTTGTCTTAATTTGGTAAAACCAATGTCTTTATTTAACACACTTGCGAACTTTTCTTTAACGCGCTCATTTGTTGCGTCACCTATAGCATGTAGCAGTAAATTTACTTCGTCCACTATTTGCAGTGACTCCGCTAACGACAACGCACTGTTTTCTAATTTTTTTATGCTTTCATGTAATGGTTTATAGTTCTTCGCAATATTTTTTAAAGCTGTTTCAACGGAATTATCGTCGAATTTTGTGTGACTTTCCTTAATAGCTGCAGCCTCATCTGGATTGAATTGTAGTATCACAGCTTTTATTTGTTGGAAATATTCAGCATAATAAAAAAGCTGCCTGCAACCATGTTCCCCAACGTGTAAGAATCGGCTGTGGTGGTTCAGGAATACCGGGACACTTGCTATGAAATGCACGGAGACGTTTAGGAGATTTAAGAAACACTTTTTTTGTACTTACTATTAATGCATTCACCTCTGGAAAATATTTTCGAATAGTTTCTGCCACAAGATGTAAAGCATGCACTTTACACGTAACATGTATAAACGTACAACCATGTTCTTACAAGGAACGGCCTACCGAACGCATTGTCACGGCGCCATCAGTCACAAACATCAACACTTGACTTTTTTGACAGTTCAGATTTTTCTAACGTCTCCAGCATCACCCTGGTAATTGTTTCGCTAGTACACTGACTTAGTCTTTTGCTAGCTAGTAACATTGGAACTGTCGGTTTAAGAGGGTCCAGTACTAGTACTAGGTTATTACGGGAGCGCGCAACTCCAACGTCTTAAAACCATTATAAAATAATTAGTAATTAATATTTTGATCTAAAATTTTTAAGGCAAATGTTTTTAAAATTTTAACAATAAAAAAAAATTTTTTTCAAATAAAAGATTTGATTTTCTACCTGCTAAGGGTAAACGTAAATATTATGCACACTGTACAACCAATTCTTGTAGTTGCAAAAAAAAATAACTTAATCTGTATCTCTCTTTATACTCGTAAATGCATTCATAATAATTGCCAAAATGTATCTTTAGAAATGTAAGATTTTATGCTAACTTTTATCAATTATTATTAGTCTTATTTTTTATCAATTATTATTAATTTTTAATCAGTTATTATTATTACTGTTATTTGCTTATTTTTACCTTATTAAACTTGCATTTTATGATATTTATGCTGTTTTTGATTTCATACCTTACCTCAAAAACTATAATTTTTTGTAAATGTTAAAATTTTAACCATTAAAAATTTTAGATCAAAATATTAATTACTAATTATTTTACAATGGTTTGAAGACGCCGGAGTTGCGGGCTCCCGTAATAACTTTATGGTGTGAAAAAAATACTTCCAAAAAAATTTTTTTGGCAACCTTAAGAATTTCATTCTTTACATCTTTCTGAATGTAAATCATTAACCCGAATGAAACCAGCAGTTCCAAAACAATTTAATCATATTTTTTTGAAAGTCGGTAACTTAATTATGCGTGAGAATTTAAAAAATATATGTAATGGGTTTCTACAGATGTCAAGAATCCGTGGTTTAAACATAACTACACACTTAAGACATCCTGTATATGGTGGAAAACAAAAGATAAAACAACACAAAATAAGTTGCTAAAAGTGCAACGGTAAAATTGTAATTAAATCACAGATGTAATGCGCACCTGTCCAACAGCTGCAATGGAAGCCCTGCTTGACTTGCTCCCTTTATAGGTTCACGTAAGGAAGAATACAACTCTCAGTGCTCAAAGACTCCATGTAGTCTAGAAATCACTTCAAACCAGATGATCCGGTTGAGCATTTGAGTGTCCTTAATGAACTTCAGTTAGATTCAGTGACCAAACCTACAGACATATTGTCAGTTAAATTTGAAATAAAGCGAAAATTTGGTACTAACAAATCGCCAAATTTGGAACTCTGGAGAGCCACAATTTGAAAAGGATCACTCAATTGGTACGGAGAGGGATCAAAGATGAAGAAAGGAGTGAGAGTAGGCGTGTACGGGCCAAAATACAAGCCATCAAATGTCTTTGTGCATACCCCCACCGTTTTTGAGGCAGAAGTTCATGCTGTAGAAACTTGCGTTCGAGAATATATTAAAAAAAAGACACGAAGAACAAGAATCCATATCTCTTCTGACAACCAAGCAGCGCTTAAAGTTCTAAATTCATTTATCTTTAAGTCTAAGATAGTTTGGGAACGTCTACAAGTAGTAAAGTAACTTGCAAGAAACAACAAGGTTATCTTGATGAGGGTGCCAGGTCATAAAGGAATAGAAGGGGATGATATTGCCGATTAGCATGCTAGAGGTGCAGGATCATCGATCGTCGAAGCAGAAGAATTATTTGACTAAAAGCCAGACAACGACGAGGTTAGAAAAAAGGAAAGGTAACGTAAATCCCTCTACTGGACTTTAAACCCCATGATAAAGACAAGCCAAAAAAAATTATAAACATAAAAATTATAGGTTCCTTCAGATGTCTAAGAATGGATGAGTGCACATTTAGATGTGCACTCATCCATTCTTAGACCCTTAGGGGTCCTCACAAATAATCTTTCCAGGTCGCGGTGAAGGAAGGATACGCGAGCCTCTTTAACGACCGCTCATTGTCTAATCTAATTCTAAAATGTATTAGAATTTTTCATGTAACGACACTAACATTAAATTGGCTGGAGGTGGCTTTTTATTATAATAAACATTTCCACGCAGTTCAATTTGTAGTTTTCAAATTCAGTCCAAAGCAGTCGAAAACTATTAAGGAAGTCAACAACAGTTTGAAAATCCACAAGCCGAAGCAGATTTACGCACTACACAAGAGAACGACAGTATATTAGTAAATGTAAGATGGTTTTGCCCCCTTAGCTTAATTGTTTGAATTAGTGAATAATGTAAATATAGCCGAATTTTCGTAAGCAAACACTTTTACTTTAAAACCAATCACGGAACAGGAAATTTGTATTCGGCACTAAATTTTATTAAACATGTTTCATAGCGCTTGTAGCGTAAAAGTACGCCTTTATACACCACAAAATTAAGCAGTGCCTAAGTGACGGACATTCTATAAATGATATCCAGTAGTATTATGCGTATGCGAATACTACATCTCTGGATGTAATTAGGCGGACTCAACCTTTGGATGAAGTAAAACATGAGTCTGTTTAATTATCTTTAAACAAGTTAATTATTTTATACCGCTATAGTAACGTCACTGGAATTAATGCCAAAGTTCCAGCTTTAAACATGAAGAGTCTTGAAGATGATTTAATATAAACCGAAACGTCGACTGAAACAAAAATTGGTTTTCCATAAACTCCTGCAGTATCTTGCAATAAGTATAAAAGGGCTATTATTCTACTCCAAATCAAGACATCGAACAATAGGTAACAATGTGTTTTTTAGAAGAGATCAGACAAACATATGAAGATAAAACCGTATATAGAGTGAAGAATCCTGAGGATGATTTAACAAAAAATCGAAACGTCGCACAGTGTGGCAAGATACCCCGAAAGCTGGCAAAAAATGAAAAAATAAAATGTCGCATCGAACAAAGTATTGTTGCTATTTATTATCAGCATGAATAGGGGCATGTTTTCCCCCACCACTTAATCTTGATGCATGCTACCAAACCCGCAGGCATAAGGTCTATGTAACTGCGGTTGACGCGTGTATTTTTAAATTAAATATTATCCTAACAAATTACTTTGTGTTTTTTCAAATTCGATATTATTACTTTGTTTGAAAATGGACCCATCAACACCCGCAGGTATGTATTATGTAAATTTAATGGATTTATTTTTAATTTATGAATGAAATAATTTTAATAATATTTTGAAAATGCCTTTCCGGAGTGCCAAATATTTACGTATTGTTCTAATGTAATAGTTAACTTCCTCACGCTTCCCCACGTAAAATTTTATATATTATTATAGTAATACTAGAATAGATTCATAGTAAAGCTAAATCAAATGCTCGTGTCTACCCCTTATTATTTTATTTGCCTCTTTCAACAACCCTACAGTATATCATTATACTCTTCGCAACTAAAACGAAGAGTATATTGCATTTAATCGGCACATTTTTATCATTATCATTGTGTTAGTCGTTGAATTCTGAATGACTTTCAAAATGTTCGTCTGTCTGTCCGTCCGTCTGTCTGTCTGTCCGTCCGTCCGTCACGTTTTTTATAAGCACGATAACTTAAGAGTGGAAAGTCTGATCGTATTGGAATTTGGACTGTAAGTTACTGTTAGTTGGAGGAAGAACCCTATTGTTTTTGAAAACAATTGTTCGATAAATGTAAAAGTTATTGAACATTTTAATTAAAAAATGATAACCTGAACAGGGTTACAACACCTGAACAGATGCTACAAAAACATAAGTACTGCATAGTATACTACAAGCGTTTCGCTAACCAAGCTGGAATCATCGGGGGACGACTAATATTAAAATTTATTATACCTAAAAAAATAAGTTATTTTTAAAGAACAGCGAAGAGGATGTGTTTCATTTAATGCTGATTACATCGAATCCAGTAATAACCAGTTATAGACAACTTCCTAAAAAAAAATTAAACATTTTCCTAGGGAAGTATTCGACTTATTAATTGCCCCCCAATATTTCTGCAGATAATTCAGAGAATGAGAATGACTGTTCCTTATCTGCATCAGACGCAGACGATTAATCACTACGGATAGGACATCCTCATTTCTATTCACAAATATTAATAAAACTTTAAGTTGTGAATTCTTAATTTAATAAAGGAAATATATTACTAGGTTCTTTAAGTGTTTTGCATACTCCTGGACAAATAATGTATTAAAAAATTGAGTACTATAAATTTTATTTTTATTTTAGATTTTTATTTTTTTTAATTACACCCTGTATATCGCAATATACGAGCAAACGTCATAAAGTTGATTTATTTATACATTAATAACCATCGTCGGCTATTCTCAATAACAAAAATTTTACCAAACTCGTTCTATGAATTAATGCCAGCTTTTGGGGTATCTTGCCACACTGTGCGTCGATTGAAACAAAGAATGGTTTTCCATAAACTCCTAGACTATTATCGTCTTAGTTTTTACATTTTACATTGTTTACATTTACGAACTCATTTGTTCGCAAATATACAAAAAAATGATGAATGTTTTTTTTGTCATATTCTTGGCTACCAAAAAATCGTGAATTACTAGTTTAAAAAAACGAGAGGATTTTTGAAATTTTAGAAAATAATTTTTTGGTTTGTATCTCGAAATCTGCAAGATATCGAATGAACTTTTGTCCATTTGAGTTTCCTTAAAAATTTACCTCGAAAATCTGCAATTAGTATTTCACTATCTAGTTCTCAAATAGGCGAAACCCGCACTCCCCGAAAATTTAGGACACCCTGTAAAGTTAGAATTTTGCATATTCGATTCTTAATAAAAACTTAAAAAATAAAAAAATCCTAGTTTAACAAAGTCGATGACGAATAGTGACTGATCGAGCTTGCTTGCATCACCATCTTTCAAAGAGGATGTACTGTAGGTTCTGTGTATCTGCGATGTGTGCACGTTCTGAAAAAGTGAGGTTTGGCAAAATTTTCATGTTAGCGATGTCAATAAGCTCTGACTTCTGGCGTCGGTTATTGACTTTGGGAGTGGAAGGAAATAGGTACTGAATCTGTGGCAACACCAAAGTACTATTTCGACTAATCAAATATAAATAAATATGCTCAGATTTATTAAAACTTACAATATAACTTTCTAATTATTGAAAACTTATTTAAGGTGGCGTTTTCACCAAGTATCCAAAATAAACCTGTAAATCCAAACCATAAAGATTTGTTTGTCAAAGATCACTAAAAACCGATCAGTATATCCTTTTAACATAACTCTGTTAGTATATATTAAAACTACTGACTCATTTGTGCCATTAAATAGTACAACCGGCAAAAATTTCTTAATATACCTCACGTGCATCCACAGGCCTGTAATAAAATTAAAATTATGGCTGACGCTTTATACTAAAAATAAACTGATATAATTTTTATTAAGCGATATGTCATTTATGCAATAAAGGTTAAATATATAATGAGTAATGCGCCGGTTTTTTTAATTAGCATAGTTTTTTACCATCGTACTAATTTATATTAAACCCGCGATATGATGGTTATTTTTAATAAAAGTAAGTAATATTGAAATCACAAATTATACTCTTAAAAAAAATTATAATAATCAAAGGATCTATGGGTTTCTATGCCACAAGGACATAAATTACCTATAGTTCATCGCAGAGATGTAAGAAATGTAAAAAAGAAATCCTGGAATCACCGACAGCGATGCGCCCGGTGCAGATGTGGCCGCACTACAGTTACTCTTTAAATTGTGTATGGTATAAAGTGTGATAATATTAGAACTTCCGAAAATACATTGTATATTTATGTAAGTATGTACTGGCAACTTGAATAGTTCCGCGACAAAGAGGATATTGAAATATATGGAGTGATTAGGTTAAAAATAATGAACAAATTAAAACGGATGCAAGTTTTGGATAATACGATTCAATTTTTGACGGGCTTTCCGTAAAATGACTTAATAAAGAGTGATTTTTTTAAATGAAGCTTCATTAATACTTATTATTTTTATTTGATATAACAGAAATTATATTGTGCCACTCTTCCCTATTCCTTTGGCGATATCCTTTGAACATTTTATATTTCTTGTATCTCTGCAATGAAGTGTACATATTTTTGAACTGTAGGTAGTATGCAGTATTAGAAAAAAAATTAATTAGAACATCTGCTTGGGTTTGTGCATAAAATATAAAAATGAAAAAGTCCTGTATGCGATAGAAAGAGACTTATACATCGTTGTTGCCTTTTTGTACATTTTTTGCGAGGTAACTCAGTTCATTTATGGTAGATATGACGCCATAATGATTCAAATGCTTGTGCAAACATACTGCAAAGTATGCACATGCCCTTGATATGCTATTGACATCAATACCCCACACAGTACTGGAGCAGCTCGCGAGGCGTGGTTAATTCCAAAATGTCTTCTACTTATATTTAATTTGATAACAGTGTATTATGTGCTTATCTTAGTACCTACAGAGGAATAATAATATCGGCTATCAGACACGCACCGCGAATAACTTACAGTTATTATTTATCGTATATAAACAGAATGTAGAAACGGAAGGGATACGATGAGGCATGCCCTCGTTACTTTGCAAACATAATAGCATACAAAAAGGCAACGGCGATGTATAAGTTTCTTTCTGTCACATATATGACTTTGCTATTTTTGTCCTTTATGTACACACCCAATGCAGGCTTTCTAACTAAGTTTTTTTCAATACTGTATATGTAATTACTGGTAAGGTTCGCACCCATTATTCGACAACAAACGCAACGGAACAGTCGGCGGCAATTGGTATTTTATTATTTCCTTAAATTTAAATGGAACCGCGCTCACTTTTCCCTATCGAAGCGGAGTACTACACTTCGTGATGAAACTTTCCGGATGTGGAAAAATGAGCGCGATTCTATTTAAATTCAAGAAAATGGTTAATTATTGGCTGCTGCGGAGTGTTCTGTTGTCGTCCGTTTTGACTCTTCCTGGAGGACCACTCACGGTGACATTTTTTTTGACACGTTTTTGCATTTCATGAATAAATAAATGAATTTCTTTACTTCTCCTGCTTTAGAAGAGATCCGTTTAAATTTTCTGAAAGCAGTGGCGGATCCAAACGAGATACAGGGGCACGTGTCCCCCTTGTCGTTTATTTGACAAAGAAATCGCTTTACAAAAAATTTCTATTTGCTCGTATGTGATTTTAGTGACACGAAAATTTAGAGATGCAATAGTGTTTCAGCGTTTAACATGTGTGATTACACTTTCCGGCTGGACTGCGTTCCGAAAGGATTACCTAAAGGTTACACAAAGTTTACCATTAATCCTTAAAAATAATTCAAGAAAGGTAACCGTTCCCGTAGGCCAATTACACATTTGCGTTCTTAAAGGATTTAGTAATTTGTCAAACTATAATTGCCGCACTCTAGACTGCAGTGAGAGTCACCGCGGATGCTTAATAAAAGTAAATTAGATTACTTTGTTATAAATTGTCGATGTTCAGAGATAAGCATGTATGTATGTAGGGTTATTCAATTCCAACTTTGAAAATTCAGATTACTTTAATAACAGAGAGTTGCAGTATTATTTAAATGATGAAATGATGGAAAGAAAAATAAGCAAGTACTTCCATTGATTTGTAGTTAGTTGAACATAATACTCGTAATACGATATATTAACAAAAATAATAGCGCTTCTTAAAAAAGCATTAAGTAATATTATGATGTTTATATGAATATTAATTTCTCAACCAGTACCTAATAAACATATTTCATCATCGCTACCTGCGTTTTCACCATCGGAAAATATGAAGCGCAAATCTGTAGTTAAAAAGATTAAGATCTACTTGAGGTCGAGAGAGATTGAATGCTCTATGTTTACTTAATATCAATATAGATGTTAACATAGTTCCTGCAGAGGTCTTAGATATGTTTCACAAGTAATAAAAGAAATGTATTAATGATTATCAAAAAGAAAATTCGTTCGATTACGAGAAACAAAACATGTTGCTTTAGCGCGAGTGTGGTTTTCTAAACACAGCATAGCTTGCCTCCCATTCGGACAGTTTGCTTACACCTCAGCATTCTCTTACCATCAAGTTCAAAAATGGTATGGAAATAACAAGAACCCATTAGGTTAGGGATGGAGATACTCCAAATATGCTTTGGTTCCAATTTCCATCACCAAGGATCCGGCTCCACAATCGCTCCTGAACACAATATCCTGCAATTGTTCAAAAGGATGCAGAGCAGCTTGCGGTTGCAGAAAAGTGGGCATCCGTTGCCCTACAATATGCATTAATTGTCTAGAACAATCCTGTATTAACAGTGAAGAAGTTTCTTTTTTGAATAGGATACATTTTTATATACATTTAAACGTTGTTTTCATTTTGGCAATATAAGCAAACTGCAAAAAACACTCTACCTACGGTCTCGTATTTTATGGTACGACAGTTTGCTTTCGTTATATTGTCATAGACAACCAAGTATTCGTGTAAATAGAAATGTATCCGAAAAAATCGAAACCTCTTGTGATATTACTTATAAAAAATATGCGTCATGTAGTCTACCGCAAGGTGGTGTGGAAACGAGTATTAAGTATTGAGTGCTTAATTACCATTTACTATTGTCGTATCGTATAGTCCATAAAACGAGCAATTATTACGCATATAGCACCGAAACTGGTAGGTACTACAAGTAGAAAACATTGTTTTCCCATAGTCGCTCAAAAGTTAACGATTAACTATTGAAAAAAAGTACTACGGAACTTTCTTGTAGAAAATTAATATTGGTAATAAGTGTTTCTGCCAAAAAAGTTTATATCTTAGGAGATATTAGCGAAAAACTAAATTTCGGCGCCATTTCATCAATATCTAATGCCGACATCGTACGAGAGTAAAAACTTAGTATGTTTAGCGGGAGATATAATTAAAGCGATTAAAACAAATTCCAGATTTCCTGGAATTATTTTATTTTTTTACTCCTTGACGCCTGCCTTACAAAGCAAATTATCAAGAATTAAATTTGTAATAAGCGCCTACATCAAGTAAGTAACGTATGAAAGTTTCGTTTTTCTCGTTAACACCATTGGACATATAACGGGGTTTTCAGCTTCCTTTTTTTACATTTTAAGACAGGCGTTTAATAAGCAAAGTGCACTTATTTTTTGATAAACTAGCAGCCTATGAAGTTTGACACACTAGTTTTAGATCACCCTGTATGCAACTCCCTGCTAAATATTTCGCCTAATTATTTTATAGATTGTATGACCCAACTAATTTGACACTTGGAAATAAGTAAAATGAGCAACAAGAAACGTATTTAAGGAAAAAACCAACAAAGGAGCTATTATTGAATGTTGCATAACTGCCATATTAAGTGCATTTTTATAATGAGGTTTATGTAAATACTTTATGTAATAAATATTTATCTGATGAATTGTACTTTTTATTCAGTACGTGAGTAATGCTTTTAATACATAAAAGGTGAAAAGCATTCTTTGAATAATAAAATATGAATACTGAATACAAGGTGATTTTAATTATAGAATCAATTGAACAGATGGAACGTTAACATTCGATTGTCCGTGGAATTTACACTAGTGTAAGTTCACAAGTTAAAACCGGTGTTAATTAGTGATAAAGGTCGTAAAAATATGGGCGATAGCTCATTGGATTCGGAATGACATTTAGAAAAATGTGTAAAAATTGTTTACCAGCACATAAAAAATTGCAAAAGTTATTAACAAATTAAGATAGAAAAGAGGCATTTAGTTTTTCGCAAATAATTCAGAAACTAGTAATAATTAAGAAATTTTAAAAAAAGATTCTTAAAGAGGACGAAATTTCCGATAAAAAGAGTCCTAACTCCCGGAACTGTACCTCCATTATTAATAATTTTAATTTAATGGTGAAAATAGTGCTCCGCGAGGCGAGCGCGACGTTGCCGCAGAACTCAGAATCCGACCGTAACAACAAAAAAAATTATTTTAGCGATAAAATATGAATTAAAAAATTTCAAAAAAATTATCATATCATCTAGACATCCCAAGCATCAATATCCACTTAAAAAGAAAATGTTCCATCCATTTTTCATAAAGTGGGCTTATTGTTAATTATTAACAAATTTTTTTTGGAGTTCACGTTTATGTTTATAATCAGATAATTGTTAAACTAAAGACGTGAAAATTATAACCGATGTGACAAGTATACTTTATGAAATAATCACATCACGATATTTTTAATTGTTATAATTTATTAGTTATTAATCTTTTACGTTAACAAAAAACTAATAGACGATAAAAAAAGACGAATAATTTTTTTATCAATATTTGTTATTATCACAGTTTTTGTATATCAAAACACTATTTAGATTTTATAATTTTTAAATTTTTAGTGGTATTTGTTTAAAAAAATGTTATAAACAAATGGATTAGTTGCATATTTTAGAAAAAATTTTTTTGCCAAATTATTAGTGAAATATTATGATTTAAAAAAAATTATCTTAAAAAAACTTCTTTAAAAATCTTTCTATACATGATCAAGAGCTTATTCGTTAGATATTTAATCGCTGAACAAAATTGTATCTGCAATATTTAATAAGCTATAAGTCATAAAAGATTCGAAAATGACAAAGAAACCTTAATTTTTTATAAACAAATGCGTATAATAGCTGATTAACAATAGTTACTAGGTGGTTAACTCATTTTAAAGATTAATTAATTAATCCTTTATAAAAACGACTTGAATATCAATTGTCGTATCTCTAATAGTTTAAAAGATATAGAGGTTAATAACTTAACAAAAGGAGCCACTTTAATTTCTGTAGAGTAGCAAAATTGAAAATTCTATAAGAAATCGAAAAAAAAAATTGTATTGGTTAAATATGTGGTTGTTTTTAGTATTTTTTTTTCTATAAAAAAAATATTAACAAATTCGACCATTGTTTATTACAAATTGTTTATTAAATAAACAAATAAATTTTAAACAAAAAAAAAGTTTTTTTTACTTTGTAGAAAATTGCAAATGATAAATGTAGAAAAAAATATTTTTTGTTAATCTATTATTTAAATAACGAAAAAAGTTAAAAAATGATTATTAACAATAAAAAAAATTTTTGAAGAAAAAAATTTTTTTTTAAATCAATAATTTGGCAAAAAAAAAATTTTTCTAAAATATGCAACTAATCTATTTGTTTATAACATTTTTTTTAAACAAATACCAATAATGATTTAAAAATTATAAAATCTAATAGTGTTTTGGATATACAAAAACAGTGATAATAACAAATATTGATAAGAAAAAATTTTCACCTTTTTTTATCGTTTATTAGTTTTTTGTTGACGTAAGAGATTAATAACTAATGAACTATAACAATTAAAATTATCGTGATGTGATTATTTCATAAAGTATACTTGTCACATCGGTTATAATTTTCACGTCTTTAGTTTAACAATTATCTGATTATAAACATAAACGTGAACTCCAAAAAAATTTGTTAATTAACAATGAGCGCATTTTATGAAAAATGGATGAAGAACAATTTTTTTAAGTGGATATTGTTCCTTGGGATTTCTAGATGATCCGATGATTTTTGAAATTTTTTAATTTTAAATTTTAATTTTTTTTTTTGTTGCTACGGTCGGATTCTGAGGTCTGCGGCAGCGTCGCGCGGAGCACTATTTTCACTACCTATTAAATTAAAATTATTAATAATGGAGGTACAGTTCCGGGAGTTAGGACTTTTTTTATTGGAAATTTCGTCCTCTTTAAGAATCTTTTTTTTTTAATTTCTTAATTATTAATAGTTTCTGAATTATTTGCGAAAAACTAAATGCCTTTTTTATCTTAATTTGTTAATAACTTTTGCAATTTTTTATGTGCTGGTAAACAATTTTTATACATTTTTCTAGACGTCATTCCGAATCCAATGAGCTACCGCCCATATTTTTACGACCTTTATCACTAATTAACACCGATTTTAACTTGTGAACTAGACTAATAGATGAGACCTACTTCATTTAATGTAATTCTTACTAAATTAAATGAAAAACAAATATTCCTTTTAATTACAAAACCATAGTAGAGGCAAAAATGTATAGTCTGTCAAAGTAGCATATTAATCAATCGGAAGGTTATTACAGATTTGTTTTACAACACTAGATAAATTTCTGTTTGCACACAATATTCCAATAGTTAATTGGTATTCATTCATATATACTTTACGCTTATAAACACTGGTATACTAACATTAATATGTCTGTCCACAAAACTTTGATTTCAACTGAAAATGGTAGATTTATCGTTATAAAAATGCACTGTAACAATAAAACAAAATGAATTAATTTTTTCAGAAACTTATTCGTAATAAAGGGTGTTTCAACAAAATCGCAATATTGTAAGGTTCAATAAAACATGGTTTTCTGTAGCAAAGTATTGAAATATTTATTGAGTTATAATGTAGACATTTGGGAGTTATGTATGGAACAACACGTCTGGTAAATGGCCGCCACGGCTTTGCTGGCACATGCGTATTCCTTTGGCGAAATTTCGGCCTTCCATGCTTCGGTGGTCGCGGGCTTGTTGGCATAAACCTGTGACTTCAGATAACCCTACAGCCAAATGTCCAAAGGTGTTAAATCGGAAGAGCGTGGCGGCCAATTCTGGTCACCAAACCGAGAGGTGACACGACCAAGAAAAGACTCGTGCAAGACCGTCAATGTTTCACGGGCGGTATGGCAAGTGGCACCGTCCTGCTAAAACCACATGTCGTCGAGAGCAATATCTTCCAATTGAGGCACAAAAAACTGGGTTACCATAGCACGATATCGTTCGCCATTCACCGTTACTGCATTTCTTGCCTCGTCTTCGAAGAAAAACGGCCCAATGATTCCTCCAGACCACAATGCACACCAAACATTGACACATTTTGGATGCATTGCTCTCTCATGAATCATTCGTGGATTTTCTGAGCCACAAATGCGGCAGTTTTGCCTATTAACGAAGCCATCGAGGTGAAAATGAGCCTCATCACTGAAAATGGTTTTGTCCGCAAAATCGGCATTCACTTCTTGTTGTTCAAAGATCCAATTGGTGAACTCTCTTCGCTGTGCATGGTCTGTTGGCAGAAGTTGTTGAGTCAATTGGACTTTGTAGGCATGGAGATGCAAATCTTTAGTGAGAATACGCTGAAGAGTGGCCGTTGTAACGTCCAATTCTTGTGCACGATGACGAATTGACGTCCCTGGACTCTCGGCCACGCTCTCGCAAACTGCCGTGATGTTTTGTTCTGAACGACCTCTACGAGCCCGCGTCGTGTGCTTCGCATCACTAACTGAACCAGTACTTTCGAATTTTTCGATTATTCTTTTCACAGTAGATGAATGAGGAACATTATTTCGACCTAAAATTGGACGCGCTTTACGAATCATGGTAATCAAACTTTCACCATTTTCATAATAATGTTTAATAATCAGGACGCGTTGTTTTATCGTATAATGCTACACATTTACTAACTCCCATCTGTCTGCTATCGACCTAGCATTGGCATGGCATAATTTTGTGACGTCATGACAGCCAAACTATCAGAGACAACCACGAGACATTCAAGTGTATGTATTGTTTCTATTCGGAATATTGCACTGGTTTACTGTTTGGGAAGATTAGAATAGATGGCGTGCGCGATGATGAGCCGTGATTTAAAAAAACGCGCGATGCGTTTTTGTTGGCTGTTGTTATATTTTCAATTACATTTTAATGAAGAAATAAAACAAAACAGGTAAAATAAATCGTTTATTGATAGAAAATCAATAAAATAACAAGCCACAATGAATGCAAGAATTATGAACATATTTTAAATAATCTAAACCACAGAAAAATAAATGGCTAAGCAAAAAGTTAAGCATTTTACAATTAAATAATAACGATTATATTACTTTCTTGAACAACAGGGACCTATGTAATACAAAATCTATATGGCAAGTAAAAAAAATATATTAATAAGCCTACCAATAAGGAAAGAAAATGTACATTTACTTCTCAACATCCCAGATATATGTATCAACATCGATTAATGCTGCACATTATTTATACAATGTGGTTTGCAATTTAACAATACTTTTAACAAGTATAATAGTAATAATATTTAATTGCTTAGGTAAAGTTTACATTAACAAAACATATTACAAACACTGATAGGTTTCTACAAATTAATATACATATCCTACACAAGAACGAAGAAGTACTTGCTCGTAGGTACATAAATTATATACCTAATTAATAATTTTTTGGGTAAGTATAAACATATTAGGTAGGCGCATATGGACATATTAGTTTCAAGCAACGTCAACACTTGAAATTATAAAAAAACATTAATAATAGCATTGAAGTAATCAAGCCGTAAGAAGCTAATAAAATAAAACATTTTTGTTTATTTCATTGTTTGCAAACTGTTTTTGACTGCTGCTGGAACAAACATCATATCAACAACTATCGATGCTAGAATGTCCTCAGCTTATGTCTAGATTTCTTTGCATCCTTACGATTCTGGATGTTTTCTTGGTTTTTTCTTTCACACCACCAAGGAATCCCAATTTTCCACACAGCGTTCACGATCTCCCTGGTTACAATTTCATAATGGTCAGAACAGGAATACCATGAGAAGTTCACATTATCAAAGATGAATTCAGTGACAATAACAGAAATCTTGGGTTTATAGCAAAAGGTGTGTATAGTGTTACATCAGGAACACATTTTATTCCCATCATTTCTTGCCAAATTTTGGACCTAACAAGAAGGAAACAATTTCATTTAAATATCTTTAAAACACAAAACACAAACTTTCTTTTGGTCATTAACTGGAAAATAGTGCATTTCTTCCACCTGGTCTACATTGAATCCACAAATAAGACAATTAATGATTTTGTGGCATGGTTATAATAAAATTATATACTACACTAACACTAATAAAAAGTTCAAATAAAATAGTATTTAAAAGTCACAGTATTTTACAGTTCGTAATCCAATATAAAATAGAAAATCACACACCACACAATATCAGTATCAAAACAAACAATATGGCGACCGGATCAACGATGACGTTTCCTGTGCTGCCAGCGGCATCTACGAAAATCTTCCCAAACTGTAACAAAGATAGATTAATTGAGAAACACCTATGTACAACAAGGATGGAAGTATGCAGTAATTATACCTAAAACTGAACGCATTTTTATATGTACTTGATTGTCTCGTGGTTGTCTCTGAAACTATTGAAACACCTGTTAGAACTTGTCCCAACACAACGAGACTAGAAAACGTTCCTCGGATAGAGGCTAACGGAGTGACGTAAAATGCTTGCTGCCCATACTAATGATAATAATAAATAAAACAACTGCTAACTACATAAGTGCAGTTGGTTATCTCATAGTAGTCGTCGTTATACATATATGCGGAGACCGATAGTACACATATTTCCCTGTGTAGATAAGGGCCATTGTTTTCACCTTAGAGTAAATTACTGATAACGATAACTAATAAGATGATTAGAAGTGGTTTTACTACAACCATACTAAAGCATATACAAATAAAACAGTTCTGTGTGTGTTGTATAGAGTGTCTTTCAGAAATGGTATATCAAACTTTTACAGGGTATACTATGGGCTAAAATAAGCAAATAAGTTTTTATGGACGTGTTCAAAAATGAGCCGTTTCCAAATTACAGTGTGTTTAAAGTATCGCCAGAAATGAGATTTTTTTTGTTTGTTCAGAAACTATTAGAGATAAATACTATAATAACAATAACATTTAGAAATAGTTGCATTTTCAAGGCATTGGGCATGGGCATGGTCTACTTTGGCTATTTTTTAATCTTATTTTCACACGTTGGTGTCTCTTGTTATGCATGATTTCCCTTTTTATATTTCTCGAAAACAATGCATTATTTTAAAAAATTACAAGAGAAATTTTGAACATAGTATGTTGTAATGAATCATACGCATGTTGATTACTATAGTTTCGGAAATTCCCGTTAGTCTTGTGCTGTCGCGCACTTCCTGCCGACATATGATGAATCACGAAGATGTTCATTCGTAGAAGTTTCTGCAATTACGGTTTGGCAGGTGCTGCCACGTACTTCCTGCCGCCATGAAATATTGACGTCACCAAGGCCAGGATTTTGGTATAAATAGAATGGCCGTAGCCGAGGAAAGACATTCAGTTTTCTGCTGACAACTATCTTCAGCGTGTTGAGCTGGGTAGTTGAGGAGTCTTAAGCGTGTTGAGCTTGACTCCATTTGGTTAGAAATCAGAATCCGACGACGACGCCGTCCGGCTGAATGTCTGGTAGCATCTTGGGGTTTTAAGCGTGCTGAGCTTGACCTTCTGGTATTGGTAGCCATTTTGCCGCTCTGCACCGCTGTCACCAGTCTAGTAATTATTTATCGCCGTGAGTCTTCAGCGTGTTGAGCTGGGCCCACTGTTGGTAAATAGTTGCTAAACCAACCGCCGTCACCAATCTAGTAATTGTTTATCGCCGTGAGTCTTCAGCGTGTTGAGCTGGGCCCATTGTTGGTAAATAGTTGCTAAACCAACCGCCGTCACCAGTCCCCTAATTATTTATTGCCGTGAGTCTTCGGCGTGTTGAGCTGGGCCCGCCGCCGTTAAATAATTTTGAAACTTACCGCCGCATCGAATCCTAGATGTTTTACTTCAGTACTTGGAGCTGAAGCCCACCGTCACCGTGCATTCACCGAATTACACTACCCGTAAATTAATCTCACCAATGTAACTAATATTTGTTAACTGTACTTGACTTGGTTTTATTGTTGAAGAATCTGATTTTATGTTTGTTTAACTTCATGTTTTGGATAAATGTTACTTTAATAAAATAAACTCCGTTACGAATACTTTGGGCTTTCTTATTTACAACTAACAGGAATCCTGGATTAATTCTCCAAACCAGCTATCCGAAAGCAAACACTGTTACGACGCCCAAACATACTTCGCTACATATTTTGGGCGTCCGAACAGACACCGTTACATAATTTGGCGCCCGGGCAGGTTATTTTTTGCTATATTTTGGTGTCGTTACAATGTTTTGCGCTTTAAGAATTATTACACAATTTTTTTCAATATCCTCGTTCCGCCCCCTTTCCGAAAGTATTTAGTCACATAGTCATCCAATAAGTTTGGCTTGCATCCCAAGTTTTTTAATTTTTTCTCCAATATTTTCTGAATAAAACAAAAAAGAAAAATTATTTCTGGCAATACTTTACACACTACCTTGGAAAGGGTTCATATTTGCTTATTGATTTTCTTTATCACTGTAATCACTATCACTTTCATTTTGACAAACGCAATAAGATGTAGACGTAGAGGCCTCCCACGGTCGAAACATTTTTACATTAAATACGATAATCTTCTTAAATTAGTTTCAAAAACACATCAGCAAATAAACAAATATAAAATCATTATTATTTATAATATTACACTTATCATATATTACACAACTCACTGCAACATGATAACCTTCTTAAATTATTTTCAAAAACACACCTGCAAATAAACAGATATAAAATAATTATGCTAAACAAATCGGTAACAAAGTTGTGTGCGGCCGTGAACTATCACATACTGTAAATGAAACTCCGCCTCGGTCGCGTGCCAACAAAACAACAAGCATCTTTCCTGCTTTAATGTAAGCTGTGTCATGTGTTAGACATTTTCCGCCCTCATGTATCGTCATATTCCGCACGTCCCGTCACTATACCGATTTCTCATACTATACAATAGACCTCTCACCAGTCTCCGTTCTGAGCAGTGATATTTCTGCGGCTCCGGCTATAGTTTCTTTTCATTGTTTTATTGTTTTTTTTTTTCAAATAAATTTCATATATTGGTAATAAATGCGCTAATATATAATTTTAACAAATATTAACGCAAATCAGTTTTTTTGTGGACATGCCTATTCTTGCCATTACTTGACATTATTGAAAAATTCTAATAAATATCACTGAGAATTATGCATTTATCGATTTCCAATATATGATTTAACTTAATCACCCTGTAGAACACAAAGGTCTCAGTGAAATGGATATATCCATTAAGAACTTAATTTATGTGGTTAAGGAGAAATGATTTATTCTAAATTCACACAATTTTATCAAAAGTGACTCTCACTGAAAGACCCTTGTGTGAAAAGCAAATAACAATAAAAAAATTATATCCATCTTCAATAAAAAGATGGACCAATAATTTTAAAACAGTTCCAAGAAAATGAAATGAGTTATCTGAGTGTTATATTATCCATTTTTTTACGACAATAAAAAATATATTCAGTGATTTTGTACTTTCTCAGCATGTGTCCATTTGAACACCCTTTAAAAGCCAAACAGCTTTTTAGGTATAAAAATCATTTGAATGCTATGGTCATGGGGCATAACATATCAAAAATTCAGGCAATTACAGCAAAAGGAAAATGGTTAATATGATGCGAAAAGTTTAGTATTGCGAAAAATGCACATACAATATTAAAAAAAAACATACATCCTTTAAAAAAAGAATATGTACCGATAGTTCCAAGAACCTTATCGGCAAAATAAAGTTATGGTACTTCCCCGTTTTATGTTAATCCTATTTTTCGTCATTCAGACAAATCTTAGTTGATTGACTTGGAAGCCAATGAAATTTACTATACACAGATATAAAGTACATTAAAATTGATCCAGATTTGAAAGAGTTAATATTTGAAATGCCGTAATTTTAAGGGTTCATATTTTGAATATTTTACATCAGTCACTTGACTCTTTTACTTTGGTGTCTAAACAACAAACTTAGGTGATATTCGTCACTACAAATGCAGATTTTTACTATATTATAGTTTAAAATAAATTTATATAATATATTGTATAATAAGTAATATTAAAAATTGATATTGTGTAATAAGTAATATTAAAAATTGAGTCGTGTCACCGTCCTTATTTAAGATAGCTGGAGTTTCTTCAAATTAATTAATACGTTATTATTTATAACTAAATAACTCAACTTCATTTCTAACATAAAACAAGGCAGCAGAGGTATTAACTTACACAAATTTATATTTAATTAAACAGAATTTTAAAAACGGTTAACACTGAGACTTAATGAAATAAAAAACATTGTAAAATGAATCTGTGGAAGTTCACAACAATTTAAAAACAAATGAGTTGCT